>CAJUYG010000156.1:175065-212246 GCA_910591675.1 Galerucella calmariensis | reverse complement strand
TACAGCTAATAATTTTACCTTATTTTTTCCTTCGATGCTTTTTATATCATGGTGAACAATTTTCATAAAATGATTGAAGGGTGTAAATCATTTCTTATATATATTAGAATAATAAGAAGCTATTAACGTTGATCAAGTGTAATTCCGGATCGATCATATTAATGTTACCAAGAGTTTCATTCACGGAGAAATTTCAAATTATTAAAAATAAATACTTACTTACATATTATGCAGAAAAATAGTAAAATATAACGCCATTTTACTTTTACATGACAATTTCCAGAAATGTCAATTGTCAACACGATAAGATAGAGAGGTCACTCATTACAAAAATTGTTCGATGCTGCTACCTACTGAAAAGTTACCTCTCTAATAGATTTCAAACCATAGAACATACAAGATAGAAAGGTCACTCAGTACAAATATAGTTCTATGGTGTCATCTACTAATAGGTATGCAACCAAATATGCATTGATGCTTGTTCAGTGGCATACTTATTTGTTGCTTATAGTTGTAATACAGAATGTCCAAATAAAATTATACTAGGTTATAAATTATTAATTTTATTTTAGAACTATGGAAAGATTCCACGTAGTATGATAGGTTATAAGAATTTGAAATTATATTCTAATATGAGATGTATTTTTTCGGATATTGTTAGAATATCAATAATAATTATGTATACTTACAGTCAAATCTTATTAAAACACACATTTCCTCCATTGTCCTATTATTTTTATATTCCAACAAAATAAACTTTGATTGACATGCTGTTGTTTTTCCTTCACTTCACTATAAGTAAGTGTTGTGTTCATCTAAAATAGATATTTGAACTTATAAATAAATCTCATTGAGCCCACTAAATCAGTTAGTGAGTTTCTCTCATCAGCAGAACAATTTCTGTTGGATGAATTCAAAATATCAAATATTTTGCATAAAGAGAATGCAACTAGTACCAGTATTGTTTGTACTGGTATTATACATTTCTAGAAAATAACAACATAATCAGCGATTTCCAGTTTTACTTACCAAATTCTATGACTGAATCCGATAATGGTTGAGCCTGGAGGAGCTTGAATTGCTTATTGTAGGTACTTCTGCACATAAACTTTACAATACTCCAATAAAAATTGTACCTACTCTAGTTGTTTAAGCATCGACTTTTTTACGGCTGATAATTTCACCTTGTATCTTCTTTCGACGATATCTATAAAAACATAGTGATTGAAGTGTGTGAATGATTATTGACTGCTTTAGTAATAGGTATTATGTACCTATTGAAGTTTTTATAGAAGAATTAAAAGTTATCAAAATATAGTACTGACGTATATTTCAACATACTGTTTTTCTATTGCCATTGGATCAAGAGTAGTTCCAGAAATATAATTAATAAAGCTACCAAGAAATTATTTAATATAACTACATTATGCACAGAAATAGTAAAAATTAAGCGGCTTTTATGTTTGTTTTGTGCAGACGCCTTGCAGTTGCACTGTTGCACACTATGCATACAACAAAACAAAAAAGGTAGAACGTGTCGCGGGACACACGGTAGGAACTTTAGTTCCTTTTAAGCAAAAGTTATGTAATACATCTGACGTTATAGATAAACAATTTGCATATTCTTTGGTGGTTGAGTAGTAAGCACACCAGACTCTCACGCGGTAGACCCGGGTTCGATTCCCCGCGAGGAATTTTTTTTATTGTTAATTTTATTTTTAAATAATCATTCTGCTTGATATTAATAACGACAACAGGTAGACGTTTGAAATATTTAGCAGAATATTCATTATTATAGATAATGGTACGGTACCCTCCATGAGGGAGTCCGACTGGCAACATCTACTTATAACAGCATCGTATATTTAAAAAAGGAAACCGTAGCATTATACAAATTGGACATTCGTTTACCACAAAATTGGTGGAAACATAAAATTGAATTGTTAAATTTTTAATTTGAAGTTATATTACAGTTTATAGAAATTTTTATTTTCTAGATTTTTTCCTAAGTGGGTCGTAGAAAAAATATGCTGCTCGACTCGTGTGGATTGTCCATATCGCACTTGAACGATTGAGCACTCCGCGTACGGCGTCGTGCTTCATCTTCGTCCTCGTGCGATATGGCCATCATATCCACACTAGTTGCACAAACTACAATTTCTCCCAAAATATGCCCTTTTACATTTAAAAACTACCTGCTAAATGTAAAATCAATTTATCAATTCATTTTAAAGTTATCGAATTAAAACATTCAAGTTTTCAAAATTTCAATACCCTGTATTTCGAAAAGTAGCTAGACCCCTTAATCGCGCAAAAAAAATTATGGAAATAATAGTAAAAATGTATCCGAACAAATTCAAGTAGCACTAGCACTGCGAATACCAGCTTTGCATAGAATTTTAATATAGCATCGGTGGTTCAGTGGTTAGAATGCTCGCATTGCACGCGGGCGGCCCGGGTTCGAATCCGGGTATGATCATATTTATTATTATGAATCGCTGCTTCGTAAACGAGAGAGAGACTAAGGAGGCACAAGCACGCAAAAGCAAGGCACATAACGAAGCAATGTAACATAACGCAGCGTAACGTAACTCGTAACGGTCAGATCTTTTGCGTCGCGACCCCTGGTCGCTCAAACATAACCTGGCGTAAAGAACTAAAGTTCCAAAAAGAAAAGGAATCTCAATCTCAAAGATTACCAAAGGAATGAAGCTTCAACATATTATATTTCTCTATGACTTCAACCACACTCCACAGTAGTTTTCAACCATAAAGAAATAGGATAAAACCAAAAACATACGGCATCAAGCTTCAACCACAGATAACATACTTAAATAAGATAGATAGGCAACTCAATGTTGAAATCTCGAACCATGTTATTCCAGCCCTCTCTTGGTCTGGTGACCGTACTATATATATATAGCTGTAACAGTGAAACTTATTCAGCCAAGACCAGAGAATGGTAACTGAAAATAAAATGGAATAAATTGTTAATAAATCATATTTTATATCAACAATGGAGAGTACCTTTAATGTTATGGACTGTTGTCGAACTTGCTTAAGAGTTGATTGTGCTCTTACTTCTACAGAAGTTCAAGATTCTGACTCTATTAAATTTTTTGATAAACTTGTGGCCTGTGTATCTGAAGTGGTAAACACCAATGATGAATATTTAAAAGTAAAAACTCTGTTCTTTTCTGAATTTACTGATGTATCTATATTTTAGTCTTGGTTGAAAGATAGTCTGCCCTTAATTTGTTCAACATGCATAGATCGTTTACGTGTGGCTTATGACTTTCTAATTGTTTGTCTTGAATCTGATCAAACATTAAATAGGTAGGTAGGTTGTTCAATAGGTACTACATCAAAATATAAATTTGTGCATTTAACTATTGCTCCTTTTGTTTTTAGATATATATCAAAATTGGAAATAAATTTAGATCATACTATAACAACACCAACAAAATTTGAATTGGCATTAACTTCTGCAGCCACCAATCAAGATTCAACTTTGATACAAGAAAAACAGCAAAACTCTGAATATATTCACTTGAAACATGATAATGATGAAGAACTTGTAAAGCAAGAGGATTTAGTAGACAATGTGTGTGATGTGGAAAGAAGTTCCAGTCCTGAAGAAAATGAATCAAAAATAGGTGGGTGCTTTTAAATTATACTTTAATTATTCCAGCATCATTAAAATATTGCCTTTCAGAATTTATAAGTGTAAATGATTTTGTAAAACAGAATTTAGTCATTCAAGATGCTGTATCTGATAAACAACCAGCAATATTGCGAGAGCAGTCATGTCAAACTCAACCCCATTCAGAATTCCAGTCACAAGATCATTATTCACAGGTAATATATACATATATATTCTCGTATATATTACTCTTCACTACCAAACCTTACTGTTGTACATGTATATGTATATTATATGTATATATATGGTATATATAGAAAGTAAAAAATAAAACGAAATTAAAAGAAACATTAAAAACACTCAAATTACAAATTATTTAAAAACATTTTTGAATATAATCATAATCTAGTCAGTCTCAATTTATAGTGACATTTGCACATATATGTATTCCTTTACAGTAATGAGTCTTGTTGCTTTTTTTAATCATTTGATATATCATTATCTCAGTAGAACTTCAAACCTCTATAAACTTTTAAATAATTAAATATCTTTTTATTGAACACACAGATGCAAGATGCATCCCAAGAAGAACAAATAGATCAACAGTCAAATAGTACAATACATCACAATAGTAAAGTACATACAATTGTAACTAGATCTCTACCAAATGTCCACCGACCTGCTGCAAATGCTACCACTTATACTCTTCGACAGATTATGAAAAGAAGTACAGGTATGAACTATTGGTGAGGAAATTAGAATTTAATAATTTTGTTTATTGAAAATTCTAGTATTGCTTTTTATTTAGTCTAGTTCTGGACTGTTTAACTATATCGCTAACTTCGCTCTTTCTTGACAAGACAACAAAGTGAACAACACAGATTTTTTTTTACATATTAAAATCTATACTAAGAAGAAATATTGTTTTCTTTCAGGAACGCAAATGAGACCTCCATCGCCGAAAAAAGCAGAGGGTGATGAAAATGGATCTACAAGATTAACATGCAAGGAATGTGGGAAATCTTTTAAGAAAAAATTTAATTTACGCATTCATCTTCGAACCCATACTGGAGAAAAACCTTTTGAATGTAAATACTGCATAAAAAGGTTGGTATTATTATCAAGTATGTATTTTTAAGAAAAAATATGCAATTTTTTTCAGGTTTAATCATACTTCGCATCTTCGTGAACACATTCGTCGCCATACAGGCGAGAAACGATTTCAATGTAGGGTCTGTAGAAAACGATTCACTATCGAAGGAGAACTTATTATGCACATGAAAACCCATACAGGAAAAAAACATGCTTGTACTTGTTGCGATAAACGTTGTCTAACATCGGAAGAATTGAAGGTTGGTCAATTAATAACCTCTGGTTAATATTAAGATGATGTACTTTTCTTTTCAGGTCCATATGCGAGAACACACAGATCAACAACCTTACAAATGCACAGTTTGCCAGAAAGTGTGCAATTGCGCTTCAGAATTAGAATCGCACATGTTAACACATACTGGGGGAGAATTCACTTGTGTCACTTGCGATGAAAAGTTCACTTCGGCGGCATATCTGGAGGAACATACTCGTACACATACCGAAGATAGTGTGTCCACAAATGATGATTGCGATCAACAGTTCACTAGGTAAACCATTCAACTTAACAGTATTATAATTTCATTTCTCATTAACACAAATGTATGTACGGTGGTATTTTGAGAACTTTGTTTTTTTTAGGTCGCAATACTTGGAAAAACACATGCAGACTCATACGGGAAAGAAGCCGTACCCTTGTTTTGTATGTGGAAAAAAATTTACACTATCTTCTTGTCTTAACGTTCATCTTCGAATACACACAGGAGAAAAACCATACTATTGTAATACGTGCGACACAAAATGCACCACTTCTTCCGATTTACCTGTACATAATTAAAATTTTCAAAAATATTCTGATGTTTAACTTCATTTCCAGTAAAATACAATCTCTTCTTCTTCTCTTTGTTCGTGGACTCGCGTCTTTTCAAACGGCTGTCCAATAAAATATAATCTATGATTTACCATTTTAGAATTGAGGTTAGAGTTGATTTGATCTGCCCCAAGGTTAGTAGGATGTATAGGTTGCTCTTTCGACCAGTGTAGCATCGCATTTTTGGCGGATTAATTGTGATGTCACCCAGAATGCCCATTTAAATTTCAAATTTTATTGTATTATTTTGCAAAGAAACGAAGCGAATTGTTAAATAGCTATCGCAAATAGGCATGCATAAAACAAAACATATTATTAGAATGTTCTAACCCTAATCATTTACTTAATTATAATATCTATGAGTTTTACTGCAAACATCAAAAACAAAATTATGTCAACTTATGTGTAATAGGTACTCACACAAAACTTTAGACTAATAAAGACTTGATAAAATGAACTTACAAGTTTGATTCTTCCAGTGAAGCTCTTGGGACACAACAGTTTTTATTACATTGTTTTTATTTTTTTATGGTGTATGATGTAAAATATCACATCCCTGGTTTGTTTCATTGCTAGTCGATAAAATAAAATTAGTCTGTTTCCACATATTATAAGGTTTGGTAATGGTTTTACTAGCCCTACTAGTGAATTCAGCTGGTTTGGCATCTTCTGATGAAAGCAAAAACAGTGAAGGAATAGCTAAAAAAACTCTGTATCTGGTGCTACATATTTAAAAAATATTTTTACCATATTTAGCTTCTTAGCAGACAAGTTTATCAGCCTTGCTTGCATTTCGTCTGTTTCCTTAGGATACTAAATAGAACAGTGCTGTTAAAAATAAACTTTTTTTAATTTAATACGGACAAATTTAGAATTCTTTAAGTAAATCATGCTCTATTCATCAAAGTGAGATGATTGTAACGTTCTTGGCCGATCGTATACCTCTACTCATTTTTAATTTCGAAAAGGAACGTTCGCCGGATTTATATTTTTTATGAGTGTAGGCTACTTTATTTCCTCAGCCTCATAAGTTTCTTTCTATAGGGATTTATTGAAAGTGTAAAAAACCATGAGAAAACCAGTGGACGTGTTTGACTTTTATCCTCTGAAATCAAGTGACCGTCGCCGCCCCTAGGCCGCGGCCTATACGGCCTATTTATAAATCCAAGAATGTCGCCACTGAAGACACAAGTAAACGCGCTATATTTTGCAAATAGGAACTGTGACTGACTGTGATTTGTTTGTATCAGTGAGATTCTAACAGTTTGTTAACATTATCTCTCATCACTAGTCAAGCTGTCAAGTAGCCTCTGAAGTTACCTATAATACTAGTGTCAAAGTCAAATTTGTATGTTTATATTTCATCTTAACCTTTTTATTAAGTTTAAAAAATATAAAATGTAATAAATAGTGAATAACTCATATATTCATCAACAATGGATAGCACGATTAATGTTACGGACTGTTGTCGAACTTGCTTAAGAGTTGATTGTGCCCTTACTTCTACAGAAGTTCAAGATTCTGACTCTATTAAATTTTTTGATAAACTTGTGGCCTGTGTGTCTGAAGTGGTAAACACCAAAGTTATATATATTTCAAAGTATAAAATTTATGATCTACTTCTGAATTAACTGATGTATCTATATTTTAGTCTTGGTTGAAAGATAGTCTGCCTTTAATTTGTTCAACGTGCATTGATCGTCTACGTGTGGCTTATGACTTTCGTATTGTTTGTCTTGAATCTGATCAAACATTAAATAGGTAGGTAGGTTGTTCAATAGGTACTACATCAAAATATGACAGAATTTAATTATACTCTTGCTCCTTTTGTTTTTAGATATATAACAAAATTGGAAATAAATTTAGAAAATCGTACTTTAACAACTCCAACAAAATTTGAATTTGCATTAACTTCTGCAGCCACCAATCAAGATTCTACTTTGATAAATGAAGAACAGCAAAACTCCGAATATATTCACTTGAAACATTTTTTAGATAATGATGAAGAACTTTCAAAGCAAGAGGATTTGGTAGACAATGTGTGTGATGTAGAAAGAAGCTCCAGTCCTGAACAAGATGGATCAAAAATAGGTGGGTGCTTTGAAATTATATTTTAATTATTCAGTATCATTATAAAATTGCATTTCAGAATTTATAAGTGAAACTGATTTTGCAAAACAAAATTCAGTCATTCAAGATACTATATCTGATAAACAACCCTTAATACTGCAAGAACAGTCATGTCAAACTCAAACCCATTTACAATTCCAGCCACAAGAACATCATTCTTTACAGGTAATAATAATAATAAGTAACATTTAATCATCATAAGGAAAATGTAAACTATCATATTTCCATAAACTTATCAGCTGTTCATCATCGTCAAAACATCATATGTTTCAGTTTCTAGCAGTGTATAAAATAAGATTTTCTTAGAATGACAATTTATAACTTGCAATGACACTTGCACTTTGCATTTTTTCACTCCTAGACATTAAAAGTGAAGTTGAAGTTTCAATATCACTTTCACCTACTATTAATGGAAACTTATATAATTTTACTTGATTAAGACTATGATTAGCCCAAGCTAGTACTAAGGGTTTTTTATAAACTCTCAGTACAACTTCAAACCTGTATAAACTTTTGAATAAATATTTTTCATTGGATACACAGATGCCAGTTTCATCCCAACAAGAACAAATAGATCAACAGTCACATAGTACAGAAATTGAAACTACACAAATACATCATAATAGTGAACTACATACAATTGTAATAGGATCTCTATCAAATGTCCACCAACCAGCTGCCAATGCTACCAATTATATAGCTGTTCCTCTTCGACAGATTATCAAAAGAACTACAGGTATAAAATATTAGTGAAGAAATTAGAATTTGATAATTATGATTGTTCAATATTTTAGTATTCTTTTTATTTAGTTGAGTTGTGGAATTTTTAACAGTATCTCTAACCTCACTTTCACTTTTCACAAAGTAAACTACATCAATTTGTTGATTTTTCTATATTTTATAATCAATTTTAGGAAAATATTTGTGCATGCACAATAAGAATGGCTATAACTGCTTATGAAAGTTTCAATAACTCTATTATTATGTATTTACGAGATATTTCATTTGTTATAATTTGTTCAGGAGTACAAGTGAGACCTCCAACGCCGAAACAAGCAGAGGGTGATGAAAATGGATCTACAGGATTTACATGCAAAGAATGTGGGAAATCTTATAAGAAGAAATCAAATTTAAGGATTCATCTTCGAACCCACACCGGGGAAAAACCTTTTGAATGTAAATACTGCATAAAAAGGTTTGTATCATTATTAAGGAATCTAATTATGGATTGTTGAGAAAAAATATGCAATAAATTTTCAGGTTTTATCATTCTTCGCATCTTCGCGAACACATTCGTCGTCATACAGGCGAGAAACCATTTCAATGTGCCGTATGTAGCAAACGTTTTACTATCAAAGGAGAACTTAATATGCACATGAAATCCCATACCGGAGAAAAACCTTATGCTTGCACCTGTTGCGATAGACGCTGTCTAACATCGGCTGATCTAAAGGTTTGCTAGTTAATAAAGTACTGTTAAGAATAATATTATACTTTTATTTTCAGGTCCATATGCGCACCCACACAGGCGAAAAACCCTACTCGTGTACGATGTGCGGCAAAAAATTCGCTAGCACATACATATTGAATTCTCATATTAAAACGCACACAGGAGAAAGACCGTACTCTTGTACAGTTTGTGATAAAACTTTTACGCAATCTTCCCACCTCAATGTTCACTTGAAAAAACACACGGGAGAGAAATTTAACTGCAAAGTAAGTCTAACAATGTTGGGTATTCATATAGTAGTGTCATTTGGAACTTAAGTACTTCTGCCCGAGTCCTTCTAACATATCGATGGTGTTTTTCCTAAAGGGCGAATGCGCCATTTTGATGTTTTAAGAAAACGAAGAAAAACTGTTTCGGTATGATTCTAAGTGCCAACTACTAAGTGATGAGTTTAGCAGTTCAAATGTTCATTATTAACTTTAAAATGACAAAAAATACTAAAATTTTTAAGTAGTTAATCAAAAAAACTGTTTTTTGTGGATATTCGCCCTTTTTCCAGATAAGCTTTGTAAAGAAATGACTACATTAGCCCTTTTGCTAAAACATAACCTTTATTCGCCCAAATAGTTTTATAAGGTGGGATTAACAATAATGCTTGTAAAAATGTTAAAAAAATTGGATAAAATAAAAGCTCGAAATATTTAAAAATGATATATTCCATTCCAAATAAACATAAAAATCTGAGATTTTCTATTCATCTATATCTTTATTCTCTCCGTCTGTTTCCATCAACCTATCCACTACATATGGTTTAAAAGCCATAGAAAAATACTCTGGGTGATAATTTGCTGGTATAGTTCCATTTGTCCTAGTTTTCGTAAACCCATATATTTTTTTGCAGCTATTGGCAGTTTCATTTGTAAGGTCTCTGAGGTGTATTATTACCATTTTTTTTATTTGCAGAGGAATTTCTTCTGGTTTTATTTTCAGTTAGACAAATTTTTAATAAGGGTGAGTCATCAGTAAAAGATGTGCTGCACTTGGCCTACCATCCTCGTCATTTTGAAGCTCTGGAATTGGACTTGTTGTGAGAATTTCACAGGAACTTAGACCATCTTCAACCTCTAAATTCTCAGCTACTTTTGGTATTTTTACTGGCAATTTTATGTCGCTTAATATAATATTTATTTAGTTTTTATCCACATTGCGGGCTAAATTCAATATTCTTCCGGTTCTTTTATTCATAATTGTCACTTTTTTGAAAGAAAACACATTCACAAGTGGCCGTTTACTGAATGAAATAAGTGAGGTTATAATTCCAATACAAAAACAATACACGTTCGCCCTTTTGCCGTTTAGTAGTACTTGATATTCGCCCTTCCTGAGAAACTTTTCGAGCACGTTCTCCCCAAGCAAATTTAAATTTTCTGATATAAATTCCTTATTTTCATGCTAATACGTTCGTTCTTTTGTCAAAATGTCCGCAGAACCCGTATCTATAATCTGGTACATAAAACTTAAAATCGCAAATTTGGCGCGTTAGGAAAAATACCATCGATAATGTAAGTTGGTGCTTCATTCCTCAGTTCACATTTTCACATTCCCTAACTGATTGTTGGCCTTATCATAATAATTGTGTCCAGTCCAGCTTATGTAATATTTTTTATAGATTTGCAACGCTAAGTTTACTCATTCTTCTCAGCTAACTGTTCATATGCGAGAACACACAGGTCGACAACCTTACAAATGCACCGTATGCCAGAAAGTATGCAATTACGCCTCAGAATTACAATCGCACATGATGAAACATACTGGGGAAAAATTCACTTGTGTCACTTGCGATAAAAAGTTCACTTCGGCGGCGTATTTGGCGGAACATACACGCACACATACTGGAGAAAATTTGTCCACGTGTGCCGTTTGTGATCGACAGTTCACTAGGTAAACCATTTAACTAAACAACTTAATAATTTCATTTGTCATTAACACATAAGTATACATACGCACGGTCCTATTTTTTTCAGATCGCAATACTTGGAAAAACACATGCGAACTCACACAGGAGAAAAGCCATACCCTTGTTTTGTATGTGGAAAGAAATTTACACAATCTTCTAGTCTTAAGGTTCACCTACGAATACACACGGGAGAAAAACCGTATTCTTGTAATACATGCGACAAAAAATTCACCACTTCGTCCGATTTAACTGTACATAATAAAAAACATCAAAAATATACTGATTTGTAATTTGATTTTCAGTAAGATACGTTCTGTGATATTACCATTTTGTGATTAAGAGGTTAGGTTAAGTGTAATATGTATGTAATTGAATATGTTGATCGGATTATTTGAGTATTTGACATTTCAACGCAACAATAAAATTGGCGCTTTTGTAGTTGCTTTCAAATATGTAAATTGTCATATTTTAGTTAATATGTCATGGATCAATGAGTTGAGCTAGAATAGTGTCAAATCAGTGTCAACACTCCTACTAAATGCATAAATGTTTTGAATCTGTCTTGATCAAATCAAACTTTTTACATATTTTTTTTAAATATTTTTGTTTCTATACACTTTTTGTAATTTGTTCCTTTATGTTCTTAATATCTTTCTTGGCTTTTACTTTTTCTTCGAAATAAAACTTCTTACTTTTTTATATAGTCGCATATGATTCGGCTATTTTTCAACAACAAAAATGTTCCCTCTGATTGTGATATTATATTATATTATTATTTCTAAGACTTAAATGGAACATGACATAATTTGTAATTAGATTTTACCATTTCAACATGTATAATTTCATATTTATAGATAATATATTTTGAGGAAAACTAAGTTGAGTATGTTTTGTGTATTTTTCTATACTACTTATGTTGTATCCTTACATATACCTATTTGTAATGTATGTAAACCAATAAAAACATTTTTGAAATTCCAATCTATTAATTATTGTTAAACCAATACAATCACAACGGCAACAACAAAAGCCCTCAAAAGAATTGATTTTAACAATTAAATAAACTCCAATCCAGAGAGAACGTTAAATTTCAGTAATAAATACATACCAATTCAAACAGGAGCGGGTAAACATACAACACGGCTCCTTCAACTGCGCATTACTTTGCCAAATTTAGTAGTAACATAACAATATTGAAATAAATATGTAAATATCAGAAATATAAAACTAAAAAAAAAACAAGAAAACCTAGACCCAAACCCGGATGATCAAAGTGTAACTATGTATGGAAATATCAGAAAATAAGAAATAAAAAACTAAAAAAACAAACAAAAAACCCAGCACCTAACCGGGTTTTGAACCTACGACCTCAGTTGTAAGCTCAATACCCTACCAACTGCGCTAATCAGCTCACATTCAGTCACATCGAATAGAAGGTTGAAGGCTGCTTGGACGCATGCGCCCTCAACTACTAAATTTGACGTGGTGGGTGGAGCCGTGTTGTATCTTTACCCGCTCCTATTCAAACTACCGCAAAATCACCTAACTAGTAACTACTACTTCTTCTTTTTATCTGGAGGGATAATCTACCCAATAATAACAACGTCAAATTTTGCACAGAAATCAGTCATTCACATGTCAATCATATTAGGCAATTTTTAACGAGTTGCTGGCTAGGCTAGACTCTTAAATTAACATAGCCTCACATCAACTTCAAAACAAAAATGGACCACTGCCAGCTACCCACTTCTTGGCAAGGTGACATTATGACATTGACATTATGACATTTGTTGCTTTCGTTTATTTGGGCTTCAAGCACTTGTGCGTGACGCCTCAGTCGTCACGACTTTTGAGCAAATCGAACACGATTTTTTAGGATCCTCAAATCCACCTGACATGTGCCAATGCCAATGAATTTCCTGTGTTGTTAGAAGAACAGTTTTCACTTATAATGTTTTTGATAATAAAATTTTGCATATTTAGATATTTTTAGTAAGGTTTAAATCGTATTAAATCGTAATCGGCACAATCTTAACCTTTAAATAAACGTCAAACCGGACAAACGTCAAATATTTAATGTCCGTGAATGTGCTTGAGGGGCAAGGGGAAGGTGAGACTAGGCGTCACGCCCGGTAATAAACGAACGGAATTCAGTCACTACGAGCTGCTACTAGCAGCCAAAAGTAAATAATCGAAAACGCTTATAATGGCATTATGGTAGGTATCGTTTGGAGCCAAAAATTTGAACGGTTTTAACTTTTTATAACCAGTAACTCGCTAGAAATCGACTAATATTACCTCTTTCTTCTTCTGTTAGACTACTATGGTCTCTAATCACGTAGGATATTCAGATAGCATTTTTTGTTTTTTTTTGGAGAGAGCAATGCTTTCGGCTTAGAACATAAAACAGACAGGAAGGAGCATTTATCAAATAAGTTTGCGTCCAAATAATAGGAGGTTGCAAATGGCGAATAGTCGGTTCCGTTTTGACAGTGGCGTACTGTTTGTATATGTATAGGGTATGGGATATGTAAAATTTTATTTTAAAATTGTAGCTTATTGAGATATATTAAATATATTTTGTTTTGGGAGCAATGTAAATACGAATATAGATTAATATAGATTAATATAGGATATTTTGGATAATCTGTTAGAGCTGTTAGGAATAATATTAGCGACATATTTCCTCAACGATGAATTGTCAGAGAAAGTGATTTTGCGTGGACACTAAGAAGTATTGAGTAGTATATACCGCTGGATTTTTATGTTTTGGTTTATAATAATTCAGGCAGAGAGTAAATTGTGGGCTAATTAGATCGAAAATAATGGCACTTGAAGTGAATTGAATTTTCTTAAACAGGGTGTGTCAAATACGATCATACAACTTTGGAAGTGTGGACCTTCCATATTCTGTTTTCAAAAACACGATTAAAATACTTCCAAATTAGTTTGTACAATTATAAAATATTACTCAAAACAATCAACTAACGATGTACCCAGTTGGTTTCAGTGAAAGATTCAAAAAAGCTTGTTACATAATATAAAAATAACTGATTTCGGAAGAAAAACTCGGAAAGGAAATCCAACATGCACAATAAACGACAAGAAACATTTTTCATGTTAAAACACGATCCGAGAGCTGTTCATTTCATTTTGAAAAATCACCCTAGGACAGAACAAGATGTATTCGAAAAGGAAAAGCATATTGAAGAGTTAGGGTTTGAGAAAAGGCGGAAGCACCAAGAAAATTAGATACGTGCTACCTTTTTAACCGAATGAAAAAAATGCAAATATAAACTTTATTTATGATTAAGAGTACGAACCCATGTAACACGATAAATTCTTCTAAACAAAAATACCCAATAACTAAATTCACAAACCAAATAAAATTAAGCAAAAACCAGTCTTTTATAATAATAGACTTATTTTATAGCCATCTTACTTATGATACCTTCAACCGCATTTGTCTCAGAATTTGTTATTTCTCAAAGAAATATCAATAAATTTAATCTGATATCGAATATACATGAATTATTATGTAAAAGTTCGAAGATTGTATTTGATGAGAGTAAAGGAAAGCATTTTTCCGATAAAAAATTTGATCTAATATTTTTTCAAGAAAGGAATGTAAATTTATCGATTTCAGAAAAGTATTTATTTAGATATCACATTCCTTGTTCGACGTTTTGTTGAATATTTTCATTTGGCATTTTGACTTTTAGAAATAAACTTGTCAAACTTTTGTTGGGCAGTTTATTATGTACTTCACGATTCCCATAATCTAATAGGATAATAGTATATTATACACTAAGATGGTGAAGACTATTATTATTGACCGAGCACCAAAATTATTTCGCGAGGGACTTTGCCCCGTGCGGAATAAGGCTCATATTTTACTTTGCTCACATGAGCAATTGAAAAAAAAAACAAATTACAGCGGTATTGCGTTCACAACACAACACCTTGAGTGTAAGAGTTATACTTATACACCACAGCGTTCACAAACGCACCACGAGAAGCGTTTACCCCGACGTCTGACTGACATGTACACTGTCAGTTTTCGATATATTATGAACGCACTCTTTATGTCGTCAGTCATTTTTGTTGGAGCGCGAATTTTAAACTAATGGCATTTTTATTCGAATAATTTTATCTTGATAGGTAATTTCAAGCAGCAAATATGTTCAAGACAATCCACTGGGTATATAAAATTATGTTGCACAAGTTTTTGTTCAACTACTATCCCTGGATTCTCAAAATATTTGAATTTGTCCATTATTGACCCAGGCTCACTTCACAGCTAGTAGTGGAAAAAATATAAAGTCCCATTGCATTAAATATACACTCAATCGCAAATTGCTCAACTGTTTTTTTGCCTTTCTTCCCTTTTGTCCTCGATAACAAACCAAATAGAAGTTTCCGATCCAATTAGTGGATAAACAAGAAATTTTTTTTCACAAATTCCTACTAATTACATTTTTTCTCCTTTCAGAATTGATTGTATTGTAATGAATAATGTTTCACAACGTTATATTACTCACAAACCATAATTAATTGATTCTATTCAAATGTAAATCAATCTTTTGGATTTGACAGCAACAGCCACAGAACGTATACAAACTTTGACCACCGAGATTGTCGGTGTAGCCAGATTGTTTTTCTGGTTTAATTCAACCACTTTAATTAAATCTCAACTTGGAGTGGTGAAAAGTGAAATTAAAATTCGTTAAAACGAAATTAAAACAACTAGCGTTTAATTAAAGGGTGTTTAAGGTTAGTTTGAAGAATTGTTTTTCTTTGAACAGCGAGATTACATTACATTTCAATTTTGATTATTTAAAACAGAGATGTCTGGTGCGGCAGCACCAAGAGCCGCCTTTACAAAAAATGCATTTTGGAGGGTTCGAACTGAATACATGAAATTGTTTTTCTACTATTAGCTGTGAATTTGACAGTTATTGCTTCTTCTAGCCAACTGAGAAGTTGAATTTCTCTAATAGTGGTTAATAATTTTTTATTATTAACCTAGGTCAATAATGGACAAATTCAAATATTTTGGGAATTCAGGGATAGTAGTTCGACAAAAACTTGTGCAACATAATTTTGTATACCCAGGAGATTGTCTTTAACCTATTTGAGGCTTGAAATCGCCTATGAAAATAAAATTATTTGAATGAAGATACCATTTGTTTGAAATTCGCGCTCAACCAAAAATGACTTATAACATAACGAGTACGTTCATAATATATCGAAAACTGACAGTGTACTTGTCAGTTAGACGACGAAGTAATCGCTTCTCGGGGTGCGTTTATCATTTATTTTCAATTTTATTCTTAAATTTGGCTAGTAGTGGAAAAAATTGTATATAAACCATGGTGTTGAAGACATTTATAGACCTCGTACCTTAGATTGTCTTTAACATATTTGTTGCTTGAAATTATCTATCAAGATAAAATTATTCGAATAAAATTGCCATTAGTTTAAAATTCGCGCTCTAACAAAAATCACTGATGACATAACGAGTGCGTTCATAATAGGTGTGTTCTTTTTACAGAATTTGCTCGAGCAGATCAGCTGCTCTGTTCACTTGAATGATTTTGCGTATTCTTTTTAAGCGCTCGTTTTGAACAGAGCTGAACTATCTCTTCCCCTCTTGCCCCTAACTGCACTACCTCATGTTGGTGCTCGGCTCTGCCGTTTAGTTGATCATAGCCTCAAAACATAAGGAGCATTCTTTTTAAGATTTCCTGTTCACTTTGGTCACCCGCTCAGGTTAAAAATTATCTCAACAGAGCTGAACAGAATAGTGTAAAAAGAACACAACAATTATATCGAAAACTGACAGTGTACTTGTCAGTCAGACGACGGGGTAAACGCTTCTCGTGGTGCGTTTGTGAGCCCTATGGTGTAGAAGTATAACTCTTACACTCAAGGTGTTGTGTTGTGAACACAATACCGCTGTAATTTGTTTTTCCTTCAATTGCGCATGTGAGCAAAGTAAAATATAACCCTTATTCCGCTCGGGGCAAAGTCCCTCGCGAAATAATCTTGGTGCTCGGTCAATAATAATAGTCTTCACCATCTTGGTATATAATATACTATTTTCTACTACTAGCTGTGAATTTGACAATTTGCTTCTTCTAGCCAACTGAGAAATTGAATTTCTATATTAGTGGTTAATACTTTTTTCTATTATTAACCTAGGTCAATGATGGACAATTCAGGGATATTTGCTCAACAAAAACTTATGCAGCATAATTTTGTATACCCAGAAGATTGTCTTCAACATATCTGCTGCTTGATATTACCTATCAACATAAAATTTTTGAATGAAAATACCATTAGTTTAAAATTCGCGCTCATCCAAAAATGACAGATGACATAGAGTTCGTTCATAATATATCGAAAACTGACAGAGTACTTGTCAGTCAGACGACGCGTTACACGCTTCTCGTGGTGCGTTTGTGAATTATTTTTAATTTTTGTCTTAAGTTTGACTAGTAGTGGAGAAAATTGTATATACACCATGGTAATGGAGACATTTATGAGCCTCGCACCTTATTCCGCTCGGGGCAAAGCCACTCGCGAAATACTTTTGGTGCTCCGTCAATATAATAGTCTTCACCACCTTGGTGTATAATAATACTATTATCTATGCCAGAAACATACGAAATAAAACAGAATAGATCGCTAAACGTGGGTACATAAAAAAAGAAAACACAAAGAATAATTTAATTTAAAAGCTAATATGAAAAAAAAACGATATTCATCAGACCCTTCCTGAGGGTTTTTTTGTTCAGCCAGCTGAGTAAGTAATTTAAAACCTAATACAGTTGAAAAATGAACCAAATTGGTAAAACCACTACGAATGTTGTACTACAATTATAGATTTTCCCTAAACAGTAATGTGGAACATTTGAAATTATCCCAACTAAGGACACAATATTCCAAAATAAATCAGGTCAGATGCGGTGGAAATGGAAGCAAAATGGCACAGAAGACCTACAGCTTATGTACCAACCAAAAATATTCGTTCAGATAAATATGAACACTGGATAAAATACGAAAAATCGCGTCAAAGATGCAAGATGGTAAACTGCTAAGATTTTTCCCACTACAAATATGATATCTATGTCTCAATAAACTGTTTCAAGGACTTTTCATATACCTACATTAATTTTGGACTCCAGTGAGGATTGAACCGAGAGCCTACGCGTCTATAGCAATACATTTAACATAACCAACAATAAGCTCTCTCTCATAGGGGACGAGTCTGGGAAAGTGGGAGGAAGGAGAAAGCAGACCGCGGGAAGAAAAAATGTAGAGGATGGATGGAGGGTGTTACAGATGAATCTAGTGGAGAGCAAGATTAGGAAAGAGAAGGCATGTGAGAGGTAGGAGTGATAGAAGGGAGTAGATGACGGAGAGTGTGTGAGGGACCGCCGCCCACCTTGAAGTATGCTAGGGTAGTGATTCCGAGGCGGGAGTAACGGCGAGCTTGAGGTGGGTTTGGTTGGTAGGCATTCCCTTGGGGATGAGTCCAACACTGTCTGGGTACTGGTTAGGACCCATTCAAACATGAGTTTCCCATCTCAGCCCGAAAAAAAAAAATACAATAATTTAGCATTTTTCCATATTGTAGCAAATTTGATACAATTATAAAGTTGCCAATTTGTTCCAAATTGTTTTTTTTGTGAAAATCAATAAAAAAACAAATTTATGTATATTGTGTGAATACCAGAAGCAGAATATTCATAACAATAATTAACTCATAAGTCAGATACGGCTAGGGTCAATAATAAAATTTCTAGAGCATTAACCAGGAATTCCGGCTGGTTTCCCTGGAGTACGCCGAAAGGGAGATAAGATGTGTATTTTCTCGATTAAGTTTTTTATGATCTTTCCGGTGAATATTTATATAGTGTATCACAGAGAATTCAGTACGAATTAAAGTTATCTAGAACAATAACGGTAATTAGGTTGGGGTGCTTTTGCTCTACCGATGAGACTGAGGGATCATTAAGAGTCGAAAAACTTTTATGTTTTGCTCTGGGTTTTCAGCTTGCCACTGCCATTCGGCAGGGATTTCTCACGTTTAAGTTGAAAAGTGCTCGTGGAAGTAGGTCAAATTACTATTTCTAAAGGAATTTAGGTGAACTACGCCACATAGAAATGAAATAACAGACGCTAACAAATATATACACAGAGCTCGTATTTTTAAATTTAAATTTTTTAAAGAAGAGGATGGTGACATAACCATTCCATTCACCCATCCCATTCTTGAAGGTTATTTTTCCTTCCATTTCTTGAAAACTGACAAAAGCAATCTTGACGGGTTTCGGGATTGATGAAGAAACCTCAGAGGTTTTGACATGATTTTGAAGTGAAATATTACCTAATAACGAAACCTACAAAACCGAATGATAAAGTATTATTACAGAAACAACAACGCTAGCCATTTGATAACTTCTGTTGATGCTCTGTTGATTTCTTTGTATTTATAGGTTAACCGTTAACATTTGACATTTGATACAGAGTCAAAGCCCGAAAAGTTACTAAATTTTCTCAGTGCTGCCGTGTACGGAATGCTTCAAGCAGTTTTTTACTGAGTAATGATTTTGCTGCAGCGGTGCAGAGCTTCTTAAAGTTACGAGCAACTTACGAAAGGCGTGCTTTAATTCCTAACGGGCATTAGAAATCATTGTTTCAAGAAAAAATAAATTCACACAAATCAAACACACCTCCACCACACATTATAAAGAGAACAGATACGAGTCCCGGTAAAACATCAAACGATTTTCAGCTCCGTCTTCAATGATCTTGGACCTTTAACTCGGTATGGCCGCAATGTTGCCAGTTTGAGTTTTTTTCTGAATTTCTTACCAAATTGCTTTGTTGACTCGGGGACAATAATAATTTCTAGTGCCAGATCTGGTTTTTGGAAGTTTCCACTAAATCTTTAAAACTGCGCCATGAATTAAAATAATAATCATAATCATAATCGAATATATATTTATTTAATACATATATGTACATTCTTATGATTTGATATAAATAGTCATTACTCTTGGGAGATTAATTAATAAATACACTTTTAGATAACACAAATAATTACAAAAATCAACCAAATTTTAAAGTACAAATAATTTTTAATGTATTTGTTATCAAAGGGAATACAATATATAGTTGAAATAATACCCTTCTTGGTGTGCGTCATCGATTGTTAATGTCTTTCTAACACATTACGTAGAAAGAAATGGAAAAAAGGCAGGTCTGTGATTAATCCTAATCAAAATATCACAATAATGAACCGTTTAAACGTATTACAAACGTTAACGCTAATCTTTGACTTACAAAAATTTGATTGGTTGATGTTTAGATTACGATCAAGCTCAACCTATCAATCGAGAGCTTAAAATACTATGAAGGCGTTAATTTCGTAGCGGCAATAAGTCTTACGTCTTTTTCTACTATCACACTGACAGTTCTTGACAGGTCTGTACTTTGTTGTTTACGGTCAATTATTATTTATGAAAAGTGAATATTATTCTTATTGATTTATTTATTTAAATAATACAAAAAATATGCATGAATACACGGAAAAACATCAGTATTTTGAAAGTTCTCAAGTATTTTGAGTTAGAAAAAGAAGCTGGTAATTATTAATTGCATAGCTTTTTCGAATTTGGCTAAATACAATCCTGATGATCTTATTCATCAAATTTAAGGTTAGCTATATGTCAAAATAGCAAATAAAATAAACGACATGCCGAAAACCCGGATATACGTCACAATCGATGACGCACACCAAAAAGGGTATTATTTTAACTCTATGTAAGGGAGACTTTTGATAATAATTTGTAGCAACAAAGTTAATATCAAAAACTTAAAAATTTTTATATCATAGGCCGGGATATTAAATTACATACTCTCATCCTTTAGAAATCGAGAGAACTTTAATTTTCTTTCCGAATAAAATTTATTTGGACAGTCTTTGTATAAACAATACACTCCGCCGTGATGTTTATTCATTTTATAAGAATAATAGTCTATACCACTATATTTTTATAAGGTTTGTTCCAACAACCACCTTCTGATTAGTACGTGAACGTTCGTGAACTTATTTATGTACGAATCAAACGTTCGAGAATCTGTACGTGAATTAATCCATTGTTGGAACAATTCTACGATTCATTTTTAAACTGTTACCACTTTTAGGAACTTTATTACAACCCTATAAGTTCACGTTTTATTTATGTATGATTTATGTTTATTTACCGCATTACATAACCTTTAGGGCGAGTTGTATATGAAACACTTTAACTCGGTTTAATGATAACTGTTGTTTAGACTGTGGCTGATTGATGTATGTATTATTAACAATTACATCAGTCTACACATCAGTCATCATTAAACCGACTTTAGGTGTTTGATACTGTCTGATACAACTCGCCCTAAAACATCAACTGACAGTTTAGACGAACGGTTTTACATCCAGATCTCTGATTAAAATGATCGTTCGCCGACACGTTCATGAACATGTCCAGTTTTTGTTGGAACGCATTTTTATCAGACCGTGGAATTGTCGGAGCTTGTTGGAACGGAAGTTTTGTTACGCGCATGATCGTGACGTTCATGTACGCATCATTTCGCTTAGTTGGAACAAATATATAGTTAATATCACCACAACGCACAATCGATTAGTTATATAACACAATTAATATCGCCGATTGAACACCTTAAAACAATGAAGCAAACAAAAATGGAATTATGAATTTTGAGCACAGATTACAAGTGATTTAGAGCATACTTTGACGTTTTGAGCCAAGCCGTCACCGTTATTATGCATGGTTGCCAAGGATATGGTTTGTGAAAAAAAGTATATATTTATGGTATGATTTTTATACATTATAATCTTTTTAATTGTATAATTCTTTTAATGTAAATAAAATTGATTTAAAACAAGTAATTATCGAATACTTGTATCTGTATAACTATCACACTTGAAAATAATGCTTATGAAATATTTGACCTATGATCGTAAATTGAAGGAAATATTATGCAAATTGACAACCCTGTTGAGAAATTTCGCGAAGCAGCCCGAACGGAGTCGACATACGACGATGGACATTAAATGGGTATGTCCACCTATCTCTCTCTCTTTTTACTGTTCTCTGTCAAGCTTTCGTATCTGTTCTCTTTATAATATGTACCTTCACTGTGTTTGACAATATATACCAAGATTGAAAACAATTTTTAGCTAGTGAATCGATGTTAGAAACTCATAAAACCTCATTACGGTCACCATTTCAATTTCCTAAAGACAGTGTAACTACCTTTTAAACCAAATAACCTTCCGTTGCAACCCTAAAATGTCGGAAACAATTTATGAAGTTGTGTATAGAGATGTCGGAGAATAGAGTGGCTAACAAACAGTCAAGATAAGGCTAGTTACGCAAGAAGGACAAAGCCCGCTTGGATTGTGCTTCATCGGGTTTTCATACGTGTCTCGGGACAATTTGCTCCAGTTTTATCTGCCTCTGGGATTAAGGTGTAGAACTATGTGTAGCGACCATTAGTTACTATTTCATACATCGATCTCTTTTTTTTATTTCGGTTTACTCAGAGACGGAAAGAGTTACAAGTGTTACAATGACATCATTTTTTTAGACGAAAATTACTTTTTCCACTACTAGCTGTGAAGTTGATAATTATTGTTCTTCTAGCCAACTGAGAAGTTGAATATCTCTATTAGTGGTGAATAATTTTTTCTATTAATAACCTAGGTCAATAATGGACAATTTCAAATATTTTGAGTATTCAGGGATAGTAATTCAACAAAAACTTGTACAACGTAATTTTGTATACCCAGAAGATTTTCTTTAACATAGTTACTACTTGAAATTACCTATCAAGATGAAATTATTTGAATAAAAATGCCATTAGTTTAAAATTCGCGCTCTACCAATAATGGCTGATGACATAACAAGTACATACATATTGGCTTAACACCCCCGAGGGGGTAGCGCCGCTTTAAAAAGTCCTCTAAATCCTTTTTTTGGGGTGGATCGATCCTCTTTTCTTCCTTCATTTCCTTATATTTTTTCGGCAATCTGACGCAATTTCTTCCTATCTTTTGTTTTTTCCTTCCACTCTGCCTTATTCCTATGCTATTCAGGTCACTTATAACTTCCTGTAACCACGTAGCTTTAGGTCTTCCTCTCTTCCGCTTATCACAAGGTTTCCATTCCATCATTGCAAATATTGTTGACTTTGTACCTTTGTACCTTTGTACCTTTCTTAACAGCTTTTTATTGGTATGGAATGCTCTATTTGTGGCTGCTATTCTTTCTTTTATTTCGGTTCCTTTGTCTCCGTCATTAGATATTGTTATGCCCCAGTATTTCATTTTATCTACTTCTTGAAAATTATAATTTCCAATCTTAATATTCCTATATTCACACTTCTTTTTGATTCTCAATAGCTTTGTTTTATCCTCATTTATTTTAAGACCAATTTTTTTTCCTTCTTTCACTATTTCTTCTAGCATTTCTTCCATAATTTTCCTATTTTTTGTCACTAGCGCAACATCATCAGCGTATGCTATTAGTTGACCTCCCTTTGTTCTCAAGTTTCCTTTACTTATCTTTTTTAATACATAATCTAGGTCCAAATTGAATGACAATGAATCACCCTGTTTGACTCCTTTGTTATATTCAAATTTTCTTGTTGTTCCTTTCTGGGTTTTTATCTCCGCTACTGTTTTTGCGAAAGTCGAAAATACGTTCATAATATATCGAAAACTGACAGTGTACTTACTTGACAGTCAGACGCCGGAGTAAACGCTTCTCGTGGTGCGGTTGTGAATTATTTTTAATTTTTGTCTTAAATTTGGCTGGTAGTGGAAAAAATTGTATATAATATACACCATAGTGGTGATGACATACTATTAAGCATAACCATCGATATAATAAAAAAAATGTATCAAGGATTTATACTGGCTAAATTTAGAATATTCATATAGCTGTCCAATCCAAGTCGCTATCAGCATATTGTGAGAACATGAATTAAATAATATGCCTAAATACACCTTCGCGTCCAGGGGTACGTCATGATGACTTTTGAAATGTTCCAAACACAAACAGGAATCAGACAACGGTTCAGATAAATTATATATACACAAGGGTCAAAATAAACAATGGTGACTAGTATTGGCACTACTGTAATTTAATATTTACTTTACGTAGAAACTCAATTATGGACAGATAGTAAAAGTATAAGGTTCCGACAAGTTTGATGGACATAACTGAAGGATGAAATTTTGTTTTGAAGTATAATTTTCGCGTAAAATGGATTTATCATTTTTTATTTCGTGTCTATGAACTTAATACTGGTTAATTATTGCCGTCTTAACGAGTATTTGAATAAAGGGAACAAAATAAAAACGTTACTAGTTATTTTCCGAACTGGCTTTTCATCTTTTTGTTCAGATAATATGAACGGAATGGCGAACGCTTATCAAGATCAGACATGCAATAATACAATTCGAAAAGGCTGTGTAAATACGAAAATCCTTTCGATACCGCAAAACAAAGTTTTTAGAAGAGATCGTTGATAAAAATACAACAAACTTCATTACAGAATTCATGGATAAACAGATGTTGGCATACAAGCTTCAAATTTCGAACACAATCAGTGTTAAAGCTACATGACTATATGATAAAATGAGATAACGATAACTAATTGATGACGGCTGTGTTTCTTTTTTTTTTTCTAAGGAGCCGTCCCTTCGCCGGTACCACCTCAGCCTCCTGGGCTTATTGTGGATACTCCTAGTGTTCTGACTACAACCTATCCAGCCATTCCGTTCCCTGTATTAGCTCACACAGGTTCTTTGCTGCTTGGTTGTAGGAGTCTTCTGAAATCATTTGGGTCTACCATACAGTTTCTGCCTTCTTTGGTCCAGCGACTCACAGTTGCATAGTATATGCAGAGCTGTTTCGGTATCCTTTTTGCATCTTCTGCATGTAAGGTCTCCGTTGTACAGCCCTATTTTGTTTAGGTGCTCCTTTGTGGGAAAGTGTCCGTAAGTAGCCCCGTTATGGTGCGTAGTTTGTTCCTGCTCGTTGAGAGCAGTTCTTTCGCTACTTTTTCTGATGGTTCTTTTATGAATTTCTTCCCATGTATTTGCCTGGTCGTATTCTTCCAGTGTTTATTGTGTTGTTCTTTCAACGACCCTTTTAACCATGACCTCGTTAAGCATCTGGGGATGCCCACAGCAGGTTCGGGTCCGTTCATCAGAGTTGACGATCCTACTCTTGCGAGTTCGTCACCTTTTTCATTGTCTGCGATTCCTTTATGACCTGGGACCCACTCCAGTGTTACACTGTTCCGAGTCGCCAGTCTTCTAAGTTCTTCGCCGCATTCCCATACTAGCCGAGATGTCACCCTATAGCTTTGAAGTGCTTTAAGGGCGGCTTGACTGTCACTGTAGATCCTGATCTGCCTGTTGTTGTAGGTTCTCATATTATTAGTCCTTGCACATGCAAGTATTGCATAGACCTCTGCTTGAAATACAGAAGCGAATTTGCCAAGCGAGACGATCCCTTCATATTTGCTCGTCTTGCTGTATATGCCCGCTCCGGTACCGAGTTCATTTTTTGATCCGTCTGTATACCAGATCAGTTCATTCGCTCTACTAAGTGGTGGTGCGTTCTCTTCCTCAAGCTCCTTTCGATCTTTGATGACAATCTCGAAGTTCTTGCGAAAGATATATTTGGTGGTCATGTGGTCTGTTGGCATTTTGAAAATGTCATCATCCACATGCCTTATCTCTGTGTGTCCTCTCCCATGTGCCACGTCATGGTCTGATGCTTTTTCCAGTCGGGTTAGTGCTGCCCTTGCTTCGCACATTATGACACAATGTAGCGGAGGAAGGTCTAGCATTGTCTCTAGCTCCGCTGTAGGAGTAGTCCTCATTGCCACTGTAATTCCAATGTATGCAAGTCTTTGGACCTTGCTTAGTTTTAGCATAGCAGAGGATTGCCTGATCTTTGGCCACGGCTGTGTTTCTTACTCACCAAGCTCACCAAAACACTGGTACACCCAGGGGGAAAGCCATGGGGCTGCAGCAGTTTAGCAGGAAATTGCCGTTCGCTCCGGTAACTATACGCATGATACAATGACGTTGGGATCAACGCGACCAAAATTTGCAAATCATGAAATGTAAATGTGGGTATGATTCGACATACAAGCTTACGTTGAACAAGAATAAAAGCACTCATGTACATCCATCCTAAAACTCTCAGAAACGTGATACATGTTTCATAATTAAATTACAGTCAAGTATAAATAACATATTTTCCTCAACGCGAGATGTAATCAACAAGGACTCTGGAATAATTAGCGACTCGCTAGATTCGTATTTTCAGCGTAAACATACTGAAAATGTTCCGACGTGTATAGCCTCATAGCTACTTTATTTTAATAATTTTAAGTAGCTCATTGATTGGAATCGGGCAACTGACTGGCCTCCCTTGTCCAATCGATTATCGATTTTCATACACAGTGTGATTTTTCTGTAAAGAGAGAAAGTCCTGGCTGGACTTTATTGCAGAAAGACAGGTTGATTAGTGAGGACATTTGCAGCAAATAAACGGAAATAAAGGTTGGAAAGCAAGAAAAAGGGAAGTTGTAGGAGGAATACTAGATAGAAGAAACATAAATTTGAAAAAAGTAAAACAAAATAGAAGAGAGAAAGAAATTTGTATATAAATGGATACACTATCCCTACACTACACTACAAAGGATTATCATTATGTCGGATAGTCAAGCAGCCATTAAAGCAATGAGCTCCTGTGTAATCAGTTCTAAAATGGTGTGGTAATGCCTGGACAAACTCAATGAACTAGGCGAGAACAATATAGTCACCCTACTATATATGGATTCCAGGTCACACTGGAATAGAAGGAAATGAAATAGCAGATGAACTAGCAAAGAGGGGGACTGAAATACCTTTCTGGGGGCCTGAACCCTTTTGCGGAATCAGCTCCAATGTAATATTGGAAAAAATAGTTGAAGCCAAGAAAAAGAGTAGATCTGACCATTGGAAAGATCTAGTGGGGCTTATACAATCAAAGACTCTTCTGGGTGACTACAATCTATTAAGATCAAATGAAGGCGCATAAGTCAAAGTAAAACTGCACTAAAAGTTTTAACAGGGATCCTAACGGGACATTGTCGCCTGAATGGGCACCTGAAAAAGCTCAAAATAGTGGAGGAAGAAGAATGCAGATTTTGTGGCATGGAAAAAGGAACCTCCATCTACATACAGTCCAACTGCACAGCACTTCAGAATCCTAGAGCACAGCACCTGAGAGATTATTGGATAAAAGAGGAATATTTACCTAAGTTGAAGCCTGCAGACATTCTAAATTCCTCCGGGAAATAGGACTAAAGGAACTACTAGTTTCTGAGACTCTCCTCAGAAACTAAGTAGAAGTGAGGGAGATCATTTAGGTCTGAGTGAATACATACATACAATACAATACAATACAATACAATACAATACAATACAATACAATACATACAAACATACATACATCCCTACACTATCAAATAGTTAGGTTGGGTAGATATTTGTTTTAAAATGAGGAGCACTTATTTCCTTATTTTTATGATGACATGCTTCCATTATATTCTTACACTTATAACCCTCGTAATTTTAATCAATGAGATGGTTGAAGCCTGCCAGTCACGAAATTTGTATGTATTGCATCAATAAAGATACAAGCAAATCTCAACCTGACCTTATTTTATTAAGAACCAATAATGTTTCGTAAATCGATAATTTGCAGGAGACTGACATTGTTCTGTTCAAACATGAATATATTAGAACATACATTGGACAGAAAAATTAGAATAACAGTGGAAAACACACATAAGCCAAATGGGTTTAGAGGTGGAAGGAGCATACAATACAATGTAAGTATTTATTATAAAACAGATGATAGAAAAATGTATATAAGAGAAGAGAAACATATATATTGCGAATTCATAGATTTGGAAAAGGAATTTGGCATGGTATCAAGGGAAAGAATGTGGGAGATATTAGAAAAAAAAGAGTAGATAATAAAACGATAGGAATGGTACAGGAAATATATGATAATAATCGAACTAACCCATAATAGAAGATCAGAAACTTTAACAACTCAGTGGACTTGGACAAGGCCAAGGGTTGTGCTTATAGATTAAATAATGAAGAGAACAAATAATAAATGGAGAAAATATATGATAGGACATAGAAACAAAAAGTTGATATAACAAATGGAGCGTATGCAGAGAACATTGTTATATTTGTACAAAGTGAAAGAGAACTACAACAAAACTTAAACATATGAAATGATAAAAATAAGCACGAATAAGACTAAAACTATGGTGATTTGTAATAAAACAAAGAAGATAAAAATATGTATTGAAGATCAAAGTATAGAAAAAGTAGAATCATTTCAGTATCTTGGGATAGAGTTAAATCAGAGCGGAGATCAAGAAGCCGAAATAAATAAAGGAGTTCAAAAAGCAAGTAATCTATATTATTTTAGGAATAAAAATTTGCTAATAAAAAGAAAATTTCAATAAAAACTGAGGTGAAGGTGCTAATGCATGGCTGTCAATCTTGGATACTTATTAGAACACAAAAGAGTAGAATTAAAGTGTCTAAAATGAAGTATCTGAGGCGAATAAAAGGAATAACAAAAAAAGATAAGATGAGAAACACAATAATTAGAGAAGAACTGGAAATACAGTCAACTTTGGAGTGTATTGAGGAAAGACAACTGGGCTGGTGGGGTAATTGCAGTGTCTGGAGAAGACTAGATTAACTGAAAAAATATGGAGAGCGAAAAGAGCTAGGGGAGGTAAGACTTGAGAGGCGACGATAGGAGAAATATTACGGTGGAAAGGAAAAACTTGGACGGAGGCTAACAGGAAGAAGAGGAAAAAAATAATGAAAGAATAAAAATATCACTCTACACCACAATGTGGCAGAAGAGTTATTTGACTATATCTATAAATCGATACTTTTATAACTAAGCTACAATTCCCTTAAGCCTTTAAGCGATTGGAATATATTTATGGTCTCGTTTATTATTCAATGTACCTTTAGGTTAACAATATGTTTGTTGCGAGAACAAGCGTCGAAACACGAAGGACGTCCGTAGAATGGGAGATGCACGTTGACGCGATTTGTCCAAAGGGCTAAGGGTTGCGGTTTTATAAGGAGAGGGTCAACGAAGGTGTGATATGTAAATGGGATCTCTCACTAATTCTGTGTGAAATTGTTGCCACTAAAATTACGCTATTTAAAAGCTGTAAAATAAATAGTTTGCACCGAAATGGGTATCTGAGACTGGTGGAGATAAAGATTTTTTATTGTTGCAAAAAAATATCATGATAAATTTTTGTTTTTTCAGTGAAGCGTTTAGCTTTGGATGTTTTTATTGGGATTTCTGCTAGCGTTTCAGTTTTTTTTAATTACTCCCTTTTTTCCCTTATTGAGCTGATTCCGAAAATGTATCACAAGTTCATTCAAGCTGGTACAGGGTAGATAAAAGCTCAAAAGTTGTTTGTTATTTAAACTTTGCTACAATCCACTTTCATACATATTCTTTGATGCTCGATTGAAGAGAAGATGTTTAAAAATATTAATTTGCAATAAAATAGAACAGGTTGTAACGATAGAATATCAATCTTTATTTTTTTGTATCTACTTCTATCATTAACTTCCAAGTAAATTCTCTTTAAACCCTTTTTCGACGCCTTAGTCTATAAAACGAATATCGCTAAAACCCCCTTTCTACATTCCGCCGTTCTAAAAAAATGTAGAAATAAAAACAAAATTGTTTTCAAATTGCATGGCCTTTTCTGTTGATATTTCTAAGCCGCTTTTCTGTTTGATGTGGTTCATTTTAACCACTCTTAAAGTATTTGTTATGTTACAAGGTAGTTTTAAAATTTTATATTGAAAAAAAAATTCGTATAGGTCCTACTACTTGAACCATATATGTAACGAATAGCTTTTTTTGTAATTTCAAGAAGGACTCAAAGAGGTGAAAGCCACAAGACCGTTAGAAAGACAAACCATAGGAAGGTGCGATTCAAACAGAAGTTAGTGAGTTTTTAATCCAAAATAAGAATCAAGCTGGTCAGAGGCAAATTTTATGCAAAACAAAACGAGTGTTAAAACAAAGTCCATTGGAGTCAAATCAGAACAGTAGAATGAGATCTCTTTGCAGCTGATAGAATGTTATATTTGAACTACTCCATGCTGCACTAGTGTTATCGTTAATAAATACCAAAAAAAGAATTGGACCTAAAACTGAACCTTGGGGTACACCAAATCTAGAGTAACCTAACAAGATGTGATAGTAGTAGTAAAAGTATTATTCTGTAGCTGATAAAGCTATAATCTCTCTTTGGAATCACCTGTACTAATTCTATCTACTGATGAAATATATTTTCCAATTACATCATAGGCGTGCGCATCTTGTTTATTACTCATCCCTGCCAAAACTAACAAAAGGCTTTTTTCTACATTAAAGGTAAGTTTAAAACTATTTTAAAGGAATAACACAGAGGATTTGAACACAAACTGTATGGACCTATAATGAAAATTTAGTTAAGAATTTCTAACTGTGTAAATTGATGAGAAATCTCCTTTTTTAAAACTAATTTATGATTCCATTATATAAAAATATCAATTTACTGTGCCAGTAAAGAACCCTAAAAGCCCACTGGATCACGGATCACACCTAAATCTGAAAAATACACCCTTATTTTGCAAATAAATTGAAATCCCCACACAAAATAAACATGGATAGAGTATTGGAAATCCGTGCCTTAATGTCTATTTCATTGTCCGGGAATATCTGCTTTATAAGGAAATAAAAACACCGCAACAACTCCCAAATGTCTCGAATGGATTTCTAATAAATCCTATTGGGTTGAATTTAAGGACACTGTAAAATTCGTAAGATCAGTTATTATTCGTTTTGGAATATTTTAATAGTAGTAATTTTATTATTTATTCAATATTTTATTATCTGAAATACACATTTAAATCGGAGTGCATAGGTCCAAAATTTTCATTAGTACTTTGTGTATTGAGTGGCCATCGTAGATCAGAGTGTTACATTTATGGTAAATTTTTCTTTTATTAATTTTATATAAAAAAGCAATAATCTTACCTTTGTTGGCCATTGTCCGGTCCAGTATTTATATTAAAATGTTTGACATATTTTTCTCCAGTAATAATTTTCTTAAATTCACTTTCACCGGAAAAAAAATTTGGTTATTAAAATTTCAATATATTGTTCATTTATAGTCCATTTCAGTATTCTTTTATATTATTTTCATACCAAAGTACTCAAAAACATTAAAAAAGAGGTATAATATATTCCTAGTTATGACAAATTGTACTGGAAAAACAGAAACAGTAATATGCTCATTGTGCATATTATTAAAAATACCAATTCGTCTAAATGATACTTCGTTGATGAATAATAAAATTCAAATAACTCTGTCGCATTATTGTGATAAATCATTCATCTTCAAATTCCGTATTAGGTATAGGTATATTAATATTATATGGAATGATAGTAGGAGAATAAAAAAACCATTGACAAAATATTATCTACCTGGACACCAATATTACAAGCAAGCACACAATTATAATGTTCAAAATATTAAATAAATGAAATCTTTGTCAATATAACTTAAGTAATACCTACAACCTATAACTAATTGAGTACTTTACAAAAAGGCTAGTGTCGATCAAATGGAAATAAGTAAATTTAAAAATGGTAACAACCAACCTAAAATTGAAATAGCATAAAAAAGTTAGTTTAGTTAGTTTCTGTAAAGCGCCATGCGCTACAGGCTGCGCACCAGCTCCTTCCACGTTTTAAAATCTCTTATTATTTCTCTATAGTACTATATGGTACACACAGATGTCCAGTGCCAGTTTATCCTAGTGCTTGGTCAATGGAGTGTAACACTCATGTATATCGTTTACTCAACTACTACTACGTATTCATTTGCACAGCACCAAGTAATTGACGCGAACGCATCAAACTACTCCGATCTTCTGAAACCTTTGGAAGCGCCGAATGCGGAAGCATTTTTTTAAACGTAATTGATTATTATTTGAAAACAGTGGAAATTTGCAGTGTATCTCGAAGGAGTTTATTGCCAACACCAGGCAATATTTCGAATGTAACACTGTAGTGCAGCCCGTAAAGTTCAAAAAATAGATTTATGATCATGTTTTTAATTTTGTTACGACGATAAAAAGAATCCAACACTCTACGTCGTGCCGACATGTGATTCGATTTATTTTTCGATGGGATTTATTTCGATATCGTAGTTGTTTTTTATGTTCTGTATTAGTTGATAGATTTCCAGAAAAAATTCAAAAAAGGTTTGTTTTTCAATATTTCAACCACCACTTTCTGGTCCCAATAATTTATACAAAAAAGCAGTTTCAATGAAATAGTTATTTTCTCTTCCCCTCCCTGGGGTGCCTAAGATGAATTTTTCATTGAAGGGTGTTGGATTGTGTACAACAGGAATATATCAATTTGGGGGTAGTCTACCATAGATATCTCAAGAGTACTTGTCAGCGTAATATGATTAAAATATAAAGGCTTACGAATTCATGTGCTCTTATAGTCTAATAAAACCCAATATCTAATGCAAAACATTTCCTAAATGTTCCTAAGCTGATATTTGTATTGGTCGTTTATAACCAAAGCCGTACAAAACAATAAAAAAACGTTTGAGCAAGCCACTCAGTCTGAGGCGCATACACACTAGGCTGTTGTTTGCCAATAGGCAAAGCCTGAAGACATAAGGAGTGCGTTCGTAATCTATGGGTTGGGTGAGGAGCGAAAATAGACAGTTTACGTGTCAGTCAGACTACGGGGCGAACGCCTAGGGAGAAATCAGCTTGAACGATTAGGGCGATTCTTTGCAAAATCAGTATAAAAATCGTAGCACCGTATATTTCAACGTACCCGATATTCAATTGGTGTAATATGAGTGAAAGTGTACTTATTTTACAGGAAAAATCCTTCAGGACCATCTGCACACCTTTTTCTCTCATTAATTCCCATCACTCTGTACAGCAAATCAAAGTCATCAGATGAAGTTTATCTTTCTCACACAATTCGAGCTACTGCTACTCCCTTGAATTTTGTTTTTAAAGGCTTTTGTTATTGTATTTGAAAAAAAAAGAAAAGGTATTTCTTAGTAGAGCTCTGCTACGAAACTCAAGAACTCAAAAAATAACAAACAAACCTAGTCGAACGGAAAAGGCAAGCCATCGATCCGAAAGTGTATTTTCTGAAAATTTCTTAGAAAATGAGTGAGAGGTCATGCATACAATTCTGGTAGATTTATAGCTCCTTTTGGAAAGGAAAAGTTTTGTGTTTCATTCACCATTTATACATTGCATTCACAAACATATTGAAAAATTGTAAATTCAAGTGCCTATATGGCTATGCAGAAAACTGGAAAGAACTTAAGATCGCAAGACATTATTTTACGTCAAAAATATACGAGGCAATTTAAACTTAAGTCCATTCGCTTGATTTAAATTCAACAGCCGATGGCAAAGCGTGGTTTTCTCAAACGAAAGAGCTGAACAAAAATATAAACAAAAGGAGAATAGTAGATGGGCTAAGAGGGTTCAACGATAAGTATAGGGAAAACAGAGAGTGAGAGAGTCATGGAGGCAATGTGAGTGAGAGAGCGCACGTTGCGCGCACGGAAAACAGAGGCCACCATTTTTAGTCCGTGCGTTGTAATTTTAAATTATTGAATTAAAAACTTAAATTAAAAATTTCAACTCCAGTGAGGATAGAACCGAGAGCCTACGCGTCTATAGCGATGCATTTAACACAGCCGACCATGAGCTCTCTTGTATATTAGAAGCGAAGAAAAGTGTTACATGCTGCAATAAGTGTGACAAAGAAGGTGTGCAAATTTTTGCATTGAACCAATAGCGTGGAATAAACGAACTGTATTGATAAAAAATCAACTTTGAGGATGTGTGAATGGTATCCAGGTTAAACCAGATAATGAACATGAGGCTGTGGCTGAAGAGGTTCCTGGCAAGCCTTTTATCGACCCACTTCACTTAAGGGAATGAAATGGAACATTCATTTTCATATGTTAGCGTTATTTTTCACGATTATATTATTAGATACAATTATATTTGTATTTATTATTTTTTCCAAACAATAACGAACCACTCACAATAAATAGAATAAAACCATATAACCAATTCAATTCAAAGAGGATATGAATTGATTAATGATAAAATCTTGCGCAGATACTTATTAAGTTACCAATTAGAGCTTCAACATCGACCAATAAGAAGTTTTAAGCAAAATCAGCTGAAAGAATAAAGAATAATTTAATGTTTTTTTTTAACTGATGTGCATAACAATAAGTAAAATTTATAATAGCTGATAGGATTTGTTGGCATTATAATATCTATGATAATGACAAAAAGCACTCGCTTTAACTGAAAATATGTTAGTGAGCCATAAATTATGGGAATGGGAGAAAGAAAAACACGACATCCGATAATTTATACTGAATAATTGGCTTAAGGACTATATCAGTCAATGGTCATTTTGGATAATTAATACAATATATCTATCTGACAGAACCATTATTATCAAGAAATATTCAATGAATTAATTACATATTTTTCGAATCAATTGTACTACTACCAGTCGTGAATGGTAACTATCATTTTTCAAGATAATTAAACCGCTCCTCCTGCTTAAGTCCTGCTTAAACGATTAGGTACATAATATATTGACCCCTTCTGTTTTCTAGTTAGTATTATCTTCCCAAGTTTTTCTTATCTGATCTTTGCTGAAAATCCGATTTAATTTCTATTTAGATTACACTCTATTAATTTTTCAACTGGTTTTGATATTTGGTATTTCTGGTGCCTGTAGAATTGTTGAGTTAGTTTGAATTACTCTTTACGATGTAGAAGACCTAAAATCTAAGCTTTTAATTAGCATACCTGATTAGAAGAGCAACAGACCAAGATCATCTCTCAACAATAAGGTTGAGGTTGCAAATAACCCTTATACCCCACATGTTGTCCAAAATGTTTCTAATAGTTCTAATAATGCTTGTCGAATGTTCAATAACTGTACTAACTGTAAAATAATCATTTATGTAGAACATTCGGGATAAGAGGAGTCGCATATAACTTTATCAAGAGTTATTTAAGTGACAGGCTACAATATGTACAATTAGATAATGTGTTAAGCGATGCTAAAACTGTTACTTTTGGTGTACCCCAAGGTACCGTACTAGGACCAGTACTGTTTACAGTGTACATCAATAGCTTACTAAATCTGGACTCCAAAGGCAAAGTTATAAGCTTTGCTGATGATACAGCCATTTTGTATAATGATAAAACTTGGAAAGCGCTCAAAGATACAGCTGAAACAGATTTTAAAACTGTAATAGAATGGTTCAAATACAATAAACTTACACTAAATATAGATAAAACGAAATATATGCCATTCTCATCCTACACCACCGGACTTCCCAATTTTGGTTCTCTAGAAATAAATAATAATATGAAAATACCTGAAACAGATAGCATTAAGTACTTAGGTGTTATAATAGATCGTCATCTAAAATGGGAGCTACATATTAAAAATGTAGTTCAAAAATTACGAGGCCTTCTCTCTAAATTTAGGTACTTGAGGGAATTCTTAGATATCCATAACCTAAAAATTATGTATTACTCATTAGTGAAATCCCAAATTAACTATGGAATTCTTGCATGGGGGGGAGTAAATGACTGTCACCTACAAAAGTTGAATGTTATTCAAAAATGGATAATGAGAATAATTTTTAGAAAGAATATTATTTTCCCTAGTAATGATATTTATGAGCTAAGTGGTTTTATGGACACTAGACAAATATATTGTATGAAGATGTTATTGTACTATCAAAAACATAAAAAAAGCCTACTTTGTCCAGAACACGCACATAATACTCGCTGTAAAGACAACGTATATACCTTACCTAGACGAGGGAAAACTATAGGGCAGCGTTGCTTTGACTACTTGGGTCCCAAAATATTTAATCAAGTTCCTTTGGAGTTAAAGAATTTGGAAAATTCAAAACATTTTAAAACTAAAATTAAAAGCTGGATAAAAACGCTAAATAGAAATGTTTTAAATAATATAATAAATAACCAGTAACAAATTAAAACTAGGAAATACAAAATAAATATAGTAAACTGTCAAAACTGATATTTTTCTTTCCTATTCTTTTTATAAAAATAAAAATTGACTTACCTGATAATGTACTTTACCCGATATTGTCTAAATACCCTAATTACGTCGGCTGTAAAACTATTATTTGATATGACTTACCTGATTATGTCTGGAATAACTCAATGTTGGTCAGTTATCTTTATTGTGTTATAATATACCTACCTATATTGATGTTCACTGTTAATTTAAATTGTTATATATACATATGTTATTTATAAGTACATCACATACAAGGTGCAAGTAGTTTCTGACTACTTACAACTTCTGTGATTTTTTTGTGTGTTTGTTTACATTTTTCCTATATATTTATATTTTGTAACTACCGTAAATAAACATTATTATTATTATTATTATTTTATTATTATTATTCACTAACAACTGTGAGGAAATGACATTTTCTTACAGTAACGAAGTGAATAGGAAATCTTGACTTTTCCTTTTCTGAAATTTCAAAATTTTCTAGCGATTTACGGTAAGCCATATTTTCCCAAGCTCTGTTTATCAAAATCCGTTCATACGTTTTGAAAATATTTAATTTCACTATAAATTTTAATGACTTGTTGTTTGCCTTCGTAAATTCTCCAAATTTGTTTCTTCCGCTCGTTTCTAATTAATGCATTGTCACATTTGTAAAGCTCTTTTGCCGAGATGAAAAAAAAAACAAC
>CAJUYG010000156.1:60041-165065 GCA_910591675.1 Galerucella calmariensis | reverse complement strand
GCACCACCACTATTGGAGTCAATTTTGACGTTCGACCTTTTTCTTATGGAGATTCCCATGTTAGCACCTCCGCCAATAGGCAGAACTCTTGCAGCCTATTTACTTAGTTTGATGGGAGGTATGGATGAAATTAACTTAGAGCCGTCAATCTTACATTTGATTCTGTAGTTTGCTTGAAAATGTTTGTGGCTGAAAGACTTAAAATAGAATCAGCATTCAGGTACTCATTTTTTCCGCCTCATTTTCAATTTCAGTTACAACTTCTCGTGAACCGATGCTCCAATATGATCCTTCTATATGCGACACATTTCAATATCGATTGAAATTCTTGTAGCTTGATGGCAAAGTGTCTTTAGAACCATCGACCAACAGCACTATTTAATCCCATTTGTGAGAAAAAGGCAATTGAGTAAGAAGTAGCGGAGATGGCAAGTGAGCAATAGTGCGGAAAAAAGTCCGCCATTTAATATTGATGGTTTCATCGGTTTCTCTAACGACTCACCATTAGGAAAAAATCCATTTAACGTAAGAAAAAGAAAGAGAGAAAAGCAAAAACTTGGGAACTTCTAGTACAGTCCGCGCTTAAGAGCTGCAAAAGTGTTAAGACGCCTCCGGAGAATAAATAAATTGTTAGCGGGGTTGCCAATTGAATTATATGATTAATTTGCAGTTTTCTAAGGAAACTTCTAGTTTGCTGACCGTAATTAGGTTTGTTTAACGTTTATATTGTTCTACTTTTAACAAGATCTTATACCAAGAATTAAATTAGATATTTGGAAGGCAAACATACAAATATTTATATAAATATGAATACAAAGACATAATTACAAATTTAAGTCAACAACCATCATCTTCTGGGGTGAGATTGCATAAACGAAAAAAAAAGCACCTTCTTTAGTGTGAGATTTACTCTCTTTGAATTTGAAAGATCGTCTTTTGCGAGCATATAAACAGTGTCAAAAATCGGATAAAAATCGGATTAATGTCTTTGATGCGGTGTGAAACATTGTGAAACACTCTAAAACATTTTGATGCTGACATTGTTTTGATAATTTCCCCTTTACAAAAAAAAGTGGAGTTAAATCGTGAATTATTCTCCTTAGAATCTTTTGCAGCACTATGGTGTTAACATTGATCAACTGTTGAGGACTTGAGAAAAAAATGTATGATGCGTTCACGAAAAGAGTAAAAATATTATGAATATGAAAATATACGTTAGGGTGTCCGTTATTTACCAATTTGATTTTTGATTTTTGCAGCGCCTCGAAAATTTTTAGTTCACGACCTAAAAAAAATATCAGGCCCATATAAGCCCTTGATATTCATAATAAACCGTGCCTCCAAGACGATACATTTTCCATTTAAATAACATGGAGTTTTGGCACCTTTTACAATAAATTTTTATGTCTCTATGACAGTTTATAAATGGCAATGGCAAACAATTATTTTTGTTGATTGTTTGCCATTGCCATTTATAAACTGTCATAGAGACATAAAAATTAATTGTAAAAAGTGCCAAAACCCCATGTTATTTCAATGGAAAATGTATCGTCTTGGAGGCACGGCTTATTATGAATATCAAGGTCTTATATGGGTCTGATATTTTTTTTTAGGTCGTGAACTAAAAATTTTCGAGGCACTGCAAAGTCAAAAATCAAATTGGTAAATAAAGGGCACCCTAATATACGTACTCTTAACGTTAAAGTATGTGGTGACAGCTAGCACTATCATTATCACTTGAAGCTTTCAGGTGATCTGGTGACCACATTTTTTGTTCTACTTTAAGAACATGCTAAATTTAATTTAGTTATTCCCAGACTGTTTCAGGTTCAGATCTGTTTTAACTTTTATAGAATATACATATTATGTATATTGAAAAATTCTTAGCCTACTATAGAACCAAACGGAATTCCAATGTCAAAATATTTTATTACTCAACATATCCTCCTCTTAATTGGATACATTTATAGCGAACCTGCAGCGTCTCTAGACCTTTAAAAAAAAGTTTCTTCTTGCTCTGCAAACCAGACCTCCACAGCTTTTATTACCCCTTCGTTGGAAGGAAATTTACGACCTTTTGAACTTTTTTTCAGTTGAGGGAAGAGATGATAGTTGGTCGGAGCCAAATCTGGTGAATAACCCTAAACCCTAAATCACGAATTTCTTGCATGGCAACATGAGATTTGTGTGCAGCGGCGTTTTTCTGCAAAAACAAAACACCTTTGGATAGCTTTCCGCGTCTTTTCTCTTCAATTTTTTCCCGTCTAGTGGTCAGTAATGTCGAATAGTAATCTACGTTTATTGTTCTACCCTTATCCAAAAAATTAATCATGATTACTCCATGGTAATCCCAAAAAACTGAAGCAAGAACTTTTCCAGCAGATTTTTGGACACGAAACTTCTTAAGTCTTGGAGAGGACGAAGGACATTGATCACCAATGATATCAAGCATATCTTCATATATCTGCTTACCTCTTAACCCTTTTAAATACAGGTACTTGATGATGGCTCGATACTCCAATTTTTCGATTTTCACAATTTCGGTGGACATCTTTTTTCTTTTAATTTATTGCGTAACTCTGGTTTACTTTTTTGACGTCCAACTTCACACTGACACTTCTAATGAGTTATTGTTCGTTGCTATGGTAACGGAATATTTTGTTTATGCATGGAAGTGGTCTAGGCTAACTAGATACCAATACATCCTCGTATATCGTTTTAACTTCTTCAAATCCCGCTCGATGTCTCATAAGCCACTTCCAACTCCCCAACGACCACAAGACAATTGTCATCTGTCAACGGCCGCAATATTTTGGCAACGCTAACGCTGAACTTCCTTGAACCGCCACGAGTAAAGGTCCTTTTTCCTATCGACTATCCTGAAGCAAAAATTTAACTTTTATAATTATCTATACTTCAATTTTCACTTTTTATTGATAAATTGATGTAATGAACACAGCTTCAAGGACACCTTCCAGATACTTTCAAGGAAATCTCCTAGAATACTACCAAGTTCCAGTCAGTTTTTTTTATTCGAACATTATTTTAAGTTCAAGTTTAAATTATCCTTTAGGATTGGATAAGCAAAATTTTTGATCTACCGAGTTAAAGGAGAGTTAGTCCTCTTTAGGGTTTGTTCTGAACTTAATAGAGAATGATTTGACGGTCGCGGTAGGGACAGCTGTGGCTGTACACCCAAAGGATGGCCATTTGGTTAATGGGCTCATTTACATATTTTTTTGATTTCACCATTAGGAAGAGCATATCATTTTGAGACTTTGTGCAAAAAATTAGACGTGAGCGAGACTCCTAAGTCGCATAAAAAAATTATAAACATCAAACAGCGATCCTCTTCGAACTTCAGGTGTGACGTCATCGCATATGAAATCTCTTCAGAGAGCGGATACCGCGCTGCTGATCGGTTTTTAGATGACTACCAATGACAGTATCAATAACAGTATTTTGCTTGCTTATATGCTTATTTTTTATTATACGTTTTAGCAAACTCTTAACAGTGTTGTGTTTGTGAAATAAAAACGTTTAGAAATAATTTAAGCTATTCGACACAATAGTCCAGAACCAGAGTAAAAAAAGCTATAAATATTGTGCTCAAAAGCATTCACTGATAAGTCAACATACTTTGTTTGTGTATTTTTAGGATTTCATTTTTCTCCAATCAGACTCGTTATAAATTACCTTATAAAATTCGTTGTGAATCCATATTGAGAGGGATTTTCAATACCACACGCTTGTATTAATCTAATTTTTTTAAATACGTAGATAATATTGTTCTTATAGCTTTTGGTGTTATTAATGTTCAAAATTATTAAATAAAATAATGTGTCAGTTCTTCACAAATTAAATTTTATTAAATACTGCTTTTTTACAAAAAACAGGTAGACTTTTTCAGTAAATCATCAACAAAACTGGCGTATATTATAGTTTTCAAAAGAAATTATTCGATTTGATTCAAAGTCCGGATCAGCTCTAACAAATATCGCTTTTTTTACCAGTGAAGTGCATGTGCATTTGAATCTGATGTAAACATTTGGGACCAATATTACCTGCTTCATTGCCTGCTTATATATATAGCAATCATCAATCTGGCGACAATTTTCTTCTTTTTGGATGCTAGAGGTTATAAATTTAATCCAGATACTTCCGCGAAAAAATATTGAATCTAATATTTCAAGATTGGGTTTTTAATATGCGAAAATGTTACGGAGAAGACTACAAAGAAGCGGTAGTTGAAGCAATTTGGAACACCACCGCTAAAAATAACTGTAACTGATAAGTTAAGTAAAAATCATCCTGTATAAAGTTTCAACAGGATCGATATAGCATAAAACTTTTTAAAAAATATTACGTTCTTTTTAAGTAACGAAAGCTTTTTAGCTTCGCAATGTCCAGCGTAATTCAGCTCGGCAACTACGTGGGTTAGTAGGTGTAAACATTCCAGCTGCATTATTTAGGAATGTTGAATGGAGAGAACGGCACGTGCAAACGGTCTCGTAAACTTATAAACCATCCACAAAAATGTAACTCGACTTCTTTTCTCATATTACGGAGTAGAAAAAGCATAAAAACAAAGAATGAGGATGGAGGTCAATGCTGGATTTGTGTTTTCGCTGATACATGCTCAGATTTAAATATTAGTGGCTTGTTCGTTCTCCAAAAACATACAGTTGCAGAAATAGTATTCAATCTAAACAAAGCCGCTCGTTGTATGAAGTTGAGATACTGTTTTTATTTGGAGATACTTTTTATTTTAACCACGGAGACTAGATATTTTAACCATTGATAAGTCTGACATCTGATGGATGTCATAGATGCAAGATTAAAATAGAATATTATGCGATAAATTCTAACTCCTGGTTTAATTATAGATAATATAAGATACATAATGCTGGACACTAGATAGAAATCGATTTCAGACTTCGTGTGTATATTCACAGTGGTGTTACATTGGGGTGGCTGGATGGTCAAAATGCCGGACATCTTCAACATCCCGAAAGTTTGCTTAACGTAGATATCAACTAAAATTGTCATTCTTTGGGAAAAATAAAATGGTTTCCAATTTCAATGAAGAATGGCAACTGAACGGTATGTTGTTTATTCCTTTCAATTTCATCTTCTGCTTCGACTGCTGTGACGTCCTTAGACAGGCTTATTGGTCTCCCTTGTTTTAGTCCCACAGTTCTTGCTCCTACAACTATCTCTGTCTTGGATACGTCATACAAGTTTGTCTCAACCAGTAGAAGCGCACCTTTCTGTTTTCGTTACCTGGTAGATTGCCCAAAGTAAGTTATCCGCTTTCAGCTCTTCGATAGGTTTTGAGCGTCTGGCTTGTGCTGCAATAATATGTACGCTACAGATTTGGCTTCCCCTTGAATATAAATGTAGTGGAAGCAGTTTCATCAAGACGTCCATCACACTAGTGAGAGTAGTTTGTGTGCTACTCAACAGTATTTCTCAAGACGAAGGAGTTGCTCACCCAGTTTATCAAATAATACGACACTGGTAGCGGAGCTTGTCGCTAATGAGTGTTACTTTTGAAAAAAAAAATTTGCTCGTAATAGAGCATTAACGAAGAGACAAATTCGGCAGTAATTTAAAACCATCAACCTCAATTCATAATAAAGAACGGGAGTTAAAGCAGAATATTCTCTGTCATCCAGTACCTCATATCCTAATGTAGTAAATATCAACTACAAAGGTAATCCTCGTTCTTAGAACACAAAGGAGAAACGAGAAGGCAAAACCAATAAAAACATTTGAAACGTTATATCTCAAAATTCAGTCCTCAGTCCTTTCACACATTTCAGCTAGTTTATTATTAAATAAACCTGCCAAAGGATAAAGACTCGACTTCTTGAATCATCGTGGAACGGTAGGAAAATGCGGGATTTCACGATTTTCTCATAAATAATCGAAACTTCGCTGGGGTGTTTCTATTGTTGAAGTATACGAAGAAATGGTTTTCTTCGTGAATTTTAAAGTTATAAGTTACAAAAAGAGCTGAACAGAACTAGTTATAAATTTAATAAAAATTATTCAATGATGTCAACAATTCCATCGGAAACATTTTAGTTTTGGGATTCATTCCGCACTGTTAACGAAATATCTGAGCTAAAGTTTAAATTGACCTTGTAAATTTACAGTTGATTTTACTTCTATTGGCTTCCAGAAATAACACGTAGGTAGATAACGATGTTATCAACTTCTTTCTTGAGTTTTTCCAATATAAATACTTTTATCACTTCATACTTGCAAAAATACTATATTTACCTCTTTTCTATATAAACATGTTTGGCCTTCTCCGAGCTTCTTTCCATTCTTAGACGATCTTTGTCTTTTGCGTGGTTATCGTTTTTGCATGACCTTTTATCGTTTGTATGCTTACACTTAACTGGAAATTGTTTATAGGCCAGACAAGGACCGTTTGATTTTTATTAATTGAAAGAAAAAAGGAAACTATTACGCGTTTGAAGCTACCCTTAGATAAATAGTTTACACCCGTAGTCCCTGAGTTCACTTGATTTTGACTGAAGTTCATATAGACTCTTCACATAAGAAATATCCACGTGAAGTTTGCCAACTGTCTTGCGCAGAAACCAAAATCGGTCTTGTTTATCTATGTAGGCTCGTAGCGACCGTTCCAAGCCATTGGCGTTATAAACGCCGACGCCGACAGTTGTGTTTGAAACAAACTGACAAACTGTGAAATATTTTTAATTTTTAAATATTCCAAGAGATTTATCTGTGTGTTGTGCATTAGCAACGAGGTAAAAGAAAAAGGAAGGAAGTTAAGCGTGGTACTGATTTAACCAACTTTCGACGGAAGTCGCCGTATTGAGAAGCAGCATTAGTGACATTAGTCATCATTATTCTTGTGTCAACATAGATAACCTTAATATACCTACTGAAATGTGTTAAATTGAAAAGCCACGTTAAAAAAATAGTGATTTTCAGTATTAGAAAGGTTATTTTATGAGTATTAGTATGAATTTAAATTGATATTGAGTTGTACAATAGTGTTATAAAGTTTTTGAATGTACTAAAATCTGGTATCAATTCTCTAACAACAAAAAGCACCACCTTAAAAAGTTGCATATGAGAGTTTTTTGTTTCTCCTAATTGAATAATTTAATGTACGCGTCTGGTTTGTTTACGGAAGTAGGCCATATTCAGAAGCCACTTTGGTCGACGATTCTGTATACTGTTATGTTCTCTCCTCTTTCTTTTTTACCTCGTTGGGCATTAGCTACAAAATGTGAAATCGTTATAGGGGCCATCCATAAAGTATGTCACACTAATTTTAGGACTTTGAACCCCTCCCCCGTCCTTGTCACATTTTTATAACCCCTCGCTCCTGATGTGACGTCAAACATTTTTTAAATTTATGCATGTATTTGAAAATAATCCTGAGAAAACAGCTATTTCCATTTTTCACTTATTTTTATTACATAATAATCTAATAAAAACAACATAAAGTTTAACATTTCATAAAACCGAAAAAACAAACGACTAGTTAGAAAACAATAAGTTATTAATTATATTAATTGAAGATAAAAAACTTAATTATCGAGTGCATGAGAGATAGTCTCAGCGAGAATGCTAAATTATTAATAAATATAGATCAGGTTCGTTAATTTTTTAATTCACATCCAAACTTTGCGTTCTAGTATTTTAAATTCCAACATGGGACGTCACAAAACTATTGACCCCCCCATGCCCCTTGTCACACGATGTCCCCATTCACGTGTGACGTACTTTATGGATGGCCCCTAAGCTACTGATTTGAAGTCCAATGTCAATTTTACAATATGGCATTGGTTTCAACAACAAGTTCGCGTATACGACTGCAACTTCACGTGGGCTCTTCTTACGTGGAACGGAGTCTAATAGTATATTATCAACAAGCAAATAATGAATAATGAATAATACATTTTGTTCATGAATAATCTTCAATATTGGTCCTATTCATCTTGAGACCTGTTCAATATCCATACACATTATTCACGTCATAATACTGGAAGAAGCACATGAAAGAAGTACATGTAAACATTATATATAGCCGTGGATAAATATCTCTATTGAACTAAATTCTCCAAACACCCTATATTTCTAGCTAAAGACTTTTGTTAGGTATACCCTTGCCTCTTCCGCCCTTAATATCAATCTACACCACTGGTTCTCACAAGAGTAGAATTATCGATAAAAAACGTCAAGTTGAATCAATACCAAACATTAAAAAGACATTAAAAACACTCACATTTATTACCAACAAACGACATATCACTGAATACGTTATCATTGGCAGACGGAATTATTTTGAAACTGCAATTCATGATAATGATCCAAACGGAAACGTCACACACATAGACAAATTATTTTTTTATTTCTCTATGGTCACACATTTTTGTGTTGTATGGTTATACAGATTCGGCAATTCCGTATAGCCATTCTGTGCGAGAGATAGAGAAGAGAGGAACCTATAGAATAACAGAGAGAGAGAGAGAGACAATGTCTAGAGAAACCAGTGTTTCGTGGAGGGGAAGTATGCTGTTCTCTCTTGGACATATATAATTTGATTCATAGTGCTCACTGTTGCTACTATTTGAGATTCTACCTATAGAAGATAAATATTCGCCAAGCCTGTATTTAGCTGGAACGATTAATTTTTAATGGCGTGAAAGTCACAATACTAGCGAAATAATAATGGAGAGAAAAAGCTGAAAATTATAGTTTGTCAGATTCCCGTATTTTCACTCTTTATTCTTGACAGATTTACTTCATTTTTGACTTTAAAATTGACATTTCATCCAAAAAATTTCTGTTCTTTATCTTTTGCCATTAATATAATCTATTTTGGGGAAGCTGAAGATAGTTTTATTGTTGTCCACTATCTCTAGCATCTAATTAGATTACCAGATTTTTTTTCTTCCACCTGATAACAGGATTCTTATGGATTATTAATTAACTGATTCAAGTGAAAGCTTCTTTAATAGCCACTTTCAACGATGTTTGGTAGATACGTTGTGGCAAAGCTCATGGGTTGGCGGCGCAACTGTCACCTGTCACACTTGTCATTAAACTATTTTAGGCCAATAACAATCAATAACTGGTAAATGCATTTGGTAAATTTTTGATTACCAATGGTTATATTTTTTGGTTTTTATTCAACTCCACTTTGAGTAAAAATATATGGATATTCAAAATTGATATTTATCGATTAATCAGTGAATTAAAAACTTTTAGTTTCAAATGAAATGGTAATATTCAAAACTATTTTGGGTATTAAAGTTTGAGCCTTCGGTTATTAAGCGTTTGACAGTGATCCGTATTGTGCTAAGGGCCAACTGCACCGGTGCTACTTAAGCATGTGAAAGTGAGGTTATGTCTTGGCAATTGGCAGGCCAAATTATCAAAATATAGAAAGGTTAGTTTATAAAATCAAATAAAATGGAATAAATAATGGATAGAGCCTTTTTATTTATATAATTCTTTTAAGGTATCATTGTTTCTGGGTAAAGCTACTGGCGCATTGGCATTGAACTCTTTAGTTATTTTATCCCACGCAGCATCTTTTTCTGCCCACGTTATCTTATCTGTTTTTTACACACTTTTTATATTTTGCCACACAATGCATCAAATATACAGTTTCGTCATTGGTGAAATTAAGGCCGAGGCGGGCACGCATATCCATGTTTTATCCATGAACACTGGGCATAAATCACAGGAAGACGCGCAGCTCTTCATTTACTTGATTATATTTCATATATTGTTTATATCACAGAATACACCATCCCAAGAAGAAACGAAGCTTGTGCTATTTTACAATTCATTTTCTGAGTGCGCATATCTGACAGTCGCCATTTTAAGCCTGTTATATGTCACATGTGATTTCATTGTTTACCAAAGAATTTTCTTTGTTGTAAGTTTTTTGATTATTTACATATTTTTTTGTGTTTTGAACGGTAAAATTTGTTTACAAAATTACATTTATTAGTTATAGCGCCAAAAGCTTGTGCAATTCGTGGCTGATAATAATTGAAAAACAACAAAACTTCGATAACTATGGAGAAAAGTTTACTGTCGCTTCTTTTTTATAACTTCGTTGTCACAGATATCAGTACATTTTCTCTGGGTGTAAAATTTTATTCAGAATGTGGTGAAGTGTAACTTTTAAATATATAAAAAATAAAAATTGTATATTCAAGCACCATACTTATTGTAATTTTTTATCATCATTTACTGAAATTCTTTCTATTGTAAACTGATATTATAAATATAGAATCTATTATTATTGTATTGGTTTTTAGACTTACCCTATCCTACATATAGTGCTACATAAATACATACTTACACATATACTTTCGATAACAATATAGGAAATAAGAATCATTTGGTTAATCAATAGCTCATTATTTTTAATAATGGATGATACTCCAAAAACAGAAGCTGAAACTTATATTTATATATGTTTCATCACAATATTTGTTAAGCTGTTAAATTAACTTTGACAATTCATAAATTGAGTTTAACAATTAAAACTTTGTCGAAACAAGTCATAAAAATAAACAATTATCATTTGAGATTCTTTGGTTCCACTTTTTTGCGTGTAATTAACATTTAATTTACATTTTTTGAACAATTTTCTCAGTGTAACTTGATCCGTTATCTGTCAACGTCAGTTTGAAGGTAACGAAATTTTGCCCCCAAAACATCAAGGGATTTATGTCGCCTTTCGTTTCTTGCTTAGCTGGTGTATTATATATAATTGTCATTCTCATTATCAGAATTTAGTGTCACATCTCTCACATTCCAATTTTTACCAAAATCAAAATCCCTGTCCGCCTGTCCACATCCTGTCTTTAGACGACTTAGCTAAATAGGACATGGTGCAGTTGGATTACACCAAGTTTTACTTAATGAAAAAAGTTTCACTTATGAAAGTGTTACTTAGAAGAAGGAACGGCCCTTAGTTTTAGCAATTATAAGTAACTATGAGTTTAGTGTGACCTACTTCAAATTGGACTGGCCTATTAGCAAAGTCTTCGATTGTCAGCATTCTATTGGAATTTTATTTGAAATACAGTAATGGAAAAATGAAAAAAGCAAACGTAGCAAATGTTGATTTTACAATAGTAAATTCCAATTCAAGAAACTCAATTTACTTTTTGTCCCGTTTTTGATACAAAATTATTAATTAAATTATATATTTGAAGGTGGGTACCTTATACCTTATGTATTGTATTCTTACACTTGAGATGGATAAAAAAATGTTATAGATGATAGTTTGAGCTGCTGCAGTTCAAGAAAGTAAAATGCGTAAAGTGTATTCCTATTTCGTTTCCAAGACGAACCGCCCTCATCAAATAGTGTACCATCAAGTTGGGCTAGTTGATATATTTATGGTAATAAATTGAAGGCGTCCTCGCTATGTCTATCTTCTTGCTTTATGGGTCATTTTTCTCGTCTCTAACAGCTTTAGAAATAAACCTTGACATCGAGGATAACAGGAGAATCAATTTAGAGCCCAGTGAAATGGGAAAAGCAAAGGATGTGTATGCGTGGAGTAGATGGAACGGCATTAGCGAAATAAAAGTGTAGAAACACTCACACACAGGAATATTTATCTTCGCTAGTTTTGCGTAAGACTGTGATGTATTACGTAGTGAATTGGACGTATAGGGGAAACGTCGCCACTGCTACATTCCTCTTTCCGCTCCATGGAAGCGCCGGAATTTGCTAATGTTTTCAGCTGCGTTACTCTCAGTTTTCAAAAGGTATTGCTTCCAAACGATTCAAAATTTAGATTTTAACCCAAAAATTGATTAAATTCATCATTTAATCCAGTTTGAACCCTCTTTAATTCGATACTGTAACCATGTATTGCTTTTTAAAAATTCGCTGGTAAAAAAAAAGAAGTATGTGAAGTTTTATATTTTTGACCAATGTGAATGTTGAAAAAAAGTCTGATAACGTAAGATCAGGTGATCGTACTGATCATTCTATCGATATTCGCCGAACGTACCCTTTCAGAATGCTACTATGTCCACCTATGACTGGGGGATTATTTTTGAATCAAAACAAATGTTTAATTTGCTCATAATCTGCTTTCTGGAATGCTTTTTCATTGTCTATTCAGAAAGCAAATCTCTTTATTAAAAGATGTTAGTTAGTCGCCTTTAAAATGTAAAAGAGACCCAAACAATACAAAGAAGGTATTTATTATTCTATTCTCTTATGTGATATTAATACCCTGCTTATTACTTTAATATTGCATTAACAAAGATCTTAACTTTGGGAATTTAACAAAATAATAATAGCCAACGAGCTTTGATTAGATTTTCATGTCCATGCTATCAAAGACATATTTGAAAGAGAGTTCTTAGAGAAAGATTATTCAAAATTCCTTTTGTCTAGACTTATTAATAATTTGAAAATTAAAAAAAGAGATTTCGTCTTCAAAAAAAAAGCTTTTGACCCCTCTACCTCTTGTCAAACAATGTCACATTCCGCTAAGACCTTCAGCCCCTTTAACGTGTGACGTAATTTATGGATCACCCCTTCTCAATCAACAATTCTTGTATCACAAAATTGTCTAGTTTTTTCGTTTTTAGTGATAAAGCGACCGACAGGATCATTGAAATAAATTATAAATCGTCCTTGACCTTATAGAGCGTTTGAGAATATTTTTAACTTCAAAATCCATACTTTGAACTATTTTAATTCATTTCATACGAAAAATGCGCTCTTGTATTTACCACATCCCCGTCGAATTTCAGCGGCTGCAGCGGTGGCGGTGGCGGCGGCGACTGAACAGCATCTAAAACCAATAGAATTTTGCCGGGCTGAGTGCTGGAGTAGGGCCAATTGAAAGCCTTTGTTGGTGGGGTACTGAATGCCGACATCCTTTGACACCATCGACTAAAAATCCACCTCTCGAACTGGAAATCGACGGTAATTACGAAACTTTGTGACGACGGGATGCTGTCGAAATGATCTTTTGGTTTACGGTCACGAGAAGGAGAGGTTATTAACGAGCAAAGGCGGAACAAGGAATTCTAAATACCAATTTGGAAATTTTAAATAAAATGGTTGATAAATGAACCCAGAAATGCTGATGATATTTCAAGTTTCTTAAAATTTGTAATTATTTTTCATTTTGAAAAACAATAAAGCTATTATTCACATTGATGTTATTGTGAAGCTACCCCAAGTTTAACCTCACATGATTGATATAAACATATCAAAGCTGGGGGATTATAATTGAATTAGTCGACAGGTGCAGAAAGGGAAAATGAATAAATATACTAATCGGATAACCCAAGCAGCTTCTAATCAATGTGGAGGGAAAAACGAATGAAAAACTTAAATTTATAATCAATTTGATTATGTAAATTGGCGAGCAAACTGAAGTTGCTAAGTGATATTTAATTCAGGAACAGAGTGAAACAAGGCAAACGACCAACAGTTTCATTAATTTAGAAATATTCTGAAGTTGACGTCAGCATGTTCAAGCATATGCGGCGCTAAACTAGATTACATTTTAGTTTTAAAGTAAACATGTAAAGAAGCAGAGATATAGCCCTCGGCCCATTTTAATGCCTAGGGAAAATGGGGATTGAAAACAATGAACATTTAATATTCCTGTACGAAGCTTAACAAACAACCAAGACAGGAAAATCCATATAAACTACAAGAATAAACATTGTAAAATGATTTGAGTTATTATTCAAAGTCGTAGGTGAAATAATAATATTTAAATGAATATTAACATACCTAAAATTATAGATAGATTAGATTAGATTAGATTAGAATTGGAGTGGCTCTTTGTCCTATCCCACAGCGACCTTTGCAGATCTATTGTGGTCCTCCCTATATTTAGAGCTCAATATCTAGCTTTATTCTTTTTATTAGACCTAATAGCCTGGATACCGCCTCCTTTGCGTAGCTCTCTGCCCTCGGTTTTTCTTCTCCGAATAAGTGAAACCGCACCCTTCGCACTCACAGAGTATGTACTCCACGGTTTCGTCTTCTTCCTGGCAGAACCTGCATAGGCTGTCATCTGCAAGGCCAATTGTGTGCATATGTTTCCTCAGCCTACAATGTCCGGTCAGCATTCCCACCATCATCCTCGTCGTTTCCCGACTTTGACATAGTAGGTCGTGTGACAGTTTTGTCGAAGGGCTTTTAAGGAATAATTTTGCGTGTCTTTGTCCTGGGGTTTCATACCACCAGCGCAACGCCTGGTTGTTTATCTATTTGTGGATGCTCTCTTTACTTAGGCATTTTGCAATTCCACAGGAAGGTTCTGGTCCTATCAAGACCTCCGTTGCTTCCTGCTTGGCTAATTCATCAGCCTTTTCATTACCTTTCATTCCTTTTATTCCAGGCTAGGATAAATCCCATTTTTCGTGTTTTCTAATAGAGGGGTGAATTTTTATGACAAGAAAACGGCAGTTCCTTTGTAAGACATTACGTAGTGAGTCTGGATGCGTTATAGATAGTCCGATTTTGAATTTGAAAACGGATTTGGAACAGTTATTTTCCTAACAAGTGCGGAAAGTGATACTTTCCCACACGCCACTGCAGTTGACCCGAACGACGCGGAGTGGAGTACGGGCAAGCGGTGAAGAGCGGGAAAGACATTTTACGCATGAGTTAGGAACATTATTTTTTCTACGACCGTACTTATATATATAAAAAAGTATACCAACCCATTTTTCAAAAGTTATTCTATTTCAACATACATATACAAAACTGTAACCAAAAACTATTAATTATTATAAATATTAATATTAAAAACACAATTTGTGGAGTTATTTGGTGTTAACTGGTAAGTAGATGACGTCGATGAGGATGGCATCGGCTGCAGGTCACATAAAGATAACGATGAAGGTGACGGCAACGGTCTTAAGTCATTTGTAGATGAAATAATTTTATTTTATATATTTTTCTTATATCAAACCCGGGTGGTTTGATAGTTGTTTTGTGACACTACTTCAAAGAATGTTATATCAAAATATCTTCATCATTTCATATTTTCAAAAAAATTAAAAATGCAACAAAAAGCTAGAAAAGATATATTTTATATATATTTTATTTGATGGACTATAATAAGGTCAACATTTGCATAATATTACTTTCCCGCACTAGTGCGGAAAAGTGACACTTTCAAAACTAAAATGCGTGCGGGAAACTGGGTTAAAACGCACGGTCGTAGAAAAAAAATATATATAGAGAAAGGAGGAGGTGAACTACTTCTTGATGCAGGTGCTAACTGGAGATGGGTCTAGAGTGGGGTACATCCAGAAGATTGGAAAAAGAGAGACTGGAGAGGTGTGAAGTGGAGGGTGATGTGGGACATGTGTTTAGAAAAACGGGAAAGATCTGAGGAAGTTGGAAAATAAACTAGGCGAGGAGGCGTATTGGGAAAACATGGTGGAGATAATGTTGAGCAACGAGAAGAAATGGATAGAGGTAATTGGCGTAGTGAAGAGCATGATTAGGTGAAGAGAAGGACTTAATATGGCACGTGGAGAGTAGGAGTGATAGAAGGGTGAAGATGACGGAGAGTGTGTGAGGGACCGCCGCCCGTCTTGAAGTATGCTAGGATAGTTATTTCAAGGCAGGAGTAACGGCGAGTTCCAGGTGGGTTTGGTTGGTAGGCTTAGCACCCATTCGATCATGACTTTCCCATCTCGGCCCGAAAAAAAAAGATATGGAGAAAGAAAACGTTGATCCTCGATTTGTAATAAAAACTACAAAATCAAAACAGCTCTCCACAAAACCATAAATTACAATTTAACTTCTGTATGTCGCTATCAAAAAGCCAATAACAATATACCGGATGGGAGATGCAGGTCTTCTGTGGTTTTCCTGCATCATGACCGGAGAAATAATAGCGAATTTCGCGATTATTGGTCCAATTAGCAGAATAGCCATCCTTTAACAGGGAGATCAGCCACAGCTGTCCCTATCGGGATTAGAGTCATAGAAACGTTATTAACTCTGGAGAGGATTTAAATCGTTTAACAGGGTGTAAAATGAACTGTTCTTTTTTGCAATTAACAATCAAAATGTTGAAAGTTGCATATTTTCAAGTTGTTTAAATAAAAACAAATTAAATTGTTTCATTCCATCAAATGTTAAATACCCCCAAAAGGGATGAAAGCAATGATTGGAATCTACTGAATTCAGTTCATCTTCTATAATAGTCGATACATTAATTTCACAAAAGCCAATGACAGCTTCCGATCAACTTCGTTTAATGAATAGTCCCATTGGCTTATAAATTATTTTCTAATTTTCGAAAGTCATGTTTCATGAAACAATAATCTTGAAGGGCGAGGTTTGAGAGAAACAGGAGGCTTTTACTCGAGGGCACAAGGATGAAACCGTGTCCCTTGTGAAATATTGTCGAAGTTAAACTTGAATCGCCGCACATAACAACGAGGATGCTGGACCATGATTTCGGAGAAGGGAAGTTTTGGATACAAAAAAAATAGGATCTTGGTCATATAAGTGTTTATGCCATAGAAAATGCTGTATTTTTTTGGCACTGTTTTGGATACAAAAAAATAAGTTCTTGTTTATATGCCTTAGAAAGGGCTGTATTTTTTTCGGCACTGTAGCAGAATAGCGTCAGTCAAAATAGCGCTAGGTTAAGACAGCGCAGGACAAAAAAGCACTGGACAAAATAGCGCTGCACTAAAATAGCTCAGAACAAAAACAGCGTCGGACAAAATAGAGCTCGACAAAATAGCACTGCGATCACATAACGCCGGTTGAAATATCCTATTAAATTAACAATTGAATTATGGGAAACTATAGTACCTAACTTTTTAAAGTGTAAATGTAAATGACAATATAATGAAAATGTAATGATGATGAACATTGCATGAGTCTGCCTTTAATAATGATATAATAGTTTTCTACACTTTGATCTGTGTTAGTTTGTCGGGAAGCGATATGTGGTGAATTGACTTATGAAAACTTCTATTATGACTATTATTTATGGAAAATACTTTATTCCCAATCATATTAATTCGGCACTATGGTCTATTTTTATGAAAGAGATGGTAGTAAAATGATGAGAATATCTTTATAACTGCGTATACATGACTAGAAAGTCAAGAAAACATTGTATTATATTTCTCAGTTTAGATTTGTTTTTTGTTTTTAGAAATTACCAAATTACACGATTCATTATTTGGAATTGTTCTTCGATAATCACATCCATTGATTTACAGACTCATGTGTAAATTTTTTGTTTTGAATGAGATTTAGTAATGGGTTCTCATTAGCCCCTTAATCTTTTTCTGCTCCTAATCATTTTTGAAAGATGGGTTCTCATTAGACCTTAATATCAAGTTTATTTTACTATTTTTATTTAGGAAATTTACATATTTGTTTTGGGACATTACCAAATTACATAATGTATAACAATTTTTACAAATTAAAATAAATTCATTAATATTTACATTTATACCTAATTTTCACAATGTTAGTTAGTTAGTTAGTTCTGTGCTCACTTAGACTGCCACTTGTCATAATTGAATAGAGGACTTCGTTCCAAGTTGCCAACCCAAAAAATTTCACATTTTTTTACCACTGAGGAACGAAAATTTCCGCACGATTTTGTCAGGTAAAGGCTCGTATTATTTATAAATATCCGTAAACGGAGCCGCGACTCTTCAAATTAGATACTTCGATGCAAATATCGAAATTTGTAAAAGTTATATCTGATTAGCTGAAAGTTGTGTTGGAGCACCTGATTTCACGTCAATAATGTCACCAGAATGTCACCAATACGCCATCCATCTTTAGGGGCTGCGTTCAGAAAACACAACTGTTGCAGAACCGTTGAGTGAAACTTCTGTGAACGCACTTTGATTAGTGAGCGAAGCCATTTTCCTGAGTGGTTTTAAACTGCTCTCAGTGAGCACAACACGATGCAGATTGTGATATTTCTATAAAGATTGTCTATGGTTTTATTATTAGTAAACAAAGATTATACTTAGTAAAGGTATTAGTGAAATAAATAAGTATTACAACATGAGTGATGATTATGAATATGAACTGATTCATACGTATAATTATGTTGCATACAGCCAGATACAAAAAATGTTCAACAAATGATTAAAAATGTTTTGTATTTATTTATTTGATTATATGTGAGTATTTTACATATATAATCTGTGAATCTGTGATAAACATATATTAAAGATTATCTATGATCTTCTATACTTTCCAAAAAATGATCGTTCAGAAGACATACGTCAACCATTCGTTACTCAGTGAGCGCTCAATCAACAGTTGAGTTAGGTATATGTTATGTTTTCTGAACGCTACCATTATTGACGTGAAATCAGGTGCTCCAACACAACTTTTAGCCAATCAGATATGACTTTTACAAATATCGATATATGTATATCTAATTTGATCTAATTTGAAGAGTCGAGGCTCCGTTTACGGATATTTATAAATAATACGAACCTTTACATGACAAAATCGTCCGGAAATTTTCTTTCCCCAGTGGTAGAAAAATGTGAAATTTTTTGGGTTGGCAACTTGGACCGAAGTCCCCTAGTTAGATTTGTTTTTTTGTCAACTTCAAATTGATGTACTGTCACTTCAATTTTCGTTCTTCAAACAAGTGTAGTTGTTGGCGGTTATAAAATATAAAAATAAAAAAATATAAAATATAATAATAAAAAAAATATAAAAGAGTTAACGACAGTTTACTCCAAATAGGGGAATATTTTAAATTTAATGTAATTTAAAAAAAAGATTATGATTGTGTAGTTAATATGTTGTCGACTTTTTAATTTGATTTCTTGTATTATATACTTGACGAGTAAGTAATTATTTACTAATTTCCGATTTTATGTAGGTAATTACAAATCTTATTACTTACTTGCAGGTATCGCACTGATGAAAGCGTAACAGCCGAAAGCGCTTTGCAATTTCTTAAAATTAAAATTTTTACACAGAATACAATGTTTTCTTGACTGTAAAATGATGAACCAAAGTTATTTTTTTTTGCGGCGCTATTTTGTCGAGCGCTTTTTTGTCCTGCGCTATTTTTGTCCAGCGCTATATTGTCTTGCGCTGTTTTTGTCCAGCGCTATTTTAACTGGCGCTATTCTGCTATTGAGCCGCTGGAAGAGGTTGAAAATAGACAATTCCTTGCCTTGGCCCAGAGATTGGCGAAAGGGAATTGGACATAAAGCTGTAGGCCCTATAGCTATAATAGCGCCACCACAATTTTCCTCCTTTCCACTGACACTTTTCATGTACATAGTTTGTGCTCCTTATATCTACTCTCCATGGTTTAGTTAGTATTTCAGTTTGAAAAATAAAAGCCGACAATCTCGTGAACTTTAACGAAAATGGAAAAAACTAATTCCAACCCTAAGTCAAATATCGTCAATTTGAAAAGATTCCACTCAAGTTAAAACTAAAAAATTTAAAATTTCAACTCAATAATCACCTTTCGTAAAAGCTTTTTCAATTACACGACGACGTCCAAGTTTAAGAAGAAAAAACTCACCATCAACGTTTAAACTTAAAAAAAAATGCAATTTGCTCGAAAATATAAACTTCCTTTATTCTTAATATGGATTCAAGAGGAAGGATAGGCATTTTCTAAACCGGATTTACAAGAGCTGACAACTCCCGGAAGTTTTCTCGAGACTAATGTGTTCAGTGGCGGACAGTGGCTTTGAAGAGACACAAAAAGTGAAAAATGTACGTAATATAGTCACGTTAAACAGTAAATAGGGGAATTGAAAATGGAGCTTTTGCACTCAGGTATTGAAGAAGCATAAAAAAGATTTACCGGACAAATATTTTTTGCGAAAATGAGGCACATATTTGGAAGGATCGGATTTAACGAATTTAGAAACTAATAAGGTTGAAAAATTATAGAGAAATAACCGTCATCTTGACAAAACTACAATTCTAGTGCTGAAAGATCTAAAAAGATTTATCCAGAAGTCAAAAATATAGTTATGGCATCTCTTTAATACATCGATAAGGCATTTAATACACCCCAACAATATGCCATTCGATGAGGGTAACTTTAGAGGCTAGAATAATAATATCCACGCTTGGACGAGCCACCTTCCAGACAAGAACGGTTAGAATATGTCGGGCAGACGTAATTTTGGCCGCTTAAGCATTTATAATCTTCTTGATGGAAAAACACCCCAAAATACGGTATGTAGTCCCAACCAAGTATTAGAAATAAGATTATCCTGACAATATGACAGTATCGCGATTATAATTTGACTTTTAAAAAATGTTTATTTATAAAGAAGGGCGAAGAAAATTGATTGAAAAAGGAGCACAGTGTGGAAAAACTTCACATACCTGGAATCATACTCATTAGAGATAATTTGTTGATCAATAAAAAATTTGGTTAGTTATTGTTATTAAGCTTTTTCTTAATTGAATTATAAAAAGATTTTTTGTCTCATTCCGAAATATCCTACCTATTGATCTGCTCTGTATATCCCTTGGGATGACATTTTTTATTTTTCTCTTTTTTTAAGGATGCACTTTATATAAATCATAAACTAATATATTTACGCGAGAGACATTGTCTGAATTTCACTAGAGGAAAAATATAAATGGTTTAGTTTCCTTTAACCGACATCTATGTCTGTATTCGGTGTTATTTTTGTGTCTCACGAAAATTACCCATAAAGTTAAGAAAACATGCTTTGTCACACCAAAGAGCCTGACTGTGCATTAGGAATAGTTTATTTCCTTGTGCGAGCACGAACGTTTTTCTTTACTTTCGTTAAGTTCTATCCTTCTCCATTATTGAAGTACTGAAATAACAGCTTCAAGTCTTTGATTGTACAAACAAATTAGAAACATGAATATTTAGCGATAGTTAAATCAGCGAGTTTGTAATTCTTCTTATTTTCACATAATACTTTACGAAATTGAAGAAATTTAATATTTGAAATTATTTAAGTGAGGAAGCTTTTAAAGTTTATAGTATTTAAATGAGTTGTTTGTTTGAAAAATCTCCATTTCCCCAATTCCAAGTCAAATTGTTAAATTTCTGAATTTTGAGATTTTTAAGGAGTATATTGAACACTCCTTAAAAACAACGTCGTCCATTTTATTAGCGAATCTGGAGCGACATAGCAGATGGAAATCTGCAACTATTGCGGAGAGCGTCAACAATAAAAAGGAAGTTGAGAATAAAATTTTATACAAAACATTGAAGCCAGAAGTCTCCTATAGTACTTTAAGAACATGCAAATTGAGAGAAAACGAGGAAACATTCATCCAAATATTGTAAATGATGTTCATAATTGTAATAATTGTATTATTAAAGGCGCGTCCTCACTAGTCGATTTCAGTTGAACGATTTTTATTGATCAACTAAAATCGAATCAAATTTTGGTTGCAGCGGATGTGGAACCGATAGTTGAAAGGTAAATGGCGACTAACGAGGTTGTCCGTGTGGGTGTTGGTTTTTTTGTGTGTCTTTTGGAAGCCGTTCTGATGCCGGGAGCACTGCAGCCTATTGGCTTATTGTACTCTACTCCCACATTTAGTCCACCCATCCAGTTATCCCCGTACCTTCGAGTAGACGATATAGGTCCATTGGATGTGTGCCATATACTTCAGGTGGCACATTGGCTTCTCCGAAGATTGTTTGTCTCCTTGAGCCCAGTGCCTCACATTTAGATAAGATATGGGTTACGGTCTCGGTCTCCATGCCGCAAAGTCTGCAGCTGAGGTCCCTGTTGTATAACCCTATTTTATGCAGGTGATCTTTTACCGGGGTATGGTTAGATAACCTGTAATAATTTTTAGCTTATTCCTACTGATATTCAGTAGTTCTTCGGCCCGTTTCACACATGTGTCACCTATGAAGGTTTTACTGTGTACCTGCTTTGGAGTGTTCCTCCACTGAAGTCTATGTTGGCTTCGTACCCATTTTTGTATTTGCCCTCGGACTACCTTCTTTGTGATCCCAAGAGCTGGTTCTACTCCAACTTATGCTGTTGCTGAACCTCTTCTCGCGAGTTCTTCAGCTTGTTCATTTCCAGAAATACCGTTATGTCCCGGCACTCACACTAATCTTACTTTAATGTGGTCTGCTAGTTTATTAAGTTCTTTCTGGCATTCTTCTACCAGTTTACCGGCTGTTTAAAGCTGCAAGGGCTGCCTGGCTGTCAGTTGGTATGTTTATCCTATGAGTGTCAGTCCTATGTTTGTTAATTCTGACACATTATAGGAAAGCATAAATCTCTGCATGAAATACAGAGGTATGTTCTCCTAGTGAGAAGGAGCATCTTGTGTTTCTCGTTTCACTATACACCCCTGCTCCTGTCCCTTTCCCAATCTGTGACCCGTCTGTGTTGGGTTCATTTGCGAATTAATTATTGAAGAACTGAGAAATATGTTATCAGAATGTAGGAAGAAACGAGCCAAACGTAATATTTGGGTTCGAAAATGGATTTTAAGAAGGAAAAAATTTGAAGAACGTCTTTCTAAAGTACACTTAAATTTTTTTTAAATAGATACAATTTTGCGTAAAGCTGTAACTAAGTAAAGCTAGTCAAAACATTGACACAGAAACTGACATAAATCAATGAAAAAACGGACAATTAAATACCACCTTTAAAATTGCTATTTACCAACACAAATTTATAAACATTTTATTTGTCAATTTTAATTTCAACATTAGTTTGGTGGAATAATAAAAATTGAAGCGTGTTTTATGAAAGCATTCTGTATTTTTTATATAATGGAGTTCTTAGATATTATTTTTTAATCACAAGTTTTGTTCTGATGAAGTTGACGAAGTGCGACGAAAGCTCAACAAAATGAAGTCTGTACTTTAAAATAATTATTTTTCTCTAAAAAAACCACTAAATATAATCATAAACATAGACACTGAACATTTGACTCCTTGACTGCCAAACTGAACACTGAGCAAGATGAATCGCACATCAAAATCGTACGGTGACCCATACTTGAACGATAAAAGTAGAAATGGATTCAACTTGTGTTGCAACGATTGGTTCACACAAGGATTTTCATTCGATTTTAGTTGATCATTAAAAATCGTTCAACTAAAATTGACTAGTGAGAACGCGCCTTAATATTCAAATGAATAAATAAGATACACGTTTTATATGGCAAACATTATTACCACTCAAAGGTGGTAAGCTGAATTGTTGTTATCCTTTTTTACTACTCTTTATTTATAGCCTAACAATAAAAAAGTAGGTCTTCCGTATTTTTAAAGCGTTTTCTTAATTGCGATTGGTATGCATATTTTATTGCCTATTATGTCCGACCATACTACAGTAATGCTACAAAGTAACGACTATAGAATGTTTACGTCGTTTTCAACAATCAACTGATTTGGAAAAGTAGGGTTTGCTAGCGCCATAAATTACCAGCTTTACTCTAATTGGCCATTAAACTGTTAAGCATTTAAATTGAACCTACACTATAAAATCACTTCTATATAGTCTTGAAAGGATCGTCTTTGTTTTTTCAATTAGTAGATTAACTTGAAATTGAAATGTATTAAGAAAAGTCCCATTTGAAAGTATATAGATGAGCATTGAATTCAGGTCACTTTAGAGGTTAGACCAGTCTAGAAGATAACGTCCCAAAATATTATAACTGCCTCAAGCTAAATAAATATTGAAATTAAGGTGGCATGTTATTAAATTGTACACCAAGATGGTGAAGAGTATTATTATTAACCGAGCACCAAAATTATTTTGCGAGTGTCTTTGCTCCGAGCGGAATAAGGTGCGAGGCTTATAAATGTCTTCAACACCATGGTGTATATACAATTTTTTCCACTACTAGCCAAATTAAGGACAAAAATTGAAAATAATTCACAAACGCACCACGAGAAGCGTTTACCTCGTCGTCTGACTAAATATTTCCCTCATGTGCAAAAAAAACCATGAGAGGAATGCAATTATTGATTGATTACAGCGGTAACTGCACTGTAGAAACCGAAAGAGCACTGCGATAATTGCATTGTTTACGTATCCACGGTAATCCCAATGTGAATCCATGATAATTGAAAATAAAATCAGTTTGACAAGTAAAGTCAAAAAATATTTTTGAAAATGTCTCGTTTCGGATGTGGTTCATTGGGAATTATAGAAAATGAAGTGATGGAAAGCGAACCAAAGAACACCAAACACAACAGACAATACGTGTGGCGACAGTTTATGAGCTTTTGTGTTGAAAAAAATATATATTGGATAAAACAACACAAATCAAATAGTTATGGAAAAATCGTATTTTTGGGTATTTTTATTTTGTTTGTACCTAACAGCATGTTTTAAAATGGATATTTTGTATTAAAAAAAAGAAATCCCCCGAGTGTAGCATAGAAATAACCAGTAAATTTTGCATTCGCGCGTGTCGTCTTGGAAAAACTGCATAAGTTCATTTTCATATTTTGTTAAAAAACCCCTCCACCTTCGGTGTCGGGCTTTTTCTCCAAAATATGAAAAAGAACTCATGCAGTTTCTAGACAACACGATGTCATGCAAAGTTATCGGTAATTTTGGTGCACTTGTGCAATTATTTCCGACAAGTACACCGTCAGTTTTCGATATACATATTATGAACGTACTCGTTATGTCATTAGTCATTTTTGGTTGAGCGCGAATTTTAAACTAATGTTATTTTCATTCAAATAATTTTATCTTGTTAGGTAATTTCAAGCAGCAAATATGTTGAAGACAATCTCCTGGGTATAAAAAATTATGTTGCACAAGTTTTTGTTGAACTTCTATCACTGAATTCTCAAAATATTTGAATTTGTCCATCACTGACCTAGGTTAATAATAGAAAAAATTATTAACCACTGATAGAGAAATCCAACTTCTCAATTTTCTAGAAAAAGCAATAATTGTCAACTTCACAGCTAAAAGTGGAGAAAATTATAAATATGTATTGTTTAAAAGAACATTTTGTAGTTAATTTGAACCGACATATAATTCGTTGGATAATTAAATTTTAAACTCAAACTAACAGCAGTCTCAGTTTAACTTTAATAACATTTTGTCCACGACCACCTAATAATAAGTCAATATTTTACCTCCTAACTAAAGGTATATGGTACCCATATATCAACTGTCGTGAATTATGGTTCATAATACACTGTAGTGTATTATGGTTCATAATTCACGACTAGAGATGGGGGTACAATATGAAATAAACTATTAAATCTGTGTATTTTGTTCAGGAAATTTGTTTCTGACATATATCGTATCTATAAAATATTGTAATTTTTAGTATTTGAGGTTAGTAATATGCCAAATCGCTACTGACTTTTATTTATTAATAAATAAATTGTGTCGTGGACAAAGTATAGTATTCTACTCGCAATTTATGGCCATAATTCACTTGGGTGACTTGCGCCCCTCGCCTGCGGCTCGTGACGCAAACGTCACCCATCGTGAATTATGGCTATCATAAATTGCTCGTTTAATAATATACTATTATATGTTGACAAAAGTGTACACGTGACGCGTTTAAAATTGGTTCAACAGGTGAAATTTTGACGTTTCTCAGTTGGTTTCTGCAACTTTTCTTGTTACCACCGACGTATTTTAATTCGTTAATTCAAATTTTTTATTTTTGTGTTATCAAATTACTGTAACACTGTTCTTATTAGAGCAAATATGCCAAAACAATTAACCAGCCTGTAAAGAGCTTGTGAATAATATTTCACAAGCCGTGAAATGTCATAGACGTTTTAAGTTTGTTTGCAAACAATAACTAAAATCATCGTTAGAAAGGACTGGTTGGAGTGGTAGAAGATTTACACACCAATAAAAAAAACTTCTTTTGCAATTTTGTAACATTCCAAAAAAATTTCAAGACCTAGCAAGATTTGCAAAAAAATACAGGATTATCAGACGGCATAGAATCAGTTGGTTTTTCATCATTATTTGTACTTGAAATAGATTTATTTACGAGTATTTCAGTTTTCTTACCTACGATACTCAAGCCGTAAACTGCAGCTGATCCTCCATATGGTCTTGAAGTTCAGCTCCCCCTTGTTTTGAAGAATGACAGAGCGGCTGCTCCAGTCGTTCCACGGCACTGAAAAAGGAGAAAAATTATTGAGCACCATTGAGTGGAAAAACTAGTTTTTTATTATTTAAGGCGTGTTATCAATAGATGTCAAGATAGTAGGATTATACTACTATTGAAACACCTTACAAATTTGAAAATTACTTCTCAAAAAGTAGACCGTTAATAAAGAAGCAGCATTTACTTCTCGGGCGATATGCCCCGACAGACATTGAATTACAATTACGATATAATAAACCATTCTGGTTTGTAATTAGAAGGCGTATTTGCGCTTGTTTAAATGAAGACACCTTTTATTCCCACTCTTTCATTTTTTTTTGTAGCATATCATCTTTTTAAACCGTTCCTTTCTGGTTGATAACTTCAATTAATTTTTGCGCATAACGCAATTTCTTCTTTGTATTGAATTTAGAAAACAATTTCACTGGGTTAATTTTATTAAAATTTCGATTTAAACGAACGGCAGGTCCTAGGCTTCAGACGTCGCTTTTTTTATTTTATAACAGCTTGGCTCTGGCTGACGCTTTACTACTATTTATAACGGTGTGCTTGTTTATTTTTCCTTTACTTTTTATATCCAGCTTTTGTTAGAATTAATGAAAACTTGATGAATTTAGGGATTTAATACGGCCTTTAATTTGTTGAAAATAATGACGTTTTTACCGGGCATTTTTTCGAATATCTTTTCGAATTATCTTATAAATTGAAACTTTCACGATAAAATTTTTATAAAAAAAGTCAGCTACGTACACATCAATATGAAAATTAATTCGAGCTCATTCTCTAAATAAATTATTCAATCTGAAATTAGCCTTGTTGGGGCGGGTTTATCAAATTAAATTTAAATATTGTAGCCTTCTGCTAAATCTTGGCTGTTGGCAAAAGTGTTTATCGATGGGGGACCAAGTTGCCAACGAACAAGATTGCCAAATACTCAATTACACTCAGTCTCCAGTTAGCTACCGTCGGTCATGTGTTGCATTGATAAACGCTTTCTAATATTAGGTTAGTTCCAACTAAGCGAAATTCTCCTCCGGGAAATAGGACTAAAGGAACTACTAGTTTCTGAGACTCTCCTCAGAAACTGAGTAGAAGTAAGGGGGCACAATAGACCTTTTAGGTCTCAGTGAATGTCACCCCAAAAATCACACATACATACACATACAAGCGAAATGATGAACGTCACGATCATGCGCATAACAAAATTTCTGTTCCAACAAGTTCCGACAATTCCACGGACTGATTAAAATGCGCTCCAACAAAAACTGGACACGTTCATGAACGTGTCGGCGAACGATCATTTTCATCAGAGATCTGGATGTAGAACCGTCCAAACTGTCAGTTGATGTTTTAGGGCGAGTTGTATCAAACAGTATCAAACACCTAAACTCGGTTTAATGATGACTGATGTGTAGACTGATGCAATTGTTGATAATAAATACATCAATCAGCCACAGTCTAAACATCAGTTATCATTAAACCGAGTTAAAGTGTTTGATACAACTCGCCCTAAAGGTTAGGTAATGGTAAATAAACATAAATCATACATAAATAAAACGTGAACTTATAGGGTTGTGATAAAGTTCCTGAAAATGGCAACAGTTTAAAAATGAATCGTAGAATCGCTCCAACAATGCATAGGGTATGATGTTCATGGATTAATTCACGTACAGGTTCTCGAACGTTTGATTCGTACATAAATAAGTTCACGAACGTTCACGTACTAATCAGAAGGTGGTTGTTGGAACAAACCTATAACCAAGACTTCGACTAATGACTGCTAGCTATAGAGAGAGAGGGCTACGTAGCTGAAATATTTAAACGGGTATTTATAAACCCGCTCCAATTCTTCTTCTTCTTTATCGAGCATCGTCTTGTCGCATTGCATCAGCAGACAACAAAGCTTCAGCACCTTCATTTGTTGATTTGAAAATCTCAGATAGATACAGTTGGCTCAACAAAACTTTGTAATGTATGTATTGTCGATGGATACTTTGGAAGATTATAGGTGTGGAAGAGCCTCTGAATAGGTGGTGTTGCTGGTCACTCGGAGGGTCATCTTACAGGAATAAAACAACTACCTGTAGCACTGGGATACGTTCTATTTATTACTTAAACTTACTACTATACATTATACTACTTATGACTTATGAATTGTGATATTCATATTCTAACATTCCCATTAACCCTAATATTAATAGTAATTGTTAAAACACTATCGTTTGCATATTTATACGACAAGTCAAGTTTATCATAAGTAAATATAAATAATACTATTTATGTTTATTTCACGCCCTGAACTTGACCTCTTACGTGCAACCTTCCTACTTCTATTCTTATGATTTATTGAAATTAGCTTCAAGGGAATTTATGTCTTTTATTTAAATATTATTGTTAACTCACTATATTGACCAAAAGGCATCACACCTTCCCCTTTTACAAAAAGAATAAATTCCGTTGAACTTCCTTTCCCCCTAATGAAATGAATTTACAAATCTCCTAAAAATAGATGATAAATGATTATTAAATAATAGGTTTTTTTGGGGAGCTGCTGGTTATAACCATGCGGTAACAGGTGGTTATTCACGTTTTAAAACAAGAGTGGGGGTTTTAACCACTGCCAGTTACCCACCTCTTGACTATGGTTACTGAAGTTATTACCGCGGTCACTGATTTGACATTTTGGTATTTACCATTCGTGGCAAAAAATTGAACGGTATCAACTTTTTATGACCAGTCACTCGCTAAAAAAACCTTAATGTCATTAACCTACGGTTACATATATTTATAAATTAATGGATGTCCATTGTCTTTAAAAATTGTCTACGATAACTTAGTTGTTTGTCATGTTTATTTATGTTAACTTAATGTTTTTATTACTTGTTATCCGAATTTATTTACTATCACTAATTGTTTATGGTGTTTGTTATTACACTTTGTTTACTTATTCATAATTATTTGTAAACTCACTCACACTTTTACAATTTTTAATTCATTTTACAGTAAGGGTATAGTCTGTTTTTGTGTATTTTTTTCATCACACCTGATTCTAATTTGATTTTACAGTTAACCTCACTCACCTCTGTGACTGTAAATGGACTTATATATTGAGTTTCAAATTTGGTTCTATTTTCCCTTTTTACTAAAACTAAATACCCTATTTTGAAATCAACTTTAAATATTATTGTTAACTTGACCGAATTGACCAAAAGGCATCACAACTTAACTTTTTCTTTATTAAACACTGTCGAAGGAGAAGTACCTTCAAACTTGTGGTCATTTCACGGATAATATGCTTATGCTTAAGGTCTAAACGGTGTGCTACTAAAATAAGGACTAAACAGTGTGTTACTAAAAATCCAAAATATCGAAGACGTCATGCTGGGAAAAAGTGAAAAAATTTGACCTTTTCAGTCAACTTTATTGGATTTTAACCATATTTGACAAATGGATGAACTTCTAGACTTACAACTGAATCATTTTTATGATTATTCATTCGAGTGAATCCATTTGATGAACTAATTTTATCAATTCTCGTTAAAACGTAAACTATGAATTCAATGACATGGAAAGATAAACGCAATACTTGCTAGTTTGTCGATTCGACTAAAAGGCGACGAGCAAATCGCACAAAATTATTTACCTTTGCTGTTTAATTAGAACGGCAAAGGCGCATTAGATTGGCAGAGATATTAATGCTGCTGGAAATGTTTTGCAATGGCGCAATTAACTATTGCCGGTAGACGGTTAATCCGTCCCTTTTCTCTCTCACTCTCTTTGTTCAAAGACGATGTGGAATATCGGAACTAGCTGGAAAAATAAAACTGACACAATTAAAACTTAGTATCGCTTTATTATTGCAAGGCGTACTTCCGCTGGAAGTGGGCGTGGTTTACCATGAAATTGTGAGTGTCATGTTATTAAAAATATTATTGTAAATGAAAGTTCCTGGAGATTCAGAATTATTCGCTTCTTACACAAAAGAAAACAAACTTCCACTGGAGTTTGATAAACTAGAAAGTTAAAACTTGACGTTTTGCCGGTTTTCTGTGTGTTTGTCTCGTGTGTTTATAGTATGGAGGGTGGTCGAAAAGTTTTGACAGCAACTCTCGCTCGCGGGAAAAATGTGTCATTTTCCTCCCAATTTAAACAAATAACTATACCTCAGTATGTCTCCATGCCCATATTGCCCATGCCATGTCGTTTTATTTTGAGGGTGCTCAATAGAAAGTCGTTCCGTTGCCAACCCATGCTACACCGCCACTGAACTGTGAAACTCATAAATTCATCCACGTATTTCGTGAATTGTGTTAAGGAGACGAAATAAGGACGTAATTTACAAATATAGTCACGTTCGTCATTTGTCTGAGACAAACTATACTATGATGTTGCCTGGTCTTACATTGAGTGTTTCCTAATAATCGCCACAATATTAACCATAAAATGTATAGATATTATTTTCTCAAAATAGATTGTGAAAAAGAATATATTGCTCATCACAGTTGGTTGGTTTGAATTGGAAATTTCATTTGACAGCTCCAAAAAGCAATCGTCTTTTTTGTTTTGGTCCAGCTATTATAATGTCATTGGAAGAGGTTTGGATTGATGCACAGAAAAGAGGAGCTTTGAAAACTTTTTTTTGGTATACTCTGGCAAGTTTATCTGAAGCCGTGATAGGCCAGACGATAGGGTTAACAACTACAAGTAATTAGCAATACGGCTGATTTTTTTTCCTCATCACCTTAAAGTATGTAGATTATAAAAAAAAAGTTTACCAGCCTATCGATTTCCCAAATTAGAAAAAAAAATCAAAAAACTTTTTTTTTTCGAAATTTTTCGGGCTGGGAAGAAGGTAGAGAAAAATCAAAAATACCACCGTGTAGGGGGAGTGTTTTGCGTTTCTTTCGTCCGAGCAATGGTTTGTCCGGAAAAAATTCCGTAAACTAAGTAGGTGTTCCGCAACCGCGCGACTCTATTCTTTGAGGAGGAGTACATTATAAACTATTGTACAGTTATAATGTAGATATAAATAATTGTAATACGGCGCTTTGAAGAGGAAAGTGTCGGCTTCAAGATGGTATTTTTTTGTCATAGCACATAATCATTCATAGCAAATTACTCATATATAATTTAAATATTATATTCTAATCAAAAACCAAGTATCTCAATAAAATAGTATTTTATGCAACGATCATGTAATGATAGCCATTAAGACACGAGCATGTAGGTTACGAAACGAGCCGCAGGCGAGTTTCGTATATAATATGCGAGTGTATTAATGGCCATTACATAAAAGTTGCATAAAATATTTTTTCTACTCCGATTAATGGGAATTATTTAATTAATAATTATCATTGATTATAAAAAACAAGAACAATGAAAGGAAATTATTTGACAGCTGTCAAATAAAGTGTCACTTAATAGGTCTGTTCGCCTGCAATAAAAGTGTAGCGCTGAGCATGTACAATTGCTAAATTTGGGACTATCTGTGTATATTGCATTTGTATACTGCAAGAAGCATTAAAACATATAATTAAAATAAATAAAATCGTATAGCTCAGTGCTACACTTTTATTGCAGGGAACAGACCTAATATAATTAATTTCAGAAATGTCAACCAGGTATCCATGGCTATATTAAATATTGTGCGAATGTGGCATTCCTATTGGCTTAAAAATCTGTATCATAATGAAAATTTGTATCATAATGAATATCATTATGATACAGATTTTAGTCTTTTAATGAGTATATTATAAAACAGGAGTAAAAAAAATATATTATATAATAACGAGGTATTGAAACAACTTTTCGAACGATGGAAACTGTTATTAAGGAGGTCTTTTCCATAGATCAAATTTACGGATAATAAATTTTTCCTAATTACGAAATATGGCACTTTTCATTATTTTGTAAATTTTAGGAATCTAAAATTTACAAGAAAATATATATAATAAACTGTAACTGTAACTTTGATAAAACTGGAGTAATTTTAATGAGGTTTGCGTTGAAATGTTGGGGAAACTTCTAAGATCAGAATATATAATTACAAAATTGAATAATTTACATCCATTTTTGGATTCACGTGCAGGAGACCTTTTTTATTGCAAAACACTTCCCCTACACAGTGGTATTTTTTTAATTTTTCTCCACCTTTCTCCCAGCGTGAAATGAAAATGAAAAAAAAAGTTCTTCATTTTTTTTCATAATTTGTGAAATCGATAGACTGATAAACTTTTTTTTATATTAATCTACAATAATCTACATACTTCAAGGTACTTATTAAAAAAAATATCCGCCGTATTGCTAATTACTTTTACTTTTGGTCTAAAATGACCTATACTGACTGGCCTATGAAAGGAATAAAGTCGAGAACATTCGATATTGCCACGTCAAATTATGAAAAAGCTAAAGTGCTAAGTATGTAGTGATAATAATTAGGAAGAGGTACTTTTTATTACTAACAATATTAACATACGTTAATTCTTTAATGTGCTTGTTTCCTTGGATATTTTCCAACATTATTTTTCAATTTTTGAATATTAAAAGATGAGCACTTTTCCAAATTTGTTACGGGATTCTTCAAGCTCTGACAGCGTTGTACGAAAACCATAATTACCAAACACTCCGAATTACATAATTGGTGATTTTTATAGAAAGCTCACTTCCTATTGGCAAGCACGTGCGTGTGATCTTCCCTCTCACTTCGTCAATTGACTGATATTGATTTTTACAGTGGCGTTGGTATTGTCAGTGACCTTTGTATTTTCAATTTTAATTGGTAAAATAGGTACCGTACGTCATTTGTACGTTTATGACAGATATGCGTCATGTTTCCTCGCCTCTTTCCGATGCCCCGTAGCTTCAGATAAACTTGCCAAATTATACAAATATTTTTGAAAATAAAGTAAAGCTGCTTTGAGACCTCTGTACAGCTTATGAATCGAAAACAGTCTGGATTTGCAAACAATCCTTCGAGGAATGGGCTACACAACAAAGTAGCTTGGAAAAACAAAAACTGCAAAAAATCAGCAGTTTGTATTAAATTTGTTGTATTATTTCACCACGAAGGCAAAGAACAATTTGATGGAACGGACTATATGAGAGTGGGGAACTTACATTGACAACTGAACCAAAAACTCCTCCACTGGAAAATCCGCCACTGTTTGTAACTTATTTGAGCGTAGAGCTGAAGAACAAAATGGCGTTTGAAACTTTTATAAATCTAACCGTAAATCAGACTATCGTATAATAATTTTTCCTAAACGACAAAATGAACCAATTGCTTGCGGCGTATTTATAATTAATTTCAAAACCAATTTTCTATGAAATATTTTATTAAAAGAACATAATAGACTACGTCTTAATTCGTTTTGGGAAAATAAATTTAAAATAAACGGGAATAAAACCAGAAGGTCTTATTGGACTCGAAAACTGTACAGGTAAAATTGAATTTAGATGAATATATACCGAATGTCCCACAATTTTTAATTTAGCTAAGGTTTTTTCCAACGCCATAACCAGCTATCAGTACCACAGCCAAATATTACAGAATAAAAATATAAGATGTTTCATTCCAAGGCGGTTTGATTCAAGTTGCTGTCCCAAACGGACGCCGCTCTCATAAATCATGTTTACAACTCGCTTTTGTTGTCAATAACGAGACCGGTAGATACCAGAGAAGTTCGAAAAGCTTATTTTATTTTAAGCTATACAGGGGCAATTTGAGAAATATATATTTAAATTAATAGGATTCTTTATCATAAAGGTTTATTTTTAAATGTTAATTATTTCGGAAAAATGTTTGGGATATGAATTTGAAAAGGTAAGTAAAAAAATAAAATGATAATTTCGAAATGAATCAATTCACAGATTTTATCCATTTAAAACCACTATTATGAAATTATTGTTACTTTTGGAAGGCAGGTGACTAAATGAAATATACAAAATTCTCTGGCCCTTAACCCTTTAGTACTAACACTGCCTCACATACGGTATCGAAAGGTTGAGTATAAAAAATATCTCCCCACTCCCGCGCTCCAAACGTCGGCCAATCACGTACTTTCTGTACACATATAAGCAAAAATAAAAAAATAAAAAAGCGAACAGGCCTAACTTTAGGCTTTGCATTTTTCTTATTAGTCTGTTAATTTTTTGTGTTTTATTGCTTAATGTAAGTACTTGTTTATATAATATTATTATTATAAAAATAAATTATTTTGATTTTTCTCCGAAATTTTGTATCAACAAATATTACAAAATATTCAGTGTTTAAGCTTTGCTATCGAAGAGAAAAATATTAACATGATTTTTTTGCTTATTTCAATAATTCATCAATAAATTAAAACATGTATACAACATAAACAGAAAACACGAACAACCAATTATAAACACCGTTCTAAAATAACAGCGCTCGACGGGCGACGTCCCGTATAAAAAGCCAAATTAAATGCAAGTAAGGACATAGCGAAGTACTGTACCATGGGGCCAACCTCCAAGTCAACAGACAGTCACCAGCGGCATCGGTGCTTTACGCGATAAATTTGAACAAGTGAAATATCTTATATTTTTATTCTGTGATCTTTGCCACAGCCCTATCATGACAAATTTATAAGATATTATTTTTTGAAGTAGCATACATTTAGGATCCGTACTCAATGTACACAGAAGTGTACGAATGAGTTAACGCAAATAGAAAACAGTACAGGTCGTCATTACCGAAAAAGTCATCACATGTTTGAGTCTCAGAGGCGTTCAGTAAATATCGTTCCTAGACGAAAGCTTAGTTCTACTTCGGACTTGTAGATACTTTGAGAACTTAGATAGGAGGTAGCAGAAATTTTAAGGTTTAAATGGGCTGCGACACAGAAAACAAATTGACATTCAGAGGAGGAAAAATGATCTATGATCCCTCATATTAGTCTAGTTATGAGAACTTTAGTTTTGAAAAGTGGATTTTCGAAAATTTCATGTCTTCATTCGAAGGAGAAAAAATGATTTTCATACGAAAACTGTGTGAAGACTGTGGCAATCAATTTCTCGTTCCAAAACACAGCTCTTGACGAATTTTCAGCATTTTTTGAAGCAATGTGTAGATATGGAAATATTTGATGTAAACTGGTTCCGCTAACTTCCTTATTACTAAGAATAATCACTCCAAAATATAGTGGTATAAATGAAATTGTCCCCCGAATCGATTGCCAGAAACTAGAATATTCTATCTATCATATTAATCGAGTTATGAGTTACTTTAGTTTTGAAAAGTGGATTTTCTAAAATTTGTTGTCTTCATTTGAAGGAGAAAAAGCTATTTTATACGAAAACAGAATGTGGCAGTGAATTTCTCGTTCCAAAATACATCTCTTGATGAATTTTGAGCATTTCTCATGTCAAAAACATTTTTTTGTCGAACATTTTGAAGCAAGGGGTACCTAGCTATGGAAATATTTGGTGTAAACTGGTTCCCGCTAATTCCCCTATTACTTCGAATTATCAACTCAAAATAAACTGGTATATGTAAAATTGTCCCCTGAATCGATTGCCGAAGACTAAAATATTCTATCTATCATATTAGTCGAGTTATGAGTAACTTTAGTTTTGAAAAGTGGATTTCCGAAAATTTCATGTCTTCATTTGAAGGGGAAAGAATGATTTCATACGAAAACAATTTCAATTTCTCGTCCCAAAAAACAGCTCTCGACGAATTTCGAGCATTTTTTTATGTCGAAAATATTTTTTATGTCGAAAACATTTTTTTTGTCGAAAATTTTGAAACAAGGAGTAGGTATGGAAATATTTGATGTAAACTGGTTCCCGCTAACTTCCCTATTATCTCCTCAAAATTCACTGGTATATGTAAAAATTGTCCCCTGAATCGATTGCCGAAGACCTAAACATTCTATCTATCATATTAGTCGAGTTATGAGTAACTTCAGTTTTGAAAAGTGGATTTTCAAAAATGTCATGACTTCATTAGTAATATTAATAATAAAGAAACCAATTTAAAGTTATCGACTCACAGAGTGGAGTAATGAGTGATATGTAGAGTCGCTCAGGAAGGATATCATCTGGCTACTAAAAAGTTTCAACTTACCATCTTCCCTCAAAACTCTTCCTGTATATTTATGAAATACTTTTCAAACATATGAAAATAGATATACATATAAAAATAGATATCCGTGAACATAACTATATTTAGTTTCAATGATGATATTACATTACAAATTATTATAATTAGAAAGAGAACAACAACAACCCTATGTGAAATTTATTATTCTTTGAGAGTTGATTATACCTTCTGCTGAACAAATTATTACTTTTCAAAGCTCTGCTTAAAATCCCATTAGCTCAACGAAATAATAAGTAAATCAAACGAGATGAAAAAGATGTTCGAGCTAGAATTCAAATCCAAAAAGTATATAGACAGTCCGTCCGAAATTGTGTGATCTTTAATAATTATCCTCCGAATATTTGGCAGCGTTCGCGCATCTGTTTGCTGTGGGTATGTTACATCTTTGTTTTCTTTGATCATTGCCTCCAGCTATGTTTGTCTAACAAGTTTTACTTTTTTTTGTTTACTCAAACACAGAGCTTTATTTATTTTGTTTACTATCCCTAGGTACATGCTTTGGTATAACGTATTTCTGAGATGAAAAATTTAGATTTAGTATTGGAAGATCACCTCTCAACTAGAATTTGCCCTTATCCACTAAACTATTTAATTGTCAAATATTTTGTCAAGTTTGAGTACAACTCTGTAATATCCGATAAACATGTGGTTGTTAAGGATTATTGCATTCCAATATTTCATTTGCTTTTTGAAACAAACTATGATGAAGTATTAAAACATATAACTCTATAATACCCAACTTAAATAATAACGGAGGTGCGGATTTAGAAAACGTATATTTTGCTATTAAAAAAACATATCTGGCGTTTAGTACACGGCTTTTGTATTTAAGAGCTCGGTAACCCTACTTATTTTATCCCAAGTCATGTTTTAATAATATTTTAATTGTAAAAAGTATTAATTACACTTATCGGAAGTAATTACACAAGTGCATCAAAATTACCGATATTTTTTTATGAAAGCATGTTGTCTAATAACTGCATGAGTTTATTTTCATATTTTGTTAAAAGAGCCCTCCTCCTTCGGAGTCGGGTTCTTTCTCCAAAATATGAAAATAGCCGAATGCAGTTTTCACTGACGAATGAAAAATTTCAGGTTTATTTTGATGCACGAGTGTAATTCGGTAGAATATTTCTCGAGTAGAAAAAATAATAGTATATTAAGTATCAAGAACGGTAAGGGTGGTTTACCGGTCGACAGCAATGCTTGCACCAATTTTGCTGGAGACCGGTATTACCCTTAACGATCGAAATGCTTATACCATTTTTTGCGCGATCGTATTGAAATATTCGAATTTCGAATAAAATAATTTAAATTTCTTCGAAATGAACGAAATGTCAAAAGTGACATTTATACTTCTCGATCAGTTTAAAATATAATTTGCATTTTGGTGAAATTGTTTTCATGCTATTTATTACTTTTTATATTGTTCTGTTCGATTCTGTTCATTAAAAAAGATCAATCTTCTTATTTTTTTTGTTTCTTTTGTGTAATGAAAGAAGTAATATATTATTTAGGACCACTTAAATGTATGTAGGGCTGAGACGTAGTTTACTTACCGACGTCTGAACGGTAAGTAAATCACTTACCGACGTGTTAGACTTGGAAACCAGTAAACACAACCTACCAACCTGACAACCGCGATGCTGTAAGCATTTCGAACGTTAAGGGTAATACCGGTCTCCAGCAAAAACATTGCTGTCGACCGGTAAACAACCCTTACCGTTCTTGATACTTAATATACTATATTTTTGGGAAGTATTTTAACAGAAAATGGAAAAATAGACGCAGATCTTAATAACAGAGCAAATAAATCAACAAGATTATATTATTCCTTGAATCGAACATTACTAAGCCATAAATACATTGATATGAATACTAAGATGGAAATATACAACAAAATTACAGTACCAACTATAACTTATGCCAGTGAGAACTGAGTACTGCAGAAAAAGCATGAAACAAAAATAAATGCAATGGAAATGAAATATTTGAGGAGAATAGCAGGAAAAACGAACTGGGACAAAGTAAGGAACGAAGAAATCAGAAGCATAACTAATCAAGACCCAATAATATCAAATATTAAAAAAAAACAGTTGAACTGGTTTGGCCACATAGTAAGAATGAAGCAAGATGGAATAGCGAGAAAAGTAATGAAAATGGGAATATAAAAAAAAGACAAAGAGGAAGACCCAAGAGGAAATGGATAGACCAGATTGAAGAAATTGGAAAGAACAAAGGAAGGTCATTAGGAGAGATGAAGGCATTAGCCAGGGACAGAAAAGAATGGAAAACATGGGTTCAGGAAGAACTCCAATCCGACGACTGAGAAGGCATAAGAATAAGAGAAAGAAAGAAAGAAAGAAAGAAAGAAAGAAAAAAAGAAAAAAAGAAAGAAAGAAAGAAATAAAGAAAAAAAGAAAGGAAGAAAGAAAGAAAGAAAGAAAGAAAAAAAGAAAGAAAGAAAGAAATTAATAAAGAAAAAAAGAAAGGAAGAAAGAAAGAAAGAAAGAAAGAAAGAAAGAAAGAAAGAAAGAAAAAAAGAAAGAAAGAAAGAAAGAAAGATAGAAAGATAGAAAGATAGAAAGATAGAAAGATAGAAAGATAGAAAGATAGAAAGATAGAAAGATAGAAAGAAAGAAAGAAAGAAAGAAAGATTTTTGGGTTTACTTGCGGTCGCTTTTCCTTGAATAGAACTTGAAGAATCTTGTCCAAATCACGACATTTCAACGAATTTTAAAATTTGGTATATGTCACAATGACAAATAATGTGCAATTTTAGCACTCGTTACTATAGTTACGGACCTACAGGGAAATTTTCGATAGCTAGCGAGATCTTTTCGATAGTTAGCGGCACCTTATCCCGCTTCATATGGGAATTTCAAACAGGAGGGTTATATTCAGTGAAATTTTGGGGAGAGGAAGGATATCTACCAATATTAAAATAACTCTCTACTCTTATCATAATAACTTATTTATTAATTTCAATTTAATCAGGCTTTGTTTATGTTACAGCTGCTGGGTTTAACTACTTACAATCAAATTTGCATGTAGCGGCGACCGCATTGAAAAACCAAAATGATAATACATAAAAACAATATTTTATTAATTTTTGTATAATAGATGAATAATAAATAATTGGGACAAAAATCTGGACACGTCAAAGACTACCAGACCAATGATTTATTACTAATCTAATATCCAAAAATTGATAAACTATATTTTTTCTACAACCTCGATAAATGTTCATTTTGTAACCGTATCTTCAATCATAAACAAGCATTACAGAATTTCATTTTTGCATCGGCTGCTAGGCAAGTTGCTAAGCAGCAAATGCGAAATGGAATATTTCGTGTTAGGTTCAGGTTCACTCTAAAATCACAACGACTACGGCTTGTCAAATTATGACGTCCAGCGACAAATTGATGAAATGTCAGCAGATCTTTTCTGTCAAAGTTTTAGTAGGTAACGAGTAATTTCATAGTTGTTTTCTACAAATACATATTTATAGGCTTCTATAAATAGCAATAAAATAAATTTACATATTTCTACAATTCATATTCCAATTCTGATAGAAAGCCCATTAGCGGGGAATTCGGAGTGATGAAATATTATCAGTTTATTTATCTCAAAGTTTTTGCAATGTATGCATGTATTAAACATGAACGATATGTTGTCATTGAAAAAGTATAGTATGCATCTCGCAACAAAATGGCCATTTTGCACTCGTATGAATTGCAGCACTTGCCTTCGGTTCGTGCAGCAAATTTCATTCTCGTGCAAAATGGGCATCATTTGGTGCTCATTGCATAATATACTATTTTCTACGAGCGGTCGGAAGATTGAATTTTCCACACACATCTTAGTGTGGAAAATTAATTTTTCCGAACCGTGTGGAAATAATTTTCCGCACCGTGAGGGAACAAAGAGCAACAGATCCAAAATTACAGCCATTCAACAAGCAGCTAGCATCTGTTATAAATTTAAGTGAAGCAAATAATTGTACTTTTACAATAAATTATAATATAAATAATTAGGTAATAGATTTTCACATGTAACTATTTTACCTTATGTTTACTTTATCAATAATATAATAAAATATGTTTCTAAATAAACTATAAGCACTTATGATCAGATAAAAATATCTCAACTTTAGATTAGTTCTGTTGACTTTCCTCACGCTCGTAGAAAAACTATTGTACCTTACACTTGCGGAAAGCGTTTTTCCGCACTCGGTTGCTTCACGAGTCGTTCGGTGAACGGCAGACTCGTGCGGAAAAATTCATTTTCCGCACTTGTTAGGTAAATAGCTATTACTTAATCACGGCGGTCACTGCTTGGACTATTGATATAATCGCTAACTTATTTTTAATCATGGCAGCAGCATCAAATGTAAAGAATAATTTTCTATTACCTTTGAAAATATTTTTTTCTACGACCGTGCGTTTTAACCCACTTTCCCGCACGCATTCTAGTTTTGAAAGTGTCACTTCCCCGCACCAGTGCGGGAAAGGAAAATTATGCAAATTTTGACCTTATTAGATAGTTTTTTACTCCGGAAGTTATAACTATTGTTACAACAAGTGAATAAATATTTACGAAAAAGTCCATCAAATAAAATTTACATCTTTTCTAGATTTTTGTTGCATTTTTAATTTTTTGAAAATATAAAATAATGAAGGTATTTTGATATAGCCCTGTACATTCTTTAAAGTATCAAAAAAAGTCTTTTAAAGTAAAAAAACAACCATCAAACAACCCGGGTTTGATATAAGAAAAATATATCAAATAAAATTCTTCCATTTACAAATGACTTGAAGCCGTAGCCGTCACCTTCATCGTCATCTTTATGCCACCTGCAACCGATAACATCCTCATCGACGTCATCCACTTGACAGTTAGAAAGTATCACTTTCCGCACTTGTTAGAAAAATAACTATGTTTTACCAATTTTAGTGGCTCACTAGTCACTTCCTTTTAAATATCTACCTTTCCATGTCGTTTTTCGACGTTTGAAATTTTAAATTCAAAGGCAACGAACAAACGATGTGTCAAATTTCGGAAAATCACACTAGTAAAAAAATACACACTGTATATCATATCTACCAATTTATCTACAACGATTTGTTAATTTCAACTATTTCCTCTAATACGACGTTTTATTTGTATTTGTAATTATTATCCAGCTTAAAGATGCTAAGACTCATTACACTTTATACCTCTCCGCGTTTCAAAAATTAATTTTCACCACTCAGACTCTTAATTATGGTTATTAAGTTTCTGTGTTAAATTAAATAAGTTTGTGTTGCCGCAAAAAAAGATCTTCGCTGTTTGCATCACCTTTTCCTAGCGCAGGTTCTTATTTCGACAGGACCGTTTTCAGTTTTTCTCCATAGTTTTTGTTAGCAGACCTTTTTCCATTCATAGGCTTGATGATATTTTGTATAGTACTCTTTTAATCATATGACTTGGTTAATACATTTTTTAATTTCTCATAGGATGAAGATTAAAGTCCAACTCAAGCAAAGTAAGCAAGTGGAACTAAATTGAAATGAACAGGCTAGGTAAGTTATGAAACGTCATCGATCCAAGTCATTTGCCTAGCTGTTTGATCAAATGGCTAAATATCATTCATGCCGCTAGCCGAGCAGCGCTGTTTGATAAAGAAGCTAGACTATTAATTAGGATTGTTGGCTGCGACATATATACAAGATTTGAAAGCATTTATAGAATAATCTTAGACAACTCATTGTCTTCTAAACAATGAATAAACGGACCTGTATGTTTTCCTTGCACATTTTTCGAATTTAATTGAAAAACTTTTCCATTCGGTCACTTTTCATATCTTGACGTGTTATCAAAGTTATACTTTCCCACATCGTGAGGTGGATACGCTCAGAGATTCTTTTTTTGTTATCCAGTTAGTCCTTTTTGCTGTTTTCTGACGTTTGTAATCAAAATGATAAGGATTGAAGTTTGATTGTAACACCCACTTTTCAAATAAAAAAATTCATTTGGAAATAAAGACAACTTTCTATATTTCTTAGATTTATTTTTACTATTTCTTGATAAAGTTGCATGAAGATTCAATACTTGCAAATCAATCTTTGCACTAAGAAAATAGTTCATTTGCATTATTGAGAATTTGGTTGTAGTAGACGAAAATTTTAATACGTAATAGGACAGGACAGGAAAACTGTCAAAGCCATAGTAGGTGTGTTAACAGGGTATGGTATCTCAATTGCCACAAAAGAGCTAACCAGAAAAGGAATTTCTAGCAAAAATATAACAATCTGCACTGATAGTAGACAAGCCCTATTAGCCTTGAACAGACAACGTGTTATATCGTGGCTAGTACTGGAGTGTCACCAAGATTTAGCTAACGCCTCGGCAGATAACAATATTAACCTGAGGTGGGTTAAAGGGCACGACATGAGTAAGGGTAATCGCATTGCCGATTCTTTAGCCAGGGAAGCGGTACAATGGGTCACATGTGGCCTAAGTACTCTGATCCTACATTCACCCTCCCTACTCTACAGATACAGATACAGAACAGGGTATGTAAGCTCAAGGGCGCCTAAATTACACTTTTACAAGAGTTCCAAACAAAACGTCAACCTCCAAATATTTTTATCATAGCGAGAATTTTTTTATTGAACCAGTACCAAGGAGTACCAAAAGAACCACAATATTTCCTTCAATCACCAAATTTGGCAGTCTGTGAGGAAGTGTTCCACAAAGATTTAAGTTCAATTAACCTTGAAGATAGTAAGCGAGAGACACAAGATTACAGGTGGCAGTCAGCCAGAGAGAAAATTTGACATCGCGAGTCCATTTTAGATTTTTTATGCCACCGACAAATGAGGATCTGAAAATGTGGAAGGGTTATTCAAAGCATTCAAATTTATTTTAGACTTAGACAAATAATCTCCTCAGCATTCGTTATAATTTTTTACTTTATTAACTCAGCGGGATCGTTATGTGGAAACGACGCTAGAAAATGTTTTATTAAATATGTAGTTCACAACAACTAACGAGATACTTATACTCAGTATTCACCTTCTTTAATGATTGCGTTCGCGTAAATTGAATACTTCTAATTAGTGTTTTTTACTTTTTACCCACATAAGAACTAACACACAAAAATCATAAAATCTAAATACAGTGTGAGCCATTTTGTTTGGAAGCACCCCCGTAAAATCCGCATTTTTCAACCGATTTTGTTTTAATATTTTTTGGTAGATTCAGTATCAAAAACAGTATTTTGGCACAAATTTTCATAGCTTAATTACTATTTTCAAAGCCCTCTATGTTAATTTTTCTTTGCCAAAAAAAAAAACAAAAGTACCTATATTAGGCATTTTTTTTTTCTTAAATATGATTCTACCACTGGATTCAGAATCATTACAAATGTGAACTACCGAAATTTTATGAAAAAAATTTCATTAACGACAAATTATTACAACATGAATTTTGAAAAAGTGATATTTTCAGTAATATTTTACGAAGAATGTAGACAAATTTTTGAAATGGCAACATGGTAAACAAAAACAAGGACTCAAATATATCGCACAGTAACAAAATTAAATCAACAAGTCGCAAGTAGGCTTTGATTTTGAAATTTTATTTATGTCAGTCAGTTACATTTATATTATACAAGATTGAAATTGTACTTTTTTTTGGTTACAATGATAGAAGTGAACGAGAAGCAATAGAAATAGTTAATCGGAGACATCCAGATCGCCGTATTTGCGGCTTTGTAGTGCACAAAATTGAAAAAAGTATTTATTGAGACTGAGACTGTCAGAGATAATATTTCAATACTATTATAACGCATTACAAATTTGGAAATTACTTTTCAAAGATCAGACCATTTACCAAGAACCAACAACTACTTCCCTGGATATATGCCACGAAGGATATTGAATCACACTTCTTAGTTGAACGGGGTCGGTATGATCTACAAAATTTAAATTATCAGTTTGTAACAAGTTTGACAATCCGCATTGATGTGTGCTATTTGAACAGACAAAGCTGCGATAAGGATAATATGAAATTGTCGATTAACCGTGTAAAACGTTTCGGATGTATTATGTAGGTAGAAGCTTCTAGGTGCTTTCAATGCCGTAAAATCAATGCCATAGAACTAAATTTACTGGAAAATATTAATGCGTTTGGATGCCTCAATGGTAATTCAACGACTAATTATCCTAACAGGTTGGGTTAATGTTAATAATTGAAAATTGATACAAATTGCTGCATAAATATTGAATTATTGCAATTAAATTGAGTATGATATGTAGATATTTCGATAGATACAATGAAATAATAATAACAAGTGTAGTTGGCCCAGAAAGCGACAGAAGCATCAAATAAGTGGCCCCCGGAAACAGGGGGATTTATGATGGCAATAGAAGACCAAGCAATTAATCACCAGCAATTACAAGAAATGTGTCACAAGAGATTAAAACATCGTTCCGGGCAAGTGCAGAAGGTGTCAACAAACAACAGAAACGACACAGCACGTCATTACGTCGGAATGTTCAGCCTACGCGGGCACAATCAACTTTGCAACATCATCCATCAGCAGTTGGCCAACAAATTTGGATTAGTTAACTCCTACACCCCTTTTTACAAGTACCATCCGCATTCGGTTCTGGAGAATGCTGATTTTAGACTGTACTACGATAGGTCAATTATCACCGATAGACGGGTGACGAATAACCGGCCTGATATTGTAGTTGTGGATAAAAAAGTTCGTTTTTTCTGGTGGATTTTGCTGTACCCAATAATAACAATATTCTAGACAAAAACAACGAGAAAATTGCAAAATACACCGATCTTGCAATTGAGCTAAAACAGATGTGGCATGTAGAGAAAATGGAGGTAGTACCGATCATCGTTTCATCTATGGGACCAATTCCCAAAACTCTACAGCTAGGTCTTCACAAAAATACATACATCGATCTGCAGAAGGCTGCAATTATAAATACCTGTCACACTGTCCGTACATTTCGAAATATGTGACTTTTGAGCCTAATCCCATTTGCGTTTACACACGCTCGGGACAGGTGAACATTACCAACAAGAGCTGAGCAAGTGTACCTATGCTGTAGTTCAGTCAGTCAAGACAATCAATTGATTATAATTCCAAAAGTTTTCAAATTTTGACGGTAAGGTATAAAAACAAACTATGAAATTTTGCAACCTGTTCCGAAGTCCGGAACTTTATTAAAAATGCAATAAATGATTATTTTGCTCAGTTCTTGAGACCAAAATTCCAAAAGTTCTGCAAAGTTGGAGTTGTGTTAAATATATTATTTTACATCACGTGTCAAATTTGCAACCAATTTAAGTGTACGGAACATTTTTTGTAATTAAAAATTAATGTTTTTCTTTATTAAACTAAAGGAAAACGTTCCAAAAGTTCTGCAAATTTGTCAGACCTATCGGAAAAATATACCGAACGACTGTACAAATTTGCAACGCGATCCGGAACTTTTGCAATTTTCTTGAAGGTGAAAAAATAATAAAATTACATACGTATCGCGTATGAGGTTGCAAATTTATAATGCATCAGAATAGATGTTTTCAAAGTTTGCAGCCAAGTTTCAAAACTTTTGTAATTATTCCGAGACCGCCTTGCTCGAAAAAATGACACGAATTTAAAAAAATTATAAATAAACATGTTCCGGTCAACGTAAAAGGTTGCAAATGTATACAATCGTTCGGTACATTTTTCCGATAGATCTGTCAAATTTGCAGAACTTTTGGAACGTTTTCCTTCAGTTTAATAAAAAAAACATTAATTTTTAATAACAAAAAATGTTCCGTACACTTAGATTGGTTGCAAATTTAAAAGGTGATATGAAATATTATATCGAAAACTTCCCCAAGTTTGCAGAACTTTTGGAATTTTTTTCACGACCATACAGCAAAAATTAATTTAATTGCAATTTTAACAGTGTTCCGGACTTCGTACAAGGTTGCAAAATGAGATTTATTGTCGTCTCAATGTAGGTACCATTCACTTGACCTAAGTTTGAAAACTTTTGGAATTACTAGTTAAATTTTCGATTTCGAATGTCGATAATGACTGGATTACTGATAAAAGGAAATATTTTAGTTGATTAGAAGATTTTTGGGAGATATTAAGCACTGTAACGCTTATGTACCAGCCGCCACTGCTTTCTGATAATCCCCCCAATAAATATCCACTGGAGTGTATTTGTTGTTAGTCAAATAAATAAATTGTAACGGTAAAGATAATACAAAAATTAAGCCATCGTATATTTTGTTTCCAATACAAAGAAGTTTAATTAGAAAATTCTGCTTTCATTTAACTTTTTATTAATTATTCGAAAAAAGATCTCCGCTTTATATATTTCTATGAGGTAAAATGCTTTATACCTATTGCTAAGCCGCAATTGTATGAAAAATCATTATTCGAAATTCACTGAACAATGGGTTATTTTTTAAAAAGCCTTCCATATTTCGATCTCATCTTCTTCCGTAAAGACATCGTAGCATTTATTAAAAAGTCGTATAGGATAACGACGCTGGGATCAATCGATGATGGATAAAATAGTTTGAAGATTCCCCTTAGCTGGAATTCAAAAGAAATGGAATTGTTCCGCCATTTTGCTGCTGAATGTAATATAAAAGAAGTTAACTAAGTAATTTACACAGGGTGTGCATTTCTTGTTGATATACATAAAGTTGAATAAAATAATAGTTACGAGTGAACACTTAAGAAAATGAGAACCATTTCTACCACGTTTAGACAACGGATAGTGGCGTAGCGTGAAGGAAGTTGCAGGGTCTATGGCCCTGCGGGCGGTGTACGAAAGAGGGAGGCAAGCGTCAATGTTATTCACCAAGCGAAGCCGAAAGGGTGTAAAAAAGAAGAGGCGAGATGAAGTTGTGCTGTCGAATAAGAGCTAATAAGTAATGACAGCTGTCTAGCGTTCAGCCAGCCAGTGCTGTGGTGCCCAACCAAAGTTTGGGCAGTTAATTAGAATAATTGCTAAGAAAATCAAAAGAAAAGTACTACTAATCACATATACAATTGTAAGGAAATATCACTACCTTACACTGAGGAAATCTTGACCTTTTTTTTAGAAATTTGGTCTGGAATGTCAAAATTTCCCAGCGATTTGCTGAGAATTAATTTTCTTTCAAAAATGCTTTCCATTATCACATTTGAAAGCTGTATCAATTTTAATTGAAAGTATACCTACAATCGTGATTTTTCTCGTAAAAACGACAACTGTGAGATCTAATCGTTGATAGCGTATCATATTTGTGATTTTAAAACGTATAGAAGTAAAAATAAATATAGAAACAAAGATATAAAGATAATTGAAATCGACTTGTGTAGTAAGAAAGAATGGAAAGTAATGTAGACATCGAACTATCATGAGAGGTGGACAAATACGAATCAATTAGATTACGAACAGAAAAATCTATGGAAGCTCTGAACAATTCGATTTAGTAAATCTTCTAAACATAATTGAATGTACTGGGTGTACGTCAGTGTAGTACTAGTAGCCGGCCACAAAGTGTCTCGTCTGGAAGCGCTCTTAGCGACTACATTTCTAAATAGAATGTAGGTTCACGGTAAATGACTGACAATATTTTGAATTTGGCGAATGTCATTTTTACAATATGGCGCTGGTTTTGACAATATTACATGCAATAGATATTAACTATCAGCCACAGAGTTGTATTAATGCATTACTGGAAGAGGATGAATGAAGAGGATCCAATAAACGAGTGATAGTATAGATTTTGGTGTAATATATCTATTGAAATAAGACGGTCCTGGAGCTCTAGTTCTACCTCATGGATGGGGTGGAAAAATGCTCCGTTGACCTTATTCCTGTAATGTTATTGTTTATTTTCAACAATGGTCAGATAATCATCCCATCTTATCTTCCATTATTTGTTCGATATTATAAAAAGAACCCTCTTCCAACAAATGACGATTTTATGAGGTTTTGTTATGGAGCTTATAGCTTACAAATGAAATCTTTTATAAAAATTCACAATTTTAGATTGAGGGTTGTTATTTTTATTCTCTTTTAAGCTGTACGATATGCATTACACAAAGGATGAAGGAAAAATGGCTCCCAAAAATACTAAACTTTGAGATTTTGACTCTTCTCCACATTTTACAGATTCTTATCCTTTGTAATTGAAAAGTCGATGACTACAAGGATGGATAAGTCAGCTAGCTCATATTATTTATTCATGTGAACAAATTAATAAGCTTGACGTGGGAGAAAAAACATTTTTGGTTGATTATTTTTGATAGATTTTGAATAGATATAAACAAAATCGTATTCGGGATCTCACTGTAAATATATTTAATCATTGAACAGACTAATATATTCACACATATTGAAGCTTTTGAACATATCTCTTTTTATCGACATGGACATGGATGATATAAATTATTATATCATCTCGGATCGTTGAACTATATATCTGTCTGTTTATTACATATTGACCTGATGTGGTCTAATTAAGCCTTGATCTGAGCAAACTGATCGAAACCACCCGTCTGCTAACATTGAAGTCCTGTCAGTTCCCACACAACGTCAACTATTAACTTCAACAATGCAACGTTAGCTACCGTAGTGCAGTGAATTTTTTGATTATTTCACAAATGCTTGGTAATATCGAATCAAAATTCACCCTGAATCGATTGGTGAACATTACAATGTTCTATCAGTCGAATTATGAGTAGGTTTTGTTTTTGGATGATATATTTTCGTATATTTTCCCTCCTTCTACATCATAGAACGGAAACCCTCCAAGTTATGCTAGTCAGATAATTAACTTAGCTTCAGTTTGGCTGTCAACTAGTTTGATCAAACTGTAAAATAACGTCATCAATCTGAAATTATGTTAAACTGAGGAGTCTAAGTAAAACAAACTAGTTTGAAGGATCTGGAAGCGCTTCCATTCAAACTGATAAATATAGAGTCGGGTATCATATTGTCTGACACAGCGCTTAGGGTAGTATCTGAACACCCTATATATAATTATATTATGATGTCCCACTTAAGACTGATAGCCTAGTCAAAGTACACAAAATATCCGTAAAATGCCGCAAAAAATACAAAAAACTTGAAAATTCAAAATGGAGTATTTAAAATGCAAGGCATGTAATTTTATTATTATTATTTCACTCAATACAAAATACGCGCCTTCGATTGGTTTAAATATGAAGATTGATATCTGAAAACACCATGTTTTCGATTTTGTATTTCGGCACCTGATTGGATACATGCAATTTTCCTATCTGTGTGTTTCGCGTTGTCATTAGTTGTTTTATTCGATATTAAAAATCTAGTGACTGACAGAAAATGTCAAATTATTAAAGAAACGTCATTGTATCATTGTATCAAGAAATAATCTTGACAAATACAACTCGTGTAATTAATGATTATTGGAAATTTCTTCTCTTTTTCGAAACAAATAGTTGTATTAAGAACAAACAACAATTTGTTTTTCAAAATCGAAGAAATTTGTATTTCGATAATCAAACACACTTGTATCATTATCGAAAAACATTAAGTACATTTTTGTTTTTTCACTCTAATTGTTCAAATCATGAAATTACAGGAAAATGCTCCAATCAAAGATTGTAGCTAATAGATTTATCTACAATATTTGTCTGAACATTTTTTTCGTATCTGCATTATCTTTCAAAATATGCGAAATTTCCCTATTAGTATTTTTGAACATCAATTTTCATGTTTTTAATTTTACGATAGTGAGTAAACAATGACATTTGGAAAAAAAATTAATATAAAATGTGTTCTAAAATGGGGTATCTACAAATACATTGAAAACATTTTTTTAAATCTATTATCATCGATTTTCCACGCAAACCTCTACTCAAAAGTCGTTCTTTTACCAAATTCCTCTAATTAACACTAATACATTGGAGAATTGAATTATATAACAGCGTACTTCAAAGATTATGGCGTAATCTTCAAATTTTAATTGAAATTTTTTCTTGTATCTGCATTTTCCACAAAGAAACATACGATTTTCCACGTGAACCTTCATTGAACCTTAATTTTTTTGACCCCACTTCATTTTGATTATTGTTTTAATAAATTTTTTTTGTTGATATTTTATTATTATTATTGTTATTACGCGGAGGCGCGTATAAGCCACTCTCTCACCTTCTTCTTCACCTTTATTTGTGCTCCATTCTCTTCCTCACCTGAGCCATAGGTGTGTTCTTTTGTATCGCGATCACTTCTAAATTGGTTCATTTTAAAGTTCACAAATTTTCAGATACTATCATAAACACTAAAAAAAGTTGTAGGAGGTTTGTTGAAAGACGTCTGACTTAAGTATTCATTGTAAATAATTATGTATTATTTTAAAAATCTGATATTTATATAAAAACTGTATAGTAGCTTCGAAATAGGTTCATTATAAAGTTCACAAATTTTTAGATTATATGATAATAGTATATTACGTAACGTGTGTGGTAAGAAGCATTTTACGCACAAATGGGAAAGTTACGTAATTTCGTTAGTGCGTAAAATGATTTACTTCACGAGCTACGTACTATACTTTACCTACGACCCACTTGTACTTGTACTTATAATTTCAAGATGTCAAAGTTTGAAACCATAAGTTTAACTGGAAAATGTTATCTTCATGCACATGATGAATTGTAACGTTATTGCAGTATTAAGTAACATTGTTTTTATCAAAAACTTACATTTCTCACAGAAGTAATAGGAATTAGCGGTCCACCGTTAGCTCGTTATCTCTCAAAATATGATATTAGGGATGCTACCACCTCCTTGCAACCGCTTGATAAAGAATCATGCATTGCGACGCAGTGTTCGACAGTCTCTTTTAAATAGTTATGAAAATAACAGATTATATCTTACACAGTAAATAACAAACTATAAAATGTTAATGAAAACGACAAACCAACACAAGAAATTCTGATAAAATTGTCTGATTTTGACTACATAAGTCTGGCAACCCCGGACACGGCAGCCAACTTTTGGACCGTAACTTCCCCCTTTATATGATTAATTATTCCATTTACACTTTGGATATTTCTATTTTGTCCAGTGGCTGCAATTGTTACTACAAATGTCAAAACTGCAAACTTATCGTAAATGGCTATGATTGGTTCGCCAAATAATTGTCTACAAATAACAATAATTCTATCAGAGTTCTGATAGAATAAGATTAGATTCATATGTATACCTATAGCATTCCAAATTGAAAATAAGCATTCAAGCAGATTTTTCCTTACAATTTTATTCCCACTCATTTATTATATAGTGTATTCGACTAATTCAATGCAGATGCTGCTGCGTCAAGATTTGCGAGTCAATTAGCGAACGTCTATTCCATTGTGCGTGTTTTCAGGACAAGTGGTGTGGGTGGTGTTGTGTTGTAGACAGGGGTTCTTCCGCATTGTAACGTCTACCACTACGACTGACATCGGGAATGTGATTTAAACATAAAACACGAAATCATATTACATTCCTCATAACTGCACTGCACTACGAGCGCGATAATGTTACGTTGTTGACGTTGATAGGTGACGTAGCTTGGTGAGAAATGACAGAACGTCAATGTAAGCCGGCTCGTGAATTCGAGCAGAGTGTTTAAAGTTTAATATGGTCATGAATAAGCTTGGTTGAGTGGAATCCTTGTTTATATATACGCTAATAAGCAAGGGTGGAATGTAGTTTAGCGATTCGAAATACGTGATATATACACAATTGAGTGTCAATTTTACTGATCTCCATTAAGCCATTTAATAATTATAAATAGAAAACCATCTTCAATTCTCACTTGAGAGCCGTACAAATCTTTAAAGAAGGGCGTAAGAAAAAAATTTTTATATGAAGTACTATAATTATTTTAGTTCCTCTATCATCTCCCAAGTTTTTGGTACGAATTCTTGGGACACTCTGTATAAAAATGACTCGGGTTTTTTTGATAAACTTATTGTCGTTTTGAACTTCAATGTAATTTTATCTCTCCAACAGTACCTCGTAAACGATTAGATCAAATACAATATAAAATGCAATTTTCTGGTCGAATCAACAAATAACCAATATTTCATCAATCGGTTGTTAGGTAGGCTTCGGCAGACATGATTGCAGCAAGACAATGTATCCATTCATATCTGTAATCAAATATTGGCTGATATATTGTAAATCTCTAGAGGTAGTTTCTTTTAATCGCTGGAGTGAATTGACATTACATTTGCATGAATGTATACTTCCTACTTTAGTTGTTGTATTTATCAACCTAGTGTTTTAACAAAGAACCTTTTGAATAAAGACCGATTGTGATCTTCATTTCCGAAAACAAAAGTGTAATCAGGCTCGAAGCTGTCACAATGAATATATCTTTCCCTATTACACTTTACTTTCCACCGCCCCTGATTTTACGACACCCCTTTATCACTAACGAACTCCAAAAGTGTCTAACGAGGTTAAAAAACGATACTCTATCTTTGTTTCCGTAGTATTTCAAGCTCATTATTTAAAAGCGACACTGGAGCAGTGTCTTAAAGTCTCTTTTTTTTTCCACCCTTTATCAATTATCAGGGTTGGTTTAGTATCATTTAAAATTACCAGAGATTTACTAATATTAATGTACCTATTTTTGGTTATCGTTTTGAAAAGCAGATATAACATACATCCAGGTGTAGATTGGATTAGATAAGAATTGGAGTGGCTCTTTGTCCTATCCCACTGCGACTTCTGCAGATCTATTGTGCTCCTCCCCATATTTAGAGCTCGATATCTAGTTTAATTCTTCTTATTAGACTCAATAGCCTGGATACCGCCTCCCTTGCTTAGCTCTCTGCCCTCGGTTTTTCTTCTCCGATCAAGTGAAACCGCACCCTTGCTAGGCCTTCGCACTCACAGAGTATGTGCTCCGCGGTTTTGTCTTCTTCCTGGCAGAACCTGCATAGGATGTCATCTGTTAGGCCAATTGTGTGCATATGTTTCCTCAGCCCACAATATCCGGTTATATCCAGGTGTAAGCTTCTTTTTAGCTGTCTCAAATAATTCGAGAATTAATTTCACTGGAGCTTACGACGCAGCTTGCAAGTACAGCGCAGAGCACACCAAATTGGAGTCTTTTATATGTCTATACTATCACAAAAAAAAATGGTAGACATCAAAAGTGAGTGAGAAATCTCCTGCCCTATAATATGTTAAAAGTGGATTTGATAAAGTTTTTTCAACCCTCAATTTTCAAAATAATGAAATTAAGGTATAATAATTAATGAAATAGAGGGATACGAAGGAGATACTTCTAAAAATGGTATTTTTATGTTAAAAACGCAAAATGGATGCCGTGGAAACTGACTTAATATACCCATATTTCTTTATTTATGAACATTAACAATTTTGACAACAACAATTTGACCTCCTGGATTTATTCAAATTATTACTTACTAGGCTGTTTCTTATATTTTCAGAATAAAATATCGTATTATGCAATGAAACTTTCCCAATCCAAACCTGTCAATAGTCAGTCTTTCTCCCTTTAGTCCGATTGGATTAATTCTCCTGAGAGACGCCGAGAACAAACAAAAATCAGAGTTGGCAGTTAATATTGGTTTTGACGCTTTGAATGGTTGTCGTTTGTTTCTCGTATTTATTCAACACATTTATTCATTAAATACGTGATTCAAGTGCTTGATATTTTTGAAAGAAATATGGCAGATAATAAATCAAAATATCTCGGTATATTAATTAAAACAGTATAAATGAAGTAATTAAAACTTATCGATTGGAAATTTGTAGATTTCTATGGTTACTACTTATTTCTGTGGTTCTTACTCACTTCTATGGTGCTTTCTAATCTAATTGTCACTTATTTCTATGGTTTCCACTCATTTCTATGGCTCTTACTCTTTTTTATGGTTTTTACTTCGAGTTAAATTATTCAGTCAGTGTTACATCGACTTGTTGAATATTATGATATTTTTCAACTAATTTTAAGACTACATAAAAACTGCTTGCATTGGAAATTAAAAAACATACAAAAAGTGAAGCCTAGGTTAAATGGATCCGCTGTCTGTAACGTCACCGTTCAAAATTATGCAGGCAAAACTGTTTAGAAACAAAGTTCGCTCTAACTAATTAAATGACTAAATATTTAACCAACTAGAGTGAGATTACCAGCGACATTCTATTAGTGAAAATTTGAGGAATAGTAAACAATAGAGCGCAGAACATTCAAAGAGATGACAATGTATCAACGGAAAGGAGTGTACATTGGTGTACATTGTTCCGAATTATCACGCTGACTGGCATTTGAAGCATAACTGCACAAACAAATATTTTGGCTATTTACATTTTCAATTGATATCATTATACTTTGGCAAGTTTATCTGAAGCCGTGAAAGGAATGCAGTCGAAAACATTCGATATTGTCACGTTTAACTAAGAAAAAATTGAGTGCTAAGTATGTAGTGATAATAACTAGAAAAGGGACTTTTTATTATTAACGATATTAACTATACGATTAAACGTTAATTCCTTGATGTGCTTGTTTTTCTTTCAACATTATTTTTCCAATTTATAAATATTAAAAGATGAGCACTTTTTCAAATTTCTTATGGGCTTCTTCAAGCTCTGGCAGCGTTGTACGAAAATCATAATTACCACACCCTCCGAATTACATAATTGGTGATTTTTATCGAAAGGCCTGACCAGCTGACTTCTTATTGGTAAGGCGCGTGCGTGTGTTCTTCCCTCTCACTTCCTCAATTGACTGATATTGATTTATCCAGTGGCGTTGGTATTATCAGTGACCTCTGTATTTTCAGTTTTACTTGGTATAAAATAGGTACCGTACGCCATTTGTACGTTTGCCCCGTATGCCCCCGTATGCCCCGTAGCTTCCAAACTTACCAAACTATACTTATCTAGTTTAATTAGAAGAGGAGCTGAGCATTTGGGAGTTATTCCTTAAACTGTGACCGTAAGCGTAACTATATCCGGAAAAAAAGAACTTGCAATTGTCATAGTCTATAGACCATTCCTGAATACGTGACTTTGACAGATCGGTCATATTGTGCTGTAGGGCAACCAATCGGAGTTGAACCTTGTTTAGTGAAGTATTTCAAAAAAGCTTCTGGTGGAGTCAGTTGGTTGTCAGACAGACTTTGTAATATTTTATTTGAATAATAAAAGATTTTCAACTAACTCGCAGTCAGTAAACTATCTCTAAATTGAATGATAAATTGAAATGTCAGACGACAAAAAAGCAATCAATGAAATTGGTATAAATCGCAACTGTCTCGTACTATCTTCATTTGTTACAAATTTCTTCACAAACTCCAATTGTTAAAAATTATAATTGATTCACTATTTATTTATTCACATCAATATATATCAGCAATTTCATATCATGAGAATAATCAAAATTTTCATCACTCAGTTTCATTATTAAATTCGAATTACAACTGGAAATCGTAAATATTTGTAATTTATCAATACATCTGCTACCCAAAGGCCAATATCAACAGAATTTAAATAAAACTAACTATACGTTACAGTTTATTTACTTTATAGCTGGAAATAATAATTTCACGTGTAGTGTGTGCTACATGCCATGCTTCGAATGAAACCCGGATTATTCCAGTATGAGTGCAATACCAATAACACAGATTTATTCTCATAACCATCCATATTATTATGTAGCTTGGATATTGCGAAATTGAATCAAATTGCTATAATGTGTGTTGGTATCATTTTTCTCATATCGTAATTGGTCAGTGGGCTAGATTAAATATTATAAGAATGAAGTCCACCAAGTTTACGACTTAATCTTTCATATCGTTGTTTGGCAGTAGCCTTTCGTCGCCTAGTGCGAAGAATCACATATTTGCCATAAAATGTGTTCTAGCTCGTTGTGCCTCTTTCTTCTTCTGATTAGGTTTTCCACTGATATGACATTTGACATAACTAGTGATATAATGACATGAATGAAATTATGCCTTGCCAAAAGTTCCTACAACAATACAAATAAAACAGTCATTAGGTGCTTTCGATTATTCACTTTTGGCTGCTAGTGACTGAACTTTGTTCGTTTATTACCGGGCGTGACGCCTGGTCTTACCTGCCCCTTGCTGCCCCTCAAGCACATACCGAGAAGTATGAGCTTCAAGCCACGAACATTTAATATTTGACGTTTGTCCGGTTTGACGTTTATTTGAAGGTTAAGATTGTGCCGATTACGATTTAAACCTTACTAAAAATATCTAAATATGCAAAATTATATTATCAACAACATTATAAATGAAAACTGTTCTTCTAACAACACAGGAAATTCATTGGCATGGGCACATGACAAGTGGTTTTGAGGATCCTAAGAAATCGTCTTCGTTTTGCTCAAAAGTCGTGACGACTGAGGCGTCACGCACAAGTTCTTGAAGCCCAAATAAACGAAAGCAACAATTAATGAACAGAACAACCTCCTTATTTTCTTTCAACATCAGAAAAAGTGACAACTCATCATTTTTCAACTGTGTCTTCTGTAAACCTGCTGTTCTATCTTAAACTGTTCGTTTATCTTTATCCTGTTGATATTGTCGATCACTCCAAGGACTTGTAATATTGTATTCAAATTGGCCTCTCCTTTCATAACCAGAAATTGGAATACATAGAGTCCGATCTCCATAACCTATGTACTGGATTTTCTTCGGGGGTCGTTAACATGATTACAAAATAAATTCCGGTGTATTTTCTAACTAACAGTGAGTATCACCAAATGTAGATGGCGGGACATGTGATGATTGAGCGGTGACAAGTAATAGTTACACTGAGACATGTGACGATTACGCCTCTAACAAAGGTAACTCCACACCTTAAATTGGTTATGTAAAAATTATGAGCGTTAGTTGATGGAAAAACTTTTTTTTTCAAATGGGCTTTTCCGTATAAATAGTTTACATCAAATTATCCCAGTTCAAATTACAATGTTTCCCTTTCAGTGAATAAACAAAATGTTCATTTATACAGCCTGAATATTTCGTCCAATGTATTTTGAAATTTCACGGAGCATAACCAAACAACATTTGTATCTTATGGCCAGTTGGGTTAATAAAAAAATTAGATTATCTGTATTAACCGGATGGTAATTTGATTTTTCCGTATCCCGACTATTGGAGTTTTTTCAAAAAGTTTAACCTACATTTATGATTCTCCATGAATTCAAGTTTTGTAGATGTATTTATTGTTATAATAAAGCAATGTGAATGTTCACAATGGTAAAAATCCTGCACAAATCTTATGTTGTGGGTGGTAGCCATTAGCTGTCATTCTTGTCATGATTACCTCTTATTGTTGGCCACACTGACATTAAACTGCACTCTATTCACTCATGTGCCTTTTCGGAATAACAAATAATGTAATAACAAGTATTTATCTTCAATTTAAAAAAATATGGGAACGTTGAAACGAATAATATAATCCTTTTCAATTCCGATATGACTATAAATCGTTTCGCGAACAGCAATCAGGACATTCGTAAAACATGTGACAGGTCAAAACCAGCAACTGCATATACCACAACGCCATGGTAACATGTTCTGTCGTGTGTACTTTATACTTGCTATTGTATTCGAAAACGTAATATCCACAACAACGCAAAAGAGGAACAAATACGACATTCGGTTATATTCTCTGTCATCATTTCCACGTCCCTGTAATTATAAAAGCTCCAGCTGGATAAACGAATAATCTAGAAACATCAGCTTTAAAGCTGTCCGCAGATTTATGTTTGTTTAATTGTCCAGGTGACAAAAAAATTATATTTCACATTTTATTACGTTAGCGATTTGATGTCTGTTACGATTAAAATCAAATTTGTCTGACACGAGATTGTTCAATTAGAACACTGACAAAAGAAAATTATGTTTGTTCATGAACGATTGGTGTTTAGGGTATTTAATTTTTAATCTCATCTTAATAATTGGAAAATGGGACTGATAAGGGGAAATCAATAAAGGATAAGACAGGAATCTGCTCCACTAAATGACAACTGAAAAGAAGTTTGCAATCTTGAAATAAAAAATGATAGAAATATACTAAACACGAGGTACTACGATCAATACGTTTTTTTTAGATATATTGAAAAAATAAGAAGTCGGTCATTGTATATAGTCAACTGCAGTCTTATCATGCGGGTCATGATTCAACAAAGATAAACTCACCCTTTTTGTTTTCTTTTATTGCGTTTAATTATAACTTCCAAATAACTCCAAGAGCTCATCCATATCTCTAATGTGCTTGTATGAAATCCAAACCAATGGTTCAATAAAACTCAAAGTCCAAACCACAAAATTTAATAAAACTTCCTCAAAGGACACTTATGATGCGTTACTAGATTTTTTATTTCAGTCCATGTGCTACAGTGAACAGTTAACATTAAATTGTTTAAAAAATTTCAAAATCTTTGAATGGATAATTTAATTATTCATCATGATACTTCTTTTGATAATGGTTGTTCTAACCTATCATATAATAATTTCAGTGGCTAAATTAAGCCGTTTGAACGACTTCATCGTTAATGTTGGACATTGTCGTGATGTTCAGATTTTAACAACAATTTTCCTTTACCAATCCCAATTAAATAGTTCTTTCGGACAATTTAAATGTAAATTTAAAAATAAAAATTAATGTTCACTAAACCCCCCTTTTGGCATAGTCCATTAGGCTAACATTTTAATTAACTTTAAATTAGTTTAATATTTCCAATGTTTTTTCCATTTTCTTTTCTTTCCTTACCACTCAAATAAACTTGTAATTTATTTGATATAAATATGTTTTAACATATTAAAATTCCAACGTTTTTGGCAACAACCTATTGTTCTTTGGATTATACATTTCATACAGCCTGATGATGGTAATATTGTACCGAAACTAGTAGCGCATCATAAGTGTCCTTTGAGGAACTTTTATTAAATTTTGTGGTTTGGACTTTGAGTTTTATTGAACCATTGGTTTGGACTTCCTAAGTGTGTGTTGGTAGAGATGGCATTAGCTTTCGCCATTTGCCACATGTACAGTAGAAACTCGATTATCCGGCTCTCAGTTATACGGATTCGCGATTATCCGGACTACCGACTCATTATATTAAAATTACCTACAAGTCAAATTTATGCAAGCATGAACGTTTTAGTATGTACGCACATGTATGTATATAATCTAATAAGATGTATCTCCTAATAATTTCTTAATAAACATTGATTTTCATTGATATGTATTTGTTGTTCTTAATAAATAACATACATAACATCGTATGTACAACATACGTATGCACAAAACCCGCTTTTCTTAGTAGGTACATTCGATTATCCGGATTTTCGATTATCCGAATGCCTAACGCTGGTTAATCGAGTTTCTACTGTATACTATTTTAAGCCTGGAGGAAATTTAAGAGGAATTCATTATTATATTTTAACAATGGTTCTTTTTATGCATCTGACTACAGAGTCCAGGATAACTTTGATGTTTATTTATATTACTGTGGTTGCCGGTAGCTGGAATCCATTTTCTATCGACCATGAATGGGCCTTTTCAGTAATTTTTTTTTCATTGGTTTAAATTAAAGTATTTAATGGAAAACTGCCACCTTATTTTTTAATTTTTTTTGGAGCTTGATTTCTATCCTAAATTTTTCTTTGAAAAGTGCGGAAAGCAAGCGCGCAGTTTAATCTGACGTCACTCCTCTCTCCTTCGTGACGTCAAAGAGCCTACGACCTTGAAAACGACAGACCGTTATTTCCATAGGATTTGTAAAGTTTGCTTCCCTGGTTTTTGGTTATGTATTCATGTAACCTCGAAATTGATATTCTCTTTCATTCTGAATTATTTGTTTTTGTTAAAATAACAGTATAAAATGTCCAAGCAAAATATTCATTTACGTTCCTCGAGATGGAAGCAGACGAAAATCATGGTTCGAAGAAGCAAAAGCTGAAAAGAAGTTGACCAAGACGAGAAACATTTGCTTCTTCGTTGGATGCTTTGGCCTTGGCCGTAGCCGTAGCAGCAATTAGCCAGCCATTCTGACAAATACTGCCAACATAACTCCAGACCTTATGACGTAACTTGCCCTAGGGTCAAACGCATGTTCAAATTACCCTAATATTTGTTCAACTTTTTATTCAGCTTTGTGACATTCATATTCGAAGCAAAGCTGCACAAAGTGAAAAATTATCAGTAAGCTTTCAAATAAAATATTTGTTTTGAGATTTAAGCATCTACTGAAGAGGCCCATTGTTCAATGGACGAACCATAAGTTAGTGTATACGAAGAATAGATGATTTAGATCGGTAGCTCTGTTATTATGGCATGAACAATTTGATGAAGCAGTTATATTAGTCTGTGGAGTTGTGCTGGGAAGCAGCTGTGTTTAATTTGATTCTAATAAGCAGATTCAAATTAAAATGTATGGTGGGGTATATTGTCTACTATTAAATTCTTAGTATTATTCCCATTTTCCAATTATTGAGTTAAGATTAAAAAAGTGATTTTAATACCCTGAATAAAATAGTTTCCAATAATGTTCAGCTTGTTTCATTTGCGTCGTGGTTACATCTATATATATCCAATCTTTTGTTTAATTTTAGTTTGTTGTATACCTAAGACTCAAATTTTATTAAAGAATAATTCATACATACAATTGCACTTTCTATATACTTATTTATCCTCAAATTATCAATGAATTTTACACATAACCATACATTTCTACATGTTGAGTGACTAATTCAAATTTAGCACTTTAGCACCATACACATTATTTTGTTATTATTAATTGTTTATTGATTTATTTTATGTTTTCTGTCATTCAATTCTGACAACGATATATTTTGTAATTGTGACTCAAAAATAAATAAGACGAAAACGAAGTTTAATATTTATCACTTCACAATAATGTGACATTTGATTACTATTTTTCCCATGATCTTTGACCAAAGATAATTATATATTTAGACATGCCTTAATCCCTCATTGTGACTGTAATTTTCAATCAGTTCAAAAGGTCTGAACACGACCCTTTCGGAATACACTTCCAATTTAATAACGTTCAGTGGTGCGATTGAGGCTTTCTAAAATGCTCGTCCCGTAAATTATTAATCAGTTACATGTTTTGCATCTTTTTTCCTCCTACGTATATGGATTGATTAGAGTGCACTTCACCACTATTTGTTTCTGGTAAATAAATTCTCAATAAATAGACCAAACCAATTCGACCAACACAGTTAACTATTGATATAATTTCACGTATATTTGTTTTTTTTTATTTATCAACATATTGGAACAAATACCAAACAGTTAACTGTGATTATTATGAGTGTATATTTCTACTCCTGTTATTTGCTAAAGGAAAATAAAATACGCGATAACAAAATTTTATGCGGGCCTACATCATAGGCCTCCATTTTATTTCAATTTAAATGTTGCTTTACATTTTTTCCCTTCAATATATTGTCATCAACTTTTTTTAGTTTGATTTGCGATTCTGGCGCAGTGTTTCTAACTTCAACAAACCTCTATGCGTGTATTAGTCAAGAAAATGTAGAAGTGTGGATACCTACAATTTCATAACTTTCCCTTTATCGGTTGCAAAGGTAATCCCTTGGTGCGAGACTTTTCACCAACGCTGTATTTTTATTGAATAACATCACTTAAATCTGATCATTGCAATCAAATGACACAACAATGTTCAGAGTAATTATTTTTATTTTATTTTGTTAACCATAGAATGACCTATACGTTTCTAGCGTATTGATGTAACACTTAAAATTTTGAATTCAGTATTCGAAACACAACACATACTACTCTAACGCCTATTTCTCTGTTTACCATTGTGAATTTGACAAACGTCGAATCCTGGTATTGTGTGTTCGTTGGATGAGGTGATTCACAGAAGCGAAGAGCTACTTTCTATGAATGCCTCTTGTCTTTGCACTTTAGTTTCCATTTTATTCACTACCTCGATTTTCAGTTTCTCGCTTGGAATCGTTGCCAGAGATATACAGAGTTACTTTTAAATATGAAACTACTGAAATATTACGGAAACAACTTGTGTTTTTTCACTAGTAATACCACTAGAGGTCAAATTATTTCCGGAAATGAATATTTTGAAAATTATCCCGAGTCGAAGACGAGGGGTAATTTTCTAAAAATAATCATGAGCGTCAAAAATTTACGGATTTATTCGGTGAAAAAATTCCACACCAAATGTGTTCATTTCTAAATCAAGAACAATCAACCTGCCATAGTATATACCTGATAATTGCGTTTTTGATATAAATTATAACTGATAGTATTTCACCAAATCTTGCATCAACAAAAGTTTGCCAAATATTCTCATATGTTCAGCTCTGATGCAAGATTTGGCGAAATATTATCAGTTATAATTTATATATTTTTATAAGCACCTGAATTTGGTGTTCTTCAGGTAAACAGTCGATTTATTTTTTAAAAAGATACAATTCTCCATCAACTTGATATTTAAAATTCCCGCTGAATTTTATAGTTCCTGCGGCAATTAAAACAGTAGTCACTGCTGACAACATAGGAGTTACAATTCTAGGTTGAAGTATTTTATGATCAAAATTATCATGTGAACAAATAAAAATTAGATTGTCAAAAAAAATATTCTGTCATTATAAACGTCAAAAAAATTTCCAGTATAATTCGCTGTTGGGTAGGTACCCAAGTGGAAAAAATTCCCACTAAAATTCATCCGTTGCGATGGTGATCTGTCAGAAATACACGTTCTGATTGGTTAAAAATCACCTGTGTGGAATTTTCAGATAAACGAGATAAAATAAATGTAGCTATAACTCTGAAAATATGACTTTTAGGTATAGGAAACTTTAAAGGGTAAACCATCCGAAAAAACATTATTATTCCGAAAAAATTTAAGATCTGACAACAATATAAATACCGAAATACCCCCATAATATCGGTCATATCACAATATCCCTGAGGCGTTCCATACTTAAAATACACTCATCATAATATGGAAGGACTCGCAATAGATTAAGAAGATGAGCCAATAATGTATATGGATAATACGTGGGTTAATCCTGTTATCCTACATCCTTGTACTGCCATATTAATGTGAATTCCAATATGGTCCACTCTACTCTTTTTACAATCAATTTTATTATGAATTGGATACCGTAAACACAATATAGTTCCATATTTATTTTCAGCCGGCTTTTTATTATATAAGCCTCTTTAAAATGAAAACGGAGTCAAAGTCTCGAAATCGAGTTGCTTGCATTAGCGTTTATATTCAACGTTACTTTATTTATCAAATTACCTAGTCGATTTATAGATACAAAGGAAAATAGTCCCTTACATCGAAATTACATTATGGCGAGACGGAGAATGAAGTTAAATGTCCTTTTTTAATGTTTTGAGAGCACTTCAAAGTCTCCATTATCGTTAGAATTTCAAATAGTGGAGTTCATTATAATTTGAGATAGTTAAAACGATCTCTCACTCAATGGTAATGGTATACATAAGGTTTCAATCAGAAATATACAGAGTTATGACATGAAATCGATGGTCTGAAATCTCTAAATTCCTAACGTAAGATTTGCGACCTTGACTTTTTAATGGGCTTGTGTTGGGGAAAACTGAGAGTCTGTTATAAATGTGTGGATTTCTCCATATTTACAGATCCAAAAAGGCAAAAGGTGCTTAAAGGATGAAGCATGAACAAATTAGCCCGAAATAGCAGAAAGTCGGATGCGGCTCGCAAGACCAGAATTAGTGAGGACTAGAAAAGAGGACCCAACAATTTAAAGCGGAAGGATGAGGGTCAATCTGAAGTCCTATCGTTTAGTTAATTAACCTCTTGACATTATCAATAAAATTAATGGAAGTGTGTCTACTCCGTAGAAAATTTACAATTGCTTCTGTTAAGCAGTTTTTTGACATACAATTATATAATTATTAGTAGGTTAGTGCAGTACAGTTCAGACAAAAGAAACAAGAAATGGAATCCATTTTATATTTACACAATCAGATTGAACCATTTATGGATAGGGTAGTCAACCATTTATCGTGAGAAATGAAAATTCGGAAATATATTCTATAGAAATTGGCTCTCTATATAGGCACTCTAAAAACTTTAATCATATATTCTTATACCCCAAGGTCAGATTAACATTTAATTATTACATACATTTAACCAAACGTTACACCCATGCTCAATCCCTTGAGAGATGGGATGAAATCAAAGGATGCAGTCTTGCCAGGATCACTTTGGGCGACCCTGGGGAGCTGGCGTCGAAGAAATACTTGGCGATGACCATGAAAAACCTACGTAGGATTCCTGAATAGCCACTGTCAAATAAGGAAACACCTCCATACTATGGGGCTTGTGGACATACCTCTATGCAGGATCTGTGAACAGGAAGATGAAACTGTCAGGCATGTCTTATGCGAGTGTCCAGAGTTATCGTCAATAAGACAGACTGTATTCGGTGAGTCTTGGCCTACATCTGCCGATATGAAGGAGATGTCTCCTAGTGACCTGTCCACCTTCCTGGGAAGGACAAGATGGACGATGACCTATAAGGACAACTCCTCGGGAGGATGTACAATGGGTCACATGTGTCCTGGGTGCAGTGAGCCTACACTCACCCTGCCTACTTTACAGATAAAGATACATGCATTTAATTTTCATATATGTTTCTTGTTAATGTTTTAGTCTCTTCCCATCTCTCGCCTCTGTATTGTAGAATTTTATCTATTGCTTCATTCCATGTTTCTCTTGATCTCCTTTTTTTCTTTTTATATCCATTTTTCCATCATATGGCCTTTTAACTTGTCTTTTATTGTACATTCTTTGAATGTTTCCCCACTAGCTTGTCGTTGTTCTATTAAAGTTTTCTCGTATTTTTGTTTAGAAAATTCAATCTTGTCTATTTAAAATACTCAACAAACTCACTTCTCCAGTTTAATCGGAATTCCAAACGGTTTGTGAAACAATACTCTATTGTAACTATTCGATATAACCAAAGATACTTTGCTGTTCATCCAGCGACACCTATAAGGGTGACTTTACAAAGGACCCTGATCCTCCAAAGGTCTGTTGAATATGGATAAGAAATGAATGAAAGGCACTTCCATTGAATTCATGCGTCAATGCATCGAAAATCACTCAATCTCCCTCTAACTTCCATTTGCCGATTAACTACAAGGCGTTAAAATAAAATGAAGCGATGCTTTTTCATATCAGTTTATAAATCTTACTGTATTAGTTCACGAAAACTTTGGAATTTTAAACTCATTATATCAAATAGTAAGGGATATACATACTATACTTTATATACATATTGCTAAAAGTCTATTCGAGACGATTTTCACAAGTACGACAAGGAAAATATGAATGAGAAAAACTACTTGGAAGAGAGAGAAGAATACTTGTGCACAGTCAGCGTTGGGCTTGTATTCAGTTTCATCTACCAATCTGATATGAGAGCAGCGTTGCAAGTTTAGAATGTTTCGTATCTACTTTTTAAGGAATAAATAACTTATTTTGCATTTAACTTTTAACACGGGTTGACGCCGTATTTAGTGAAAGAAAATCAAGCTTCGTAATATTATTGTTTAAAAATCAACAAAAATAAGAATAAAATAATATGGTTCAAGAAAAAATTTGTACAAATTACAATCTGCGCTGAATAAAATCTATACACTGCTTTGGATTTAACAATTATTGTTATATATTTGACATTGTTGCCGACAAAAATTGGGAATAACTTCTACAGATAAGTACATTTGGCAACCGAGGTTAAAATAGGGGGACATTGAACACACGTAGTTTTTGTCATATTTTCCTTGTCGTACTTGTGTAAATCGTATGTCGCGAATAGACTTTTCGCAATATGTATAATCAAAATCCCTGTTACCATTTAATGTCTGTATTGTTAACAATAACATAAAATTTAAGTACCTACACGAATTTTGCTCATTCTTTTTTATTTGCTATTGCCTTGGCTTCTAGCCATGTCGCCTCTCATTATTTTTCCTATTATTCAATCTTCTTCGGTCTTCCGCTCTTTCTAGCTCTTTGAACCTTGCTTGACAGGCCTCTTATCATTTATTCTTTGGAGATGCCCCCACCAGCTAAGTTGTCGTTTTTCAACGAGTTCCAGCATTGGTTCTATTTCCAGGTCTTCTCTAATTTTGTATTTTTTATTTGGTCTCTTTTGCTGCTGTGTGAGCACCCATAATTCAAATCCAATGGTGAGTATTGGTCTGAATATGGTTTTATAAACATCCATTTTCGTTTTCTTCGATATTACTTTCTTGTTTATAAATGATCTGTTCATTGCATAGTATAATTTCAAAGTATATTGTATCCTATTATTAATTTCAATGTCTTGTTATCTTGTTTTTCGTTTTCTTGAATTTCCACTCCACTATTTTCATTAAAAGTTTTATTCCATATGTCTAAGTAGGTACTGTTTTTCTTTGTTGTCCCGAATGAAAATTTTGTAACCTTTTTTATTGTTGTTTTCACTAGAAAGCGCTCTCCACTTAAGGTGGAGCTGGGCACATAACGAAGCCGGAAACGGAAGATTGATATATTTCTCCACTAATGTCAAGAAATGAGATCAGCTGTAACTAGATGCACATTTTCTAAAGTTATTTAAACTCTTTATTTGCATCTTAAGTCCTTGTAGAATTTCAATTATCTAGTCGCCATTTTAGATTGCAAATAAGAAGGTTAATAGCTGTTTATTTTAAACTATCATCAATTTACATAAGAATGGGGGAGAAACGCTTAATGGAGATACAAACTGCTGGTGGCTTTGCTTTTAATGGAAGATTCGTTACTAGGATAAAACCGAAGTCGATACGTTACAAGTTCAGAACGTAATCAACAATTTTAATGAAAAGCCACATGAAAATATTTTATTCAATCATAATGGTAATCGCCTAATAACAATTTGAGTATCATTAAACGAGATTTCGACATATTTCATCCGTAATACACTGTCATTATTTCATTAGTAAAACTTACACCACGAACCTATTTTATCATTCAATCCACCGAACGTTACTTAGTACTAAAATATAATTGGTACTAACAGCTCTTCAGAACAACGAGTTTACCTGAAAAGTCGTTATTTTCCAGCACTTGGAATCTTGACACGTACAACGTATCAGCGGATTACCGTTGTTAGTTGAGAGGAGTCCGATTGGAAAGTTTTCGCTTGTATAGGTTTACACTTACAGTTAAGATAAAGAGACAATATTGCTGGTGCATACAAAACACTGATAAAATTGTTATTGAAACGTTTCGGTCTTTTTATTATTTGGAAACATTTATTTTGTAAGAAATCTTAGTCTCATTTATATGCGGATGATACGCAGCTGTATTAATCTTTTAATGAAGTAGATGCGGTTGTGTCGTGTCAGCATGAAAATTAAGATTTAAAGTCGCTAATATCTATATCCAATTAATTTTGTCTATCACTGAATTGTGCTAAATCAGCTTTACTTTTATTTGGAAAGACAATCGCCAGGAAGAGGTGCTCAAAACTTAATGAACTTAAAAATTGATGATAATATTATTAATATAAATGATAGTGTAGAAAATTTAGAATTGATAGTTAACTTCACGCTATTTGTTTCATGTGACTTTGATCCAACGAGGTAAAAGAAATAGGAGAGAACCAGTGGCGGCTCGTGAACTTTTTAAGAGAGGAGGCTGGACATAAAAATATAATCTACTCATCCAGTTAATTTAACCTTCAAAAGTATCTAAAATTTCATAAAAAAGTTGTTTACAATGTAGTTTCTTGTCTACCAAATTATATGTTTTCCTTCATTTCACGGGAGGAGCGTCATCAGTTGAAAAATTTTCAAATAAGATATTTAAATGCAATTCTGTATTACGGAAACTTGAAATTTTATCAATGAGATACTTCAAACGCTCTCTTGAATAAATCATATCAGTGAATTTATGTTGTAAAATTTGAAAAATAACATCTGTTTGTTCAAATATTAATTTAAAAGTATCAAGAAAAAACAAAACTTAATTATTCCCGCTAATAATCTAAAACAAAACAAGCACGCACGAACCCACGCTCGTATTCTGTATTCCGTAGTTCGTTCACTATCATCGCAACTGCTAGAAGCTATCCCAGAGGCTGGCCTACCGAAAGTGTTGCCATTTCCGCTCTTTTTTACGGTATTAGCAATTGAACTGGTAGAAAAAACGGCAACTGTGTAGAGCAACACGTATTTCGAGAGAGATGATTGTGGAATCTAGCCTCAGGGCACTGTTGTCATATTCTAAAATAAGTAGTGAAAACGGGGAATTAATTGTGGAATTGAAAAATTTTAGATAAACGGGAAATAAGATGAAGAATAATTAACAAAATATTTCTGATGCTATAAATTGTTGAGGAGGCTGATCTTCTGAATATTGCCGACTTCCGTTGAAGCGTAAACAAACCAGAGGCGTACATTAAATTATTCAATTGGGGGAAACAAAAAACTCTCATATGCATCTTTTTAAGGTGGTATATATTGGATAAAAGCAGTCTCCAAACACTATTCTACAACTCAATATCAACTTAAATTTATACTAATACTCATATATAACCCTTCTAATACTGAAAATCACTATTTTTTAACATGGCTTCTCAATTTGACACAAGAATTGATGACTGTCACTAATGTGACTTCTCAATATGGCGACTTCCGTCACTACCACGCTTAACTTCCCTCCTTTTTCTTTTACCTTACCATAAATATTTGCAGTGGCGTACTTTGGAATAACGTCGCAAGGTGCATGGATGTGTAGGTATATTATAAATACTGTGGTTAGGATTTGTAACTGAATATCCGATTATTTAAAAGTACTCACTTTGAATGGATTTTAACGTAATTTGCCCAATGGTAGCTTAAAAGTGTAACAGAAGATGGATTGTACGTATAGTAATTATATTAACTCTTCGATATTTGGATTTATAATTCTCTCCTTGGTTATAGACTTCTCTTTTATTAGGTAGAGTGTCTTTATTGTTGGGTTGTATGCATGGATATAGGGTATATGGTATTTTATTGTGAGTATCGATCAAGAAAGATGAAATTGCTATAATCACAAAAGCTCACTATCTTCAAGAGCTTGACTCAATTATATAAGTGAGTTTGTAAAGTTATTGATAATCTCTGGAGAATACTGCATGACTCTACACAGTAGAATATTTTTCACCAAAAATTCAGTTTGTGAATGGCTGATACAGACTTGGCAAAAAATTATGTTCTGTATGGCCTTTCTGTAAGTGGAAGAGAGGAAGCTATAGAATAACAGATAGACGTGGAGAGAGTAAGCTGTTTTTTCTCGGACATGTAATACTCTGGTCTACTGGCCGGAATGAAGCATAATTGAATGTGGAGCAAGTTTTATATTTAAAGAAATATTTTTACGGAGCGCCTGGATATATGAGTATATTCGCGATATACGGAATTATCATCAAGAAGTAACTAACTAACTTAAGTTTACGATATGCAGCCAGACTAGCAGCGAATCCAAATAATCCGACGTACTCTCAAACCTTCTCTGATAATTATCAAAATATATTCAATAACCATCCTAACCTCCCATTATCTTTCAGTAAAAAAAATAAGTGAGCTTAAAAATATTTTTCCCAGCGTAACTCATAATAATTATAGTTAACCTCCACCTTGGGACATTAAGATTCCCAAGTGCAACCTAGATCTATTACAATATTCCAAAAATGACACAAATCCTATTCTCATCAACCAACTTTTCGTGAATTTCAAAACTAGTTTGGCAGACCACTACAGTAAGTACACAAATGCATCGAAGTTTACGGAAATCGAAGCGACAGGTGCAGCAGTTGTTACCGAAGTATCCACTCAAAAATTATGCTTACATACCTAAGGATTATTCAATATACTCTAATGAACTGTATGCAATATCAAAGGCACTATAACAAATTCCTTTAAAAAACCAAACTGAGGCAGTTATCTACACCGATTCCCTTAGTGCAGTGCAAGGTATACAAAATTGTACCCTAATCATCCCATTTTAGCTCAAGCAAAAGAAGACTTGCTTACACACAAAATTCAAATGAAGAGATGAACATTGTTTGGATACCGTCACATATCGGAATTATGGGCAATGAAAAAGCCGAACAGATGGCCAAAGAAGCATGTACATTAGACAATCTACAGGTACAAACTAGTTCAATTCCTCACTGCGACCTATTGAACTGCCTAAACAAGCACTCTAGAAAGATGTGGATTGAACGATGGAAAAAGTTGAAGAACAACAAGCTGCAAAAACTTAATCCAGACTTAATACCAAACGAGACAAACCCAGCGGGTCGGCGCAACCAAGTAGTCATACATCGTCTAAGAATTGGACATACGAAATTAACTCACGAACATTTACTGAAAAAGGAACCAGTGAGTACCTGTTACGTGTGTGATCTGTCAATGACCGTGGAACATTTAATAGTCGAGTGCCCACTATATCATACAGAACGAGTAGTAACAAAGTGTCAAGTGACCTTAGGTGTGCGCTAGACAAGAAAAACTATACCGGAACAATCAATTTTTTAAAAGCGATAGACTTATTTAAGCGAATTTACTTTTTTTTCCAGTGACCTACCTATGAATTTCAATATTCAGCATACTGTAAACTGACTAACCAAAAAACACTATACCACCGCTAATAACCTATCACGGTTGATGCGGGTTAAGAAAAGAAAAGTAACTAATTTCTTACCGTTAAAACAAAGCCTATATAATTATAATCCTAAAATGTTTTGAATACTTTCATAAATTAGGTACCGTACGCCATTGGTTCGGTTATGACATATATCAGCCACGTTTCTTCGCCTCTTACCGATGCTTCAGATAGGTTAGCACAACTACACCTAACTTAGTTCTCTCAGAAATTTTTTAGCGGTGTAGAACAGATTAAAGTTAGCAGAAGCAGCAAAGAACATAGTAGGTTTATCAACCCTAAAGTTTCTTCCTCAAGGGTATATTTAGCATACGTGCAAGGCACCAGGAAACGACATCTCTGGAAGCCGAGGAGAATGGTTCTGCGATTATTTTAATTCTCCACACCTCGCCGGTTGTTGATGTCAAATTGAATTGGATGATAACAAAAAGGGCTGTTTTAGTGGTGCACTAAATGAACTCTTTATGACAGATTGTAAACAGCAGCCAATGTAAAGAAAACGTTATACACATAGATTAAAGTGTCTTTATTGACTTTATGGAGAGTCGTTAACTGTGAAGTATAGGCAAAAACACATTAAGGTTAAAGCATGTTTTAAGCTTTTATTTTATACCTGCTGTTAACAGCTCCATTATTATAATAATTGTTGCAAGAGATTTTCTATTAAGGTACATAAAAGCTGTGGTATTAAAAATGTATTAACACTGAAGTATTGAACGATCGAAATTGCTGGATTATGAAAACCTGTAGGGCTTGAAGCTTTCACTTTTTCATTTGTGGAAAGGTTTATTGAGTTTATATTTCAGAATTACTTTCAATAACCCACAAAACCCATGACTTTAATAGTTAAAGTGAAAGACCCCAGACTTTTGGCAGAGCAAAAAGAGCAAATGTGGTTTATGAGCAGTGTCGGAGGACAGTGGGACGCACATGGGGTCTGTCACCCCGTGTGGTCACCTGCATCTACACTGCAATAATAAGACCCATGTTAACGTATGGAGCAATTGCATGGGGACCGAAGGTTCTACAAGCAACTGCAGTCCGAAAATTATATCAAATACAGCAAATGGCTTGTTTAAACATCACAGAAGCCATGAGAACAACACCATTCGCGACAATGGAACTAATTACTGGTCTGACCCCTCTGGACCTGTACGTCGAGGAGGTTGGGTTAATAGCCATGGTACGATTGCGCACGGCTGGTGTAAACCCCGAAGTAGGAGTGGGCCAATTGAGGCTGAGACTATGGCAAGAAGCGCTTACTGCGGTACCTCTGCTGCATGCAGCCAATGATTCAATTGAACCCAGGTTTGTGTTCAATAAACCCTACAGAATCCAAATAAAACAGAACACAGAGCCAGATGCTGCAAATGCAATACGCATATATACAGATGGCTCAAAAATAAAACAAGGCTCAGGATGTGGAGTTTACTCGAGAGCACTGAGCCTAAGGATTAGGTGGGGAAAGGGAAACAATACCAGCGTGGTTCAAACACAACTAACAGGTATCTCAATTGCCACAGAAGAACTTACCAGAAAAGGAATTTCTGGCAAAAACATAACAATCTGCACTGATAGTAGAAATGCCCTATTAGCCTTGAACAGACAACGTGTTATATCGGGGCTAGTACTAGAGTGCCACCAAGATTTAGCTAACGCCTCGGCAGATAACAATATTATCCTGAGGTGGGTTGAAGGGCACGACAGCCAGGGAAGCGGCTGGAATGAAAATTTTAGGACCCAGTGACACCTACGGCCTAACGACTTCGACAATTGCGGAAATAGCCAAACCTTACACCCATGCTCAATCCCTTAAGATATGGGATGGAATCAAAGGATGCAGTCTTGCCAGGGTCACCCTGGGCGACTCTGGGAAGCTAGCGCCGAAGAAATATTTGGCGATGAACAGGAAAAACCTACGTTTAACAGTTGGATTTCTGACTGTCCACTGTCAACTAAGGAAACACCTCCATACTATGGGGCTAGTGGACACACCCCTATGCAGGATGTGTGAACAGGAAGATGAAACTGTCAGGCATGTCTTATCCGAGTATCCGGAGTTATCGTCAATAAGAGAGTGTGTGTTCGGTGAGTCTTGGCCTACACCTGCCGATATAAAGGAGATGTCTCCTAGTGATCTGTCCACCTTCCTGGGAAGGACAGGATGGACGATGACCTAGGAGGACAACTCTTCTGGAGGATGTACAATAGGTCACATGTGGCCTAAATGCTGTGAGCTTACACTCACCCTCCCTACTCTACAGATACAGATACAGAACTCTCCATCATTTGTAATCAATTTTGGCACTATCACTATTTTATCAAGAGGATTGTACTGGCTGATTCAATTAGGGTAACGAGGTACCAGATCTCGGATGCTGTATGCTTAGAGTTTGGGAAAGAGAAAATTTATGAGAAAATTGTCCCCGAAAAAAGATTAGAAATATAAACTCTATGGATGATTGAAGGTAGATTCCATAAATAATTGCATTTTTAATTTGTCAATTATGTAACACCTAACTTTATCATTGATTTTTTTCTGAGAAATATCAAATGGGATGCTAGAACTTTTAGTAGCTTACAGAATGGCTCTTGTCTCTCTTGTCATTCCAAAGATATTAAGAGATAACATTGCTAAAATTGTTTTGAAAATAAAATAAAAACCCTGCTGGCTATACACGAAGACAGGAAAGAAATGATAGTTCAAATATATATAATGTATATGAAAAGGTCGCGTGGGATTGGCCGGCTAGCTTAACCTAACCTATACTGCATGTCACCAAGTCTACTTATTTAGCTACAACTGTTGTACAGTAAATCTACAAAAAAAATATATGTAGTGAATGGAATACAAAGGAAAGGAATATGGAATAAAATCTATTATAAATATTTTAAAGATTTGTCGTCTTTTCCAATTGAGAAACTAATATCAGTATCATTTATATTCTCAAATAACCTAGCCCTGTCATCGTTAATAACTGAAGTGACTGTTTTATTTTCAAGGCTTGTGTTATCATCATCATTTTCCTTAACAAACGTAACTGTTTGTAATCATGATAAAAAACAAGAATCTCGTGTCTCAACGCGATATCGTGGTCTCACTTAATTCCCTGGTGGGTACATTATTACAGCACATGAGCGAAATTCCTCATTTCTAAGCACGCACATTCCTATCTCCAGCGAAATGCGTTATGAAATCTCAAATATGTTCTATTATAGCCCTCATTTTGCCATGTTCAGCCCCGCCGCCTCAAACTACGAAATTGAATATTTCAATTAAGGTCCTTTCCACACGTGGCGTTCTGTGTAATTTCATTTTATATTTCCACCTGGAAAGTTCCTTGAAAATGATGTCTAATGCTAGTCTAGTAAAGAAATGATGGTCGTATCAAAAGAGTATATATACAGCAATATGTAACAATTGTCATATTTTAGTGAAGCGTTATAATAGTATAATACTAGAGAGTTATTAGAGAATTATTGGAGCTTTTATAAGGTCAAGCAGTTATAGTGCTGTCCTTATAGTGACATATACGCATGCGCATTTGATATATTGAATAAGGGAAACATTATTAAGGTTAGTGCTTGTGCGCGATTACTGCAGTGCACTATCCCGACTTTATTTCATGTTTCATATTTATATGTCACAATGTGTAGGTGATCTGTGTCATCTGTGACACCTACCTTAATATAATGTCATTATAGAGTTTCATGTTTCAATAACTCCAAATTTTAAGTCTGTTTTAAGGTCGAGCACTATTTATTTAAGGTCATCACAATTAGTGCAAGACAGTAAATTCGTGTTTCCAATAACTCTCTATTATTATATTGACATCTATACACACTACATGTCAATAAAAATAGTATTTTTAAACTTGATACTGATTTGGAGCAAGTGGGGACCTATGAAGTCTCCTTTAGAACAATCTTCAGCTAACTAGTCTGCTATTATTTCATCACCTTCAACCCGCTCATGTGCCGGCATCGATATTAGAGACACTTTGTTGTCTCTTGCCAGCATGTTAATGGATTCTTTACAGTTTTTCAGATCTAGTAGTACTTGTCTGACGAAGCAGCCCATCTCTTTAGCGATTTACATTCCGAATCACCTTAGGTAGATCTACAGTGACAGGATTAATGAACAAATTCAATGAAACTGGTAGTGTAAAGGATATTCCAAGGTCTGGTAGACAGAAGAGTGTAGTTACTGAAAATTAAACTCAATATGTTCAAGACGAAACATTTGAAGTGTATTGGCAATAAATCATGGTATTTGTAGACAGAGATGCAATTGAGTGGCCGGCAAGATCCCCCAACTTGACACCACTCGATTTGTTTCTGTGGTGCTACTTGCTACATGAAAGACCGCGTTTATGTTAAGGGGCATCTACCAAATTCGACCTTGCACAATTATGCTTTGTATATTTTTTTGTTTCCCTACGTCCTCACGTTTAAGTTCACATAACAAAAATTTTATTAGAAATATGAAAGCACCGCAACATGTAGGTAGCCAAGCGGTCCAAGCGGATTTTGGTTCACGTACTACTCTATAAGCTTCGTCAGTACTGAACTGGGAGACCGCCGAGACCGGTGAGCGTTGTATCAACAATGGAACGGCACGCGACTACCGAAGCAGAGAGACAATGTCAGTCATAGAAGGATAGAAAAGCGAGAGATGGATTTTTATTCAATATTTCAGTGGTAGCAACCAAATTTCAATAAGGAATTGTACGGTCATAAGGAATTTGAGGATTCTGAGATTTTTATATAGTATTCATAAAGCTTTAAATTAGACTTCTTATCAATTAGTTTTTCCATTTAATCCATATTTAATTCTTTACAAGGGCTCAAACTTTGCTTAATATGTGTAATTACCTCATGATTCGTATTTTTTTCAACAAAATTTGGTTAGTATTTCAAAGAACTCTAAGTTCAACATTAATCTACATGATATATTTTTTTCTTAATTTTCAATACATCCATAAGTTTTTATTTATATTTTTCACGAGAAGTAATACATTGCTATTATTTTTGGAAAAATACAAAAGTAAGCGACAGTCCTGCTCAACGCGGTATATCTTTTTACTATTTTTAGTTTAATAAATGATAACTTCAAATAAAAGGTTTGCAAAAATTAAACTATGTGAGTGAGTGATAAAAACAGAAAAAAAAAGAGCAAAAATACATCGGTTTTGAACGTGCTGCACATCATCCATATATACTGAAACAGTCGTTGAATATGTATATACATTGGGCTGTATGTCTCCGTTGTACGTTATTCATCACAGCTTCAAGCCGGAGAATTTCACTGGAGTTAAATTCATAAATTCACAAATTCACAAATTCAGCTCTCGACGAGAAATTATTAATGAGATTGCGGGATGAACAGTCAGAGTCATTTCTTGTTTCAGCTTCGTATTTGAAGTTTGTAGCGTTCGCAGTATAATATATAATATGATAAATTGTGTTACACGGTGATCAATGTACAATACACTGGGTGATGTGGACGGTAAAAATAATGAAATCACGTTCCATCCACATTCATTGGCCATATTATAAGCGAACACGTTTGTTTTAAATATTGAACTAATTTTTCCACTCTAACACGATACACTTACTCACGGTATGCTGATTTATACTGCAAAATGCGTCCGAGCCGCGCAGTTACGTCACGCGGGAACCAGAAATTTACACCCACGTCTCACCAGTCTTTCGATTCATTGTATTTTCATGCAATAAAAGGTGTTGTTAGTTTTAAATTCAATTTTACTCGAGTTGATTCGTTTATTTGGAATTTTATTACCTACTAATTTACTGTTATTGATGTTATTTTAATACTGTTTTATAATAAAAGGCTATTTTTGTTTTCTAAATACAATTAAGGGATATTAATAGAAAAATCTGCCCGAAAAAACTGGAACAAGATGTCAAAATTTCCAAATTTCGAAAAATGATTGTAAATATAAGCTCATTTTCAGTTTCACAATGATACTCATTATAACACTGGTTTTCATTATGAAACTGAAAAATTGGCCAATATAAATCTATATTTTTGAAAAACCAAGTGGGCAGACCCAATTTTTTCTGTAGAATGTTTTTACAGTTTCTAAGATATTCGTGTGATTTATGACAGTTTAAATCTTTTACATTAGTTTTTAAAAGAAATGTCGAGCACCAGACCAAAAATACTTGATGACCAAGGTGAATACATATTAAAAGTTATTAATTTTTGTTTACAATAATTTATTACTAATTTTGTATAACAGGTATATAGGTATATACCTAGGTATATACGTTCAATAATGTGTTCCCGTAGCACAGAGAGCAAAGGCGCCGCATAATGTTGTTTTCGATACCCGGTTGGTGCATTTTTTATATTTTTTTTCAAATCAAATTTCTTGTACGTAGAAAAGATAGTGTATGCAAGTTTAATGTAATGCGAAACTCGCCTTTGGTTCGTTTCGTATCCCAGTGACACCTTTGTCTACGTCTCTGACGTCTTTGTCTACACGTTTTGTACATTGTTAACTTTCAGCATCATTGTACTTACCAAAAAAAGATAACTGTAAGTTACTGATAATAATATTAATAGTAAATACAACCTACCGACCTGACAACCGATGCTGTAAACAAACAAAAAAGATCGATCGCGCAAAAAAAATATAATTTGCATTTTGGTGAAATTGTTTTCATGCTATTTATTACTTTTTATATTGTTCTGTTCGATTCTGTTCATTAAAAATATCAATCTCCTTATTTTTTTTTTGTTTCTTTTGTGTAATGAATGAAGTAATATATTATTTAGGACCACTTAAATATATGTAGGGCTAGGACGTAGTTTACTTACCGACGTCTGAACGGTAAGTGAATCACTTACCGACGTGTTAAACTTAGAAACCAGTAAACACAACCTAAGGCTGAGGTGGTACCGGCGAAAGGACGGCTCCAAAAAAAAAAAAACACAACCTACCGACCTGACAACCGATGCTGTGAATAAACAAAAAAGATCGATCGCGCAAAAAGTAATATTTCATGTTATATCTAAAAAACCAAGTCGCATTCAAATAATCATTCATAAAGTGAAAATATGCATGAAAATTAAGCACAAAGAGTATTTCCAATATATTTAGCATTGTACATTACTGATTGAGATTCCCACATGACGTCACACGCTGTCGGCTACATGCGCAAGAACATACCGTGGTAAGTGTATCGTGCACTCTAATATATCCGAAAACTACCGGGAAATGTACACAAATTATGTTTTATCCATATACAATTCCAAAGGTGTTCCACAAGGCGTAATTTTGGGCGCTCTGTTTTTCAGTCTCTATATTTCTAATTTTATTAGCCTGTAGGCAGCATATCTATGCAACCAAAAAATTACACAACAGCCTATGGAACAGTGGAGGAAGAAAATGCAAGTGGAGAGAATGAACTAAGTTGCACACAGAGACATGCCTGCCCATGTATAACAGATGCCATAAAAATAACTCCAACAATTGCGATGGAGGTCTTCTTGAATCTATCACCACTGTCCATTTTCATAGACAGCGAAGCTAGATCTGTAATAGACTACATCAGGGTCAACAACAGATAAGCCAAATACTATCAAAAGCTTATCAAGAAGCTAAATCGTATGATCCACCATATTGATATGGTGCATTACCGAAGCGTTACCGAACAGCCTCCTATGGTTTCTTCGTGGGTAACTGCTAATGCTGGTGGACCAGGTGGTCCGTCAACGTATGAATCCCCCATAACAAAACAGAACAGTCTTGACGGGCAACGACCCAGCACTGTAGTGGAAAGCGTTTGATGCGATAATTACAGTCAAGCAAGGCCGGACATGGTTAGTAATTGGATGGGTGACCATGCCAGGGAAAACCATCGTATATGGCCCGTACAGCCTGCAGCGGACTAGCATATCACAGCTCGCAGGCATTATACCAATGAGCACGATGTATAATGTAGATATGCCGTGTTTCGGAGGAGACGTAAAACCGAGGTCCCGAGTCCATAGATGTTAGGCACGTTAAAGAACGCTACCACTGATTGGAACACTAGTGGGTTCGCCAAAATTTCCGGCTAGGGGTAGAGTGCTCACGGCGTCGGTGATTAGCCTCAGTCGCAGAAATAGACCGACGTTGATGTCTTGACAAGGCATTCTTGTTGAAACAACTGCTTTAGAAACAGCTTTAAATGACGCAAACAGGCGCAAACTATGTTATATGCAACTCTTGAAAATCAACCCTCGTATGAGCTTAGAATGTTCAGTATGCGCAAAATCTTCCATTTTATATACCATCTAAAAATTATTACTAGCTTTTTTCGCATCACCGTATAAAACTCTTACATAAAACATGTTGAAACTACTTATTATGCCACTATTCGATGTTACAGCCCCATATTGTATAGTTTAGCAGGATTAAGGTTCTACCACAACAGCCCAGAATATTTCAATGTGAAGTTAGTGCCATGTTTAGTGGGGGCAAGATTGACTGACCCACTTAAAATACGAAATTTCCATCCGGTTTCGAACATAAATTTCATTCTCAAGACAAAGCCAATTTCATTTTGGCGGGACCAGCAGCTTGTCTACGGAGGCCGCAAGCCGCCTCCAGCTAAAATTTAACCGGCTCTCGCTCGACGTTTGAACATTTCAACTAACTCGTTCGTTGACTTCAAGGACGCCGATGTGGCCATCTTTTTCTTTAACTCTGTTTGTGGTATAAACTTATTATCAGTAACAAAACAACCATTGTAAAGGCTTACAACATGTGTAGTTTCGCATAAAAGTTATCATTTTTGGTTCAATAAATTCTAAACTGCTATTTATCACTACTATTTAAGTATACAGAGTGAAAAGTTTCCAAATTTTTAATTCTTCACTCCGTACAGCAATAAATAACAAGACAGCTATTCCTTTTGTTCCTTTTTGTCTATTTTTGAAAGCTGCAGAGTCAACGGTTTCTTAAAGCTTTTGAGTTGATAAAACCAAAATTTGTTACACTTCTAGGAAAATGGAGCACCTCCTCTGCATACAGTACCAATAAGAGACTGACGGACAATAATTATTCAAATAATAAATAAATTGGAAGGGGATTCCCATTGAGTGATCACCTAGGTGACCAGAGTTACAGCCATTTGATTTTTCCTGTGGTATTCTAATCTTTTACCTTTACCACTGGAAATAATTTTCTACATACCTTCCTGTACCTACACATTTTTAGTATTTCCAGAAACAGTAAAAAGTATTTTTATTCAATTTTATAAGATTTTCAAACGTAAATATAGAACTGAATATTGTTAAATTTAACGTTTTCCCAAATTATGTGTGCTCCCCAAAGATTCAGATCCCTGTTTGGAGAGTCTAAAGGATACACCTCAATCCCAAGAGTATGTTAACAACTTGATTCATTTGGAATATTGCAGAATTGTTTCAACTTTGCAACAAATAAACTAAGTGACGATGTCTTCGAATAAATGTATAACCACATCTTTAAACAAAATGATTCAGAACATACACTGTGGGCCGAAATAAAGGAGTACATTTTTTAATTGAAAATATTTTGCCTTTTTTCCTTTTGAGCGATTTATTTTCTTTTTGCAGGGCTAATAACCTAACATGTCCTCAACATGACTGTAAATTTGAAAGCAAAAATAGAATACAGGGTCGGTCTTATAAAAATTAAGTCTTAAAGTTACTAAACTGTTTTCATAAATGTGTTATTGGTTAAAATGTTATTTAATAAAATAATGGTATTTCACGAATCCGGTAATTTCGAAAAATTTCCTTTTTACTGAAGTGCTCTGGATAGTTTATCCACCGAAAATGCATATTAGTACAATTTTAGCTAAGACAGTTTTCATTTGCCACGAGCTCAAATGCACTGTTATATAATTTTTTCTTGTAAGTCCGACCCTGTACATTATTTTGCTTTCAAATTCACAGTCATGTTGAGACTGCAAAAGACTGCAAAAAGAAAATAAATCGCATGAAAAAAAAAACATTTTCATTTAAAAAATGTACTTCTTTATTTCGGTCCACAGTGTAGATTCTTTTTGATTCTTCTATCCGCGACTTTGCTTACATTGGTGAACGTATTAACGACCAGAATAAATTAAGCAATAAGTTCTGAACAGAAACATCAGGATAAAAATTGTGTTTCCAATTATCAATGTTGACCATACTTTTATCGATGAGCCTCTCAGTTAAGTTGCTTATTCAAAGGATCCATCCCATACATAATGTACATTGAGAGTTGTTAGTGAGTCCTTTTCAGAAATATTATGTATCTTTGAAAAATTCATAATATGTCTGTTTTTTCTGGTTTGATCCGAAATTCGGAAACAAGATGGTTGAATTATCATTTATGATATCAGAAGAGAAAAAATGTTGTCAAAATTTTCGAAAGGTATGAAAGTTTGAAGCTGGGCAATTGTGCGAATAACATTTTATCAAAAATTTGATTCCAGTTTGAATCAACTGTTAAAAAAGCCTGTCACTTAAGTACTTTGCCAGCAATTTAAAAACAATGTCGGTAAGTGGATCTTGTTTTATATTAAGCTCTTGATATTACTTTCCTTGCAGCATCTGCGCAGTGGTGTTCCATATGCTGTTGATACTTGACTCTTCGAGGTCCTCTTCGTCTTTTTTCCATGTTTTAAGCATAATATTATACAATTTCCGCTAGTTTTTTAGCTGGAGTATGCTTTTCAAACCTAAGAACTCGATGAAAACTAAACTGCAAATACTGTCAAGACAAGAAACTATGGAGACACACGTGTTTGGAGTTATATTCTTCGACACTGCCTTTTTAATTTCTGTAATGGATTGTGTTCAAAATTTGTGCATAAAACAACCCAATGACAGTTTAAATGAATATCAGAGCCATGGTTGTAACGATAGAATATATATCGTTATTTTTTGTATCTACTTCTATCATTAACTTCCAAGTAATTTCATTTCAAAACCTTTTTCTACGCCTTTGTCTATGAAACGAATATCGCCAAAACCCCTTTTCTACGTTCCGCAGTTCTAAAAAAATGTAAAAATGAAAACAGAATTGTTTTCAAATTGCACACGTCCCTACTTTTTGAGATTTATGGCCTTCTCTGTTGATATTTCTATGCCGCTTTTCTGTTTGATGTGGGACATGTGTTCATTTTGACCACTCTTAAAGAATTTGACCGTTAATTATTTGCCCCGCCTCTAGTTTAGAATTCAGCAAATCAGGGTTGTTTATAACAGGCAATTTTCTTCTTGGCGATATTTTTTGAGAGTCTTCTAGTAACTGTCCAGCAGAGAAGATGTGTGAAGAGTCTTCTATGAACTGTCTAGCAGAAAAGATGTGTTAAGAGAAGTCTTCCTCTAACTGTGAATACTCACTAAGAAAAATGTGATAAAACTTCGTGTCTTGATCGCTAATATAGCATAATTATGCTTGAATATTACAAAAAAGTTTTGCGTTTTAAAAGTATAGTGCCGAATGTTCAAATGCTTTCGTGTTAATATTAAATAACGTCAAGAGACCTCATCGATGATCTGACTTCATCAATGTACTCTTTTCACTTGTTAAAAGGATAATAAAAAATAAGTTATTGTTTCTGTACCAGCCTTCTTCCTTGTATGATGGTTTCAAAAAAATCCTAATTTAGGCAAAGATCCAACCCTGGGATATACCATCACCTATTAAGAGTTCTACGTGCCGGTGATGATCTTTTTCTGCCGCTCTTGAGTCAAAGCAGAGAGAACACCGGACAACGTGGTATGTATGATGGCCCCAACGTTATGTTACATGGTAACAGAACTTGCTTTGATTAATGCACCTTTAAAAAATGGAAATTTTGTATTTGTAAAAATTAACTTTCATGTTTGTAGAATAGATGCCGCTGCTATGATATTTTGCCAGTGAAATATTGCGTTTTTAATGAATTCCTTGCCATTAATAAATATCACAATAGTATCCGATTACTGTCAAAATGTTATGAGAGAAGATAAATTAACTTTTTCGGAAAATTAATTACAACGTCGAAAACATCTACTTCAGTTACACTTTTCGAGTTCATTCTTGGACGCTAGGCACCGTCCTAAAACTTTTTGCACAACTTTTCGAAAACATACGTTTTTTCTTGTTCAGTTTCCCACACTTGCGTCCTCACATTCAGGTCGTTGTTCGGCTTATATTTATAGCCAAACTTTTAATAAGACATAAAAAAAAGTTTATATTCCATAAATATTTCAATCTGGCATTCCCCGGAGGCGAGTGTTTCAATCAATCATAGCGGAAATCTGGAGCAATCTAAGTTTAAAATGAAATTTCTGAATCGGAGTATGTTTCGTTCGCCGGAAATGTATCGCTATGTTCCAATTACTTTCGTGTAAAGGTCTGATGACTGTTGTTACTTTCAAAATTGAGCTGAACGCTGGAAAATAATTTTTGCCCCTGGCAATGAGTCATCAATATCGGGAAACAATCAATTTCTTGGGAAGCTTACTACATAATATATTGTTGTATATTCCAATCGACCTTAATTTTTTCTTAAGTAAATGTCATGTATCTGTATCTGTAGAGTAAGGAGGGTGAGTGTAGGCTCACAGCACTAAGGCCACATGTGACCCATTGTACATCCTCCCGAGGAGTTGTCCTCCTAGGTCATCGTCCATCCTGTCCTTTCCAGGAAGGTGAACAGATCATTAAAAGACATCTTTATACCGGCAGGTGTAGGCCAAGACTCACCGAACACACACTCTCTTATTGACGATAACTCGGGACACTCGCATAAGACATGCCTGACAGTTTCATCTTCCTGTTCACACATCCTGCATAGGGGTGTGTCCACTAGCCCCATAGTATGGAGGTGTTTCCTTAGTTGACAGTGGCCAGTCAGAAATCCTAAAGCTAATCGTAGGTTTTTCCTGTTCATCGCCAAATTTCTTCGGCGCTAGCTTCCCAGGGTCGCCCAGGGTGATCCTGGCAAGACTGCATCCTTTGATTGGCTAGTTCCGCAATTGTCGAAGTCGTTAGGCCGTGGGTGCCACTGTATCCTAAAATTTTTAGTCCAGCCGCTTCCCTGGCTAAAGAATCAGCAATGCGATTACCTTCACTCCTGTCGTGCCCTTTAACCCACCTCAGGATAATATTGTTATCTACCGAGGCGCAAGCTAAATCTTGGTGGCACTTTAGTACTAGCCCCGATATAACACGTTGTCTGTTCAAGGCTAATAGGGCTTGTCTACTATCAGTGCAGATTGATCTGCAGATCAGAAATTCCTTTTCTGGTTAATTCTTTTGTGGCAATTGAGATACCTGTTAGTTCTGTTTGAACCACGCTGGTTTTGTTTCCCATTCCCCACTTAATCCTTAGGCTTAGTGGTTTCGAGTAAACTCCACATCCTGAGCCTAAATGTCATGTAATTAGCTTTCATCGTACACATCTTACAATAGGATTAAATTACCATATGAATGGTCAGTTGCGCGATACTGTCAATCAAATTAGGAATTTAGGAACTACTCTTTATGATTCACTTGTAAAAATAACATCACGTGAATTTATATGGGACTGTGTCAGAGTACTGGCCGCTATTTGCCAGCTTTTTTGATCCCTTTTGTACGGTAGATCAATCCGTGTGTTATCTTGTGCTTACTACAGCATTCTGTGGAAGTTCGCCAGCTTTTTAATCTTTTTCCATTCCTTCATATCATATATTCTTCTGTCCCAGTCACAGATTCCTATTTTCTCTAGGTCATCAATCACCTGATTACCAAATATCTCCCAGGTCTGGAGTCAGTCAGGCTTCTTATTGGATCGTCCTTATTTCTTCTTTGAAGATTCCCGTACCCTCTTAGTCGCATCGCTTTTATATGTCTTCACCATTCATGATTTCGTAGTTATATAGACTTCTGTACCCTTCATTCAGGATCTGTTTTGTCCCTAGTAACCTCCGCATCATCTTCCTCACTAGGGCTCTAAGATTTTCTTCGTTTTCAAGAGTTATCACTGGTCGTATTGCGGCTTCATAGATTTTAATTTAAGTTTTTTCACTGATGCATTGGTCTATTTGTAGTTCCAATACACTTTGTTTCTGCCTATTATCCTTGCGTTTACCTCCATAATACTTCTGTTGTTCTTCTCATCAATCAATCACTATTCCCAGGTATCTGAAATGATTCTCCCGTAATCATAGTGGGAAAACCTTTAATGGGCCTTTCCATCGATACAATTTCGCTTTCCACTTGTTCCTGTCTAGAGTCATGAGCCAGGCAGATTCTCTAAATAGTTTACATATTCTCATTAACCATTATTCAATTCAAGAACCATCTGATTCAACTTAACATTTGAGTGGAACGTATGTGATTCATAGTTTTGTTTTACTATACATTAGTATTGTGTATAATACGCTTGTAATTTTTGTTTTGTTTCACCCTACCTTCAATAGTGGGAGAACCAGTGACACTTTCAAGTAATGAAATGAACGTGAATGAATCCACTGTTTCCAATTACTACCTGAAATCTTCCATATTTAACTAGTTGTTTTTCCCCATTTCCGAAATTATAATTTGAATATCTAATTTCTCGAGAGTAGCACGCAAATCTGTCGGAAATAGTGAAACTTCGCGTCCGCTGGAAGTTCTCAGGGGCTCCTATGAGAGAGAATGTGGGTAGGAATGAGGGATTATCATCGGGTCGGCCATACGCACACTCCCTTTCACCTGTATTTCTCGCAATAATTCCTGAAGGGACTCAAAAGCTTGTGTGACAATGTTCCAAATATTTGGGGCATTTTGTCAGAAACTTACTTATTTACCAGGTGGACGCCGTTTTAAAAAATAAGACGACCAAATGTACATAGAATGGCCTTTATATAATAAAGATATTGAAGATGTCAAAAATACATAAAGAAAATTTCCTCGGAGGAAATGGGGAAGCAGTGGGACAGTATAAACTGTATATTTATGTTTTTCCCCATTTCAAATCAATGCAATAATACAGGGAACCAAGGAAAGCTATATCTGATGATCTCTACAATTCTTACTTGAGAAGAGTTTAATAATGTGGAGCTTCCTAGGTTCATTGACGACTTCATATTGTGGGTCTTTCAAGTGTTTGCCAATTCCTAATTCCTTAGAAACAGTTAGTTTCATTCGTTGAAGTAATTTATCTGTATTATTCAGATCAAACGGTTTGATCACTACATTATCTTTTCCTACTCTAGCGACATCTAGTTCTTATGTGTTATTCACTGCACACCGCAGGATTTTTTTTTTCAACTTGGCTCCTAAACAAGTCTATTCTTTTTGCATCTAATCTTAGTTTTAATTTAAAAATTAAAATAATAACTTTTCCAATTCAATAATTCACATCAATATTTTCCAAAATGAAAAGTAAATTAAATAAAACCTTGCTTCAACATTTCCGTGAATGTCGCACCGTATATTTCCTTATCGTTGTAAATGTCTAGTTATGTGGAGGGTTGAAGATGCTTTCTAGGCGATACTCGACACGCTAACGACCTAACCTAAATGTTGTAGAATCAACCATCATTTCGAGCGTAGTTTCACGTTACACAAAATAACAGATAACGAACCTTTAGTACAACTTCATTTTATAACTTGGAAGTTTTGGAACAGTAAATTGAAAGTGAAGCGGGAAACAATTTTTGTAATGATGTATAATGGTTGGTATCGAACGAAAACGAAATTTATGAAGTTATTATACAAAAAAGTGTGAATTTTGGATTTGAATAAATCGGGATTTGAGTGAAATGTGGCCTTTTTACATTTGGCTTTGTCAAGGCAACGAGAAAAATGGTTTCGAATGAAATGTGCGAGCCTAAAATATTTTTCTGAAAACAAGTTCAAACTTTAGTGTGTTGTGATCAATGAATATCCACTTTAAGCAGCACCACTCGTATTCCCTTTAGATATCCCACTACATAAAGTTATAGAGAAGTTTCTTACAACAATACAATAATTCTAGATTCCACCCGTTTAAATTTCCTTGCCAAATAGACGTTACATCTCGCTTCAGTCAAAGTTTAATTAGTTGGGCAGAGCTCCCCTTCTTGGTCACGTATTTGTGGCTGTCGGCATTGTAACGATAGCACTAAAGCCTCATAGGTACTTTCATCACGTTTTATGTGATTGGAAATAAGGAGTGTTTCAATAATAATTATCATTACGTAACAAGTTGATCCTTGTTAATAATTAATTCATCTCGTTGAGGAATCTAATCTTCAAAATTTAATACTCGGAAACTAATGTCCTTCCACATGTAACATATCAAATATATATCACCTTGTCCTTCAGCTGATGTCTCTTGTACCATTACAATATAATTCCGGAGTCCTCGAGTTTACATACTTTACCTATTCAACGCAAACTGTCAATAATGATAAGGGAAACTAACTAATCGTCCTAATTTTGGTTCTGAATGAGGTAATTTTCGTTAAAACTGAAGTAACTACTCTGGTAACTTAGCTTTGTTTGAAACAACCCATCGGGCTTTAATTGACGCTTCCATTATCTGAAATATTTATCAGTTGAGCTTTGACGAGTTCAAACACTTTCTAGTGCACCTGCTTCTGTGCAATTTTGGTTCAATTATTATGTTCACAGCAATACACTTCAAAATAAATATTAGATTTCAAATATTGGCACAAAAAAAAGACGGCCAAAAAATACAACAATAACTGTTCAGTACTTCATTAGAATTCAGTTTTGTCGCAATATCTTGATGGACGTGCATTGAAGCAGGTCTATAGCAACGCCCATTTGATATCACACACTTTTTCAATATATTCCGTTCTCCATCGACATATAGCTATTTCATTTGCAAGTGCAAAGATTTCAAATTTCGCGCATTTTGTCAAAATGACAGTCAGAATCACGGAACACCACTTTCTCGTATTCAACTGTATGTTTTGTGGTAAACATCAACTTGTAAGTTTAACTGCCAGTTAATTCAAGCTGAAAGTTAATAAAGAATTGGACCAACAAATTAAGACATTAATAACATCATAAACGTAAAATCCAGTAAAATTGGATTGGTGTTTATTCCTTTCCATTTTCTTTATACAGCTAAGGATACTATAACCTTTTTCAAATATTTCATCCGGCCATTGAAAGTACTTTATTTAAAATAGAAAAAAACACAAAGCATTTATGTATTTCAATTATGTAATATGTATCGATACAAACTTTAGTGAGTGTACAATTAACAACGAAAATTGATTGGAATTCACGTTACCATACAGATTCAACATTTTCTTCCCAGTTCGCCCCTAAACGCCTCATAGTTAATAGCAACAGCAGCCGCCCACACGAAAAGTTGGGAATTACAAGCTGTTTCTCTCAAAGCTATTTGTCACAATTCGCGTACAGCGTGTGCTCACACGACAACTAAGATGGTGCTATCAAGAACTACTGACATAATTTTTCCAGAAATTAATGGTTGTTCTTTTCACTACTCGTGTTTCTTGATGCATTATATAACGAGATAAGGTTTTTTGTTTGCTAAAAGTTTCGGAAAATAGTTGAAAACATTAAATATAATTGAAAATACGAAATATAAACCTTATAATAAATGTTTCTCTTTAACATTCTACAGGATAATAATCTACACTATTTGCTATAATTCTCTTTATTGCGCCAGGAATAAAAATACAAATACTGCGTATATTATACAGGGCAGTTTTTAATGCTTATTATAAAATTGAATATGTTGGGGACGTGTTTAGGCCAGTCGGTATGGGTCATTTTAGACCAAAAGTACAGGTAATTAGCAATACGGCTGATTTTTTTTCTCAAGTACCTTCAAGTATGTAGATTAATATAAAAAAAGTTTACCAGTCTATCGATTTCCCAAATTGTGAAGGAAAAATTTAAAAACTTTTTTTTTCAAAATTTTTCAATATTTCGCGCTTGGAGGAGGGTACAGGAAAATAAAAAATGCCACCGTGTAGGGGGAGTGTTTTGCAACAAAAAAGGTTTCCTGCGTTTTTTTCGTCCGATAAATGGTGTCAGGAAAAAATTCGGTAAACTAAGTATGTGTTCCGCATCCGTGCGATTCTGCTGCACGGCGGAAGACCTACTTTCTGAATATAAATATTTAATTAGATTTTTTTTTAATCTTTGGTTAGAGTTTTCGCTACAGTTTTTTTTTAAATTTTTTTCTAATTTGGGAAATCGATAGACTGGTAAACTTCATATCAATTTACATACTTCAAGGTACTTATGAAAAAAAATCAGCCGTATTGCTAGTTACTTGTAGTTGTTACCCCTGTCGTCTGCCTAGTTTTGTTATAGATGAATCAATTCACAATCAATATACGTACTTCTCGACGGAAAAATATAATTCATGATGAAATTTGCCAAAAGAAATTACGAATTGATCGAAGCTACGGAATGTAACAATGTGAACTTTCTCAAAATTTCAGAACAGCTTCCAGTTTGAAAATAAGCGAAGCAATTTGGACTTCAACGCTTAAGCCTCGATGACACTGGGCTGGTTTACAAGCTGCTAGTCGGCGAGTTCGCGAGTAGCTTGTAAACTTGCTCCGTGTCATTGAGCTTTTTACAATCTGAAGATTGTAAAAAGCTCAATGACTAAACTAGCCAAGTGTCATCGAGGCTTTAGAAGCAGTTTTGGGCCTCTTGTGAAGAGCAACAACTGTGGAAACCTATGATAAAAACTCACCGGATGGCTTACAAAAAAAGCTCTACCAAATAACTGCCTTCGAGCTGCTGTGGTTGGTGGTCTATCTCTAACACACAGTTTTCCCCATACTTATCGTTGAACTCTCATAGCCCATCTACTTACTTTACCCTTGATACATAAATACCTAAGCATTGTTTTTGTTTTTTTATACTGAACTGGAACATAAACAATAAATTATATGTTGTTATTAATGAGAATCAATTAAGGGAAATTCAATAAACGTCTTTTCCTTAATTAATATAAACTTATATAATATCTGAATCTGAAGATAAATGAAGAGAATAAATGCTCAAAACCTCCGTTAATCTCTAATATAATGCCTCGCGAACTCCCTAACCTCATCTACGGTCGTTTGTCTTTCTGTTTAATTACCAATTGCGAATCGGTCAGCAAATGAATTGATTGCGAATTCGTGTTAGAGCGCCAACCAACCGGCAACATTTCGTGGGCCCCATTCAAAAAGTTATATAATTTGATGCGGACTCAGCTCTATTAATATTCGTTTTATACTAATGGTTCTTGCAAGTTATATCATATAACCGTTAATCATTTATTTTCGGCTTAGAAAATTAAATTCAAACAGGATTTCGTCTTTTGATTCCGTTTAATTTAATGGAACTTTATATCTATCACGAAAAGTCTTTTTTTTATGAAAAATAAACTAGGTCATTCGTACATATATATCGGATGCCCAGTATGCCTGCAGTGTTTTTATTTCATTCCAAAACCAAAGTAGATATGCTATGAAAGTTCTGGACCATGGCGGAGGCGCTCTCTCCCTAAGAAAATCGTCAAAAAAGCTGAGGTTAAAATTTGTAATAGTGATTTTTTTTTCAGAATGGTGGTAACAGTGTACGTTAGCGTGACGTCACCAGTCAAACGTGTTTTTTTTATTGTTAAAAATGGGGACAGGTACAATAGAACACATTTATACAAGTGAAAGAACCATTGCTTAGTTCCATTCCAAAAGTAGGAGTACCATGAAAGTTGTGGACCATGGCAGAAGCGCTATGGGTATCTCCATAAGAAAATCGTCGAAAAAGCTAAGGTTGAAATTGGTAGATGTGACTTTTTAGAGTGGGAGTAACAATCTACGTAAGCGTGACGTCATCTGTCAAACATGGTTTTTTATTGTTAAAAATAGGGACAGGTACAATAGAACACATGTAAGAGCGAAAGAACCATCATTTGTTCAGTTCCATTCCAAAAGTGAATGTGCTATGAGAGTTCTGGACCATAGCGGAGGCACAAATATGGGTATCTCTATAGAAAAATCGTCAAAAAAGCCAAGGATAAAATTGGTAGGAGTGACTCTTTTTTAGAGTGGGAGTAACAGTCACCTGTCAAATGTGGTTTCTGGTTGTTAACAATGGGGACAGGTACAATAGAACACATTTAAAAGTGAAAGAACAATTTTTTGCTTCGCTCCACTCTAAAAGTAGATGTGCTATGAGAGTTCTGGACCATGATGGAGGCACTAATATGGGTATCTCTATAAGTAAATCGTCAAAAAAGCGGGAATTGGCCCACCCCCCAAAATGATTTTATTTCCCATTGAAAACAAAACGAATAAAAATTTAAAATTTCTTACAAATTGACATTAATTGAATATTTAAGACTCCCTCCCACTCATCCTTACAATATCCTTAATCAACTCATCTGTTGTTACTCTCTGCCGCATACCACAAACTAATACATAAAACGACGGCGATTATGAAGTCAATACTTGGTATATTTTGAATGAATCCACAGAAGGGAAGCGTATGTCTAGACATTTACTATTTGGTCCCTTACTTTGTGGAATCTGCACGTGTGAATGGAACTAACTGTTACTAGTTAATTTCACTATTTAATGAAAAAAAGAAAAGAAAAATCTTAGATAGTATATTGAATATTACCCTCCTGTGTTAAAAATCGGGGTTGGTAAATTGCACACAGCGGTCAGTTTGTAGCCAGGTATATCCAAAATGTTTCTTTTCCATAGGTAAATCGCGCAAAAGTGACCCTGAGGAGGGTCACCACGATTCCACGAATTTTAAAAGTTACCAGAGATTTAAAGGATTATCACCTAATGACTTTACGATAACAATTTTAGGCGTAGTTTAGTTTTTGCATTTACACTTTGCTTAACCGGGTTTGGTCCTGGGTTGTCTAGTTTTTTTTTTACTTTTTTATTTCTTATTTTGTGATATTTTATGGACTAAGGATACAATTTGACCGCTGTGCGCAATTTACCTATACAGAGACTAAATCCCCTGGCTGCAACTACCTGACGAACCCTTCCCAAATTTGGGAAACTTCTTGATAACTGTGCGCAATTCACCTACGCCCTTAAAAATCCCATATGAAGCGGGATCTTATCGCGATAAGATGCGAGTGTTGAAGTTGCGCATTATTTGTTATTGTGACATATGCCAAATTTTAAAATTCGTTGGAATGTCGCGATTTGGATAAGATTCTTTAAGTTCTATTTAAGGAGAAGTGACCGCAAGTGAACCCAAAATATAATAAGTACTTTCATTTCTTCTACTCGAGAAATATTCTACCGAATTACACTCGTGCATAAAAATAAACCTGATAATTTTTCATTCAAGTATGTTGTCAGTAAAAACTGCATTCGGTTATTTTCATATTTTGTTAAAAGAGCCCTCCTCCTTCGGAGTCGGGCTCGTTCGCCAAAATATGAAAATAAACTCATGCAGTTATAAGACAACATGCTTTCATGAAAAATTATCGGTAATTTTGATGCGCTTGTGTAATTACTTCCGATAATTATTTCTATTTTATATAATCATCGTCAGAATCGCATTACTAATAATGTGATACCTGCCTGATATTGTAGATCACTTATTATATGTGAATACAAAAAAATAAAAAAGACATAATATGAGAAATATTAAAGATTTGTTATTATTAGTTGATAATTTTGTTCCAGCTTCACAAAGTAACGGGTAATCGAATTAACGATATGCTGTATTGAAGTTTAATTGTTTTCCCATTTATTATACAAATTAGTATAATCAAGAAGCGAATCTTTAGGGGTAGGCGCTATGGAGGCATTCTAACAGACAGGCGCACTAATTCCGTAACGCCAGCGAAGTGTAATTCAATCTAATAGTTTTAGGAAACAAAGCAAACTATTATCGTTACAAGCACAAACAATTACAAAGTTTACTTATGAATAATGATTGCCTCTACAAAATTCCGCTATGCCCGTAATTTTAGAGACCGACTACCGCACCCCGGACTTTTCTTCGTTTACAGTATTTGAATAATTATTGTTTCCTTTTGTGCAATTTACCAAACCGAGTTTATTTTTGAAGTGTATATTTGTATGAATATATTCCATAAATACCGTGGTGTAAGGATAATATGATTGTTTATGTACCGCAAAAAATCTTTATTTCCGTTTGCTCCAATATTTACCTTTTATTTATAAATTCAGTGTTTTTTACTAAGTCAGGTTTATTCGTTTTTTGAATTCTAACGATAATAAAGGCGTCTTGCGTTCGTTTCTTATCCACTACCACTGCAATATTTGAAATGATGTACATTGGTAAAGGTGCTTAGACAGTTCTGAGCCATGGCGGAGACGATTACATAGGAATCTCAATAAGAAAATCATCGAATAAGCTAAGGTTGAAATGATCGAAAATAACACTTTTTGGAGTGGAAGTGACGTTTGATGTAGCACGTAGACTGCGTTTTATGTTAGAAGAAACAACGTGAAGTTGCAGTTTTATCCGCGAAATTATTGTCAAAGCCAGCGCCATATTGTAAAGTTGACACAATAATAATAAAATGGCTGTCGTTTTTAACGCCAATGGCATGAAAGGCTCGTACGAAGCAACATAGATAAATAAGACCGATTTTGGCTGCTGCGCAAGACAGTTGGCAAACTTCACATGGCTTTTTTTTACGTGAAACGGAGTGTAACGTTTGACGTGTACTCCAAAAAGTACCATTTTCGCTAATTTGAACCTTAGCTTCTTTGACGATTTTTCTATGGAGATTTTTATACTAGCACCTCCGCCACGGTATAGAACTCTCCTAGCCTTTTTACTTACTTGTCCCAATGTGTATCCATCAATGTTGATGTTCAGTTTTCTGCGTCCCCTCCCTTTTAAACATGAATTGTAATATTCTTCAGTATTTCAAGTGCTGCCTTATATTGTATTTGAGAACTAGCCAATATTATTATTTAGTGTAAAAAAGTTTCAAATGAATGGCAAAAGTGGGAAGTATCCAGTTGCAATGGATTGAATAACTTTCAGAAGCAAATTGAATGTTGAGAATAAACTTTGAATTTAAGAGACCAATTCAAGTTTTTTGTGTCTGTTGAAAAGGTGGAAATTTTAGATTAAAAATTGTTTTCTGTTCCGATACACTTTAACAAAACTATCAGGAAACGATAACATTTTAGAAAACGACACAACTTTTTCAATTTTTGAAGTATTTCACAGTCAAACGCACATTATTATTCGGAAAATATTTTCCAAGTCGACGAAAAGTATTTTTAATATTGTCGGAAATAAACTGTATTGAATATCCGTTTTATATCAACGGCATATTGCAATTTTGCGAACCTAGAAAATATACATGCATTACCAAATACCGATATATTTACTGGTACAAGAAAAACGGTTTGATTACATTCACGATATAGAACTTTACGAAGAAAAATTCGTTTTCCTCCATGTTTGGATATTATCGTATAGTTATTTCTACCAGCTTATATTTTTATTATTTTCATTATTGCTGGTTCATTGCTGACATTTACTCACCCTCTCCTGTAATATGTGTACTGTTTATTCGGGAATGTTTTCTGCTACTGTTTAAGACTTAAGATTGACGTTCTTATTGGTATATTTTGTTTGACTAAAATATTCGTCTAATACTGACATTTTATGAGTTTCAGCTCAGTTGGAGGGTGCCATTTCAGCTTATTGAATAGTTTGAATTGTTTAAGGAGAACAGAGGAAGTTTGCCAGCGTATGGTGGCCTTTAAATAGACAAATACAAAGGTATGAAAAAATTACTTCCAAAAAATTTGATGGGATAGCGTTAACCTCCTATGTAGCCACTGAGGAGCCGGCACTGGCAGAATGTATAGTTGCATGTCTACCAACAGACGAAGAAAAAGAAATTAAGTCACCCAATATTTCCTCCAAGAAATTTCGATTACTATCGGGTGCAAAAGTGAACTACTATCAAAGACCAAATACTGTTATCATGTGTAGCCTTGAGAGATTAACAAAATAAATACAGTTTGAAAAAACACGAACTAAAAAGTTGAAAATAATTTAAAAAAAAAAACTAGTATAATTGAGGGAAAAGCGTGGCCCTGCTCGATATACGAAAATTATGGCACAAAGCGCCCCACGCTTTTCCCTAAATTATACTAGTATTTTTTTTATATACAATTGTTTCAAGTTTATTTTTAAAATTATTTTCAACTTTTTAGTTCGATATTCTTTAAAAGCGTGTTTTTTTAGTTTTTTTGAACTATTATTTTTCATTTTTTAGTTCTAATTATTGTCAATAGAGTTTTTCTTCAAGTTCTCATTGATAGTATTATAAATTTCCAACAGAGGGTGCCCGAATGTAAAACTCTTCTTGAACAACGTAATAAAATTCGATCTTATAATTCCATGTCTTGCTAAAAATATAAATGAATTTTTCAATTAATCATTTTAGACAGAGTTGTATCATCTTGTGCTTGATGATTTGGGAAATGATATTACACTATTTGCAACTAACTAATAATGAATTCTTATGAATTATTTCTTAGTCGTTAAATTCATCTGATGCTTCGTTGTTACATGGGGCTTTATCTGTCAACTTGGAACAATCAAGTTCTTCAATCCGAATACCGTCCAAAGATCTGCTCCGGCTAAGTGCGACGTATGCTTGTGCGCGCAAAGGAGAGTTACAAACCCACAAACATACAAGTGAAGCTAATAAAAGCGTGTCAAAAATGAACAGAAAAGGAAGAGGATAATGGAATGGAGAAAAGGAAGTAGAAAATAATATACCTTGAAATAGCGTATATGAACAGAAAATTCAAAATTATATTCCATGTCAAATTGAATATACTCGTATATAATGGCATTTTAGGAACCCTTCAGTGTTATCATTGCGAATACACCTCTAAACTGTAATAACATCCTCTTGGAATGCTAATGCTAGACAACAGCTCTTGAGTTTATACAGAATCAGTGGAAATCTCAGTGACATTCCCCACAAATCAACTAATTTTAATACTGTCATCAGCTTTCTCTCAAGATATTCTCATCTATAACCGAAGATGAACTGAAAAATGAGGTGAGGTTGTAGGATGATGACTTTATATACTACAGTGTGGAACAACCACATGGAACATTTGAAAAAAGTAAGACAGCAGTATGTACCTATGTATGTATTTCGAGGCGACATTCACTGAGACCTAAGAGATCTATTATGCCCCTTACTTCTTCTCAGTTTCTGAGGAGTCTCAGAAACTAGTAGTTCCTTTAGTCTTATTTCCCGGAGGAATTTTAGGATGTCTGCAGGCTTCAACTTAGGTAAATATTCCTCTTCTATCCAGTAATCTCCCAGGTGCTGTGCTGTGCAGCTGGAAAGTATGTGGATGGAGGTTTCTTCTTCCATTCCACAAAATCTGCATTCTTCTTCCTCCATTATTCTCAGTTTTTTCAGGTGCTCATTCTGGCGACAATGACCCGTTAGGATCACTGTTAAAACTCTTAGCGCAGTTTTACTTTGACTTATGCATTCATTTGATCTCAACAGGTTGTAGTCACCCAGAAAAGTATTTGATTGTATAATCCCTACTGGATCTTTCCAATGTTCAGATTTTCTCTTTTTCTAGGCTTCACCTATTTCTTCCAATATTACATTGGGGCTGATTCCGCAAAAGGGTTCAGGCCCCCAGAAAGGTATTTCAGTCCCCCTCTTTGCTAGTTCATCTGCTATTTCATTTCCTTCTATTCCAGTGTGTCCTGGAATCCATAGTAAGGTGACTATATTGTTCTCACCTAGTTCATTGAGTTTATCTAGGCATTCCCACACCATTTTGGAACTGATTACACAAGAGCTCAGTGCCTTAATGGCTGCTTGACTATCCGACATTATGATAATACTTTGTCTTCTGTATCCTTTATCAATATTGAACTGGGCGCACTTTCTAATCTCAGTTCCTTCTATTGCTTTTGAGCCGTCTGTGTACCATTGAATGGCATTCTTTCCAAGTCTGGTAATGGTATTTGGATCTCGTTCCTTCTTGTTGCTTAATTCCGTAACGAATTTCTTTGATGAGTTATTCTTATAAATCATACCGTCTTGTGGCATGTCCCAGGTTGTCTGATTTCTAAGAAGTGAGGAGGTGGTTTTTCTCAATGATTCCCTCTCTACTTAGTCTGTATCTTGTTCTTTCTGCAACGCTTTCCACCACTATATGTAGAGGAGTGAGGTTGAGCTACCGATGTATGGAGATAGTCTGGCATGGAATTATGCATACCACCCAGTTGGTTAGGGGCTAGGGTGGTATACATATCAAAGATGGACCTGAATCGGTTAGAACTGTTCAAAAGAATTGAAAGAGTACTGCCGATAGTTAATGGTAATATCAATAATATGCGCTACCTTTGTTTTACTCGTCAGAAGAATCCTTTTTCGAAAACTTTGTGTAATATTTTTCCTGTGTGAGTATATTTGTTTTTAAAACGACTTACCCAACGGATATATAACGGTAATTTGTTAGCTGGAATAGTTCTATGCTCGTTTAGTTTTTTTCAGAACGTTTTTAGTAGTCGCATTTATCTATTTCAATACACTATATATCACGAGCTAGCCAATATCGCAAACAGAAATAGGCTGATCCATGCTCCTGGATTGTGTGATTTCAATCAAAAATACTGTATATCATTTAAATTGTGTGGAGAAGAATTGAAGAAGGTGATCGTACAGCACACAGAATAACTTCACAGCCCATGAAACTGAAAAATACCTAACAGTTTCTAGAAATATCATTCTCTATCAAATGTCTTTTTCTTTCACTTTCCACCTATCTACCTCTCCCCTCTATCTCTTACTTCCCCCTCTTACTCTTGTCCCTGTCACTCTCTTCCCCACACTGTCTCTCTTCTATCTCTTAATCCCTACCGGTTTCTCTTTTTATTTCGATCTCTCGATACCTTGGTGACGTTTATTCATCCAACGTCTTCCCTTTCCAATAGATTATCCTGTATAAAAAGCAGTTTCAATGAAGGTTTTATTGAAATATTGACTCAAATGACTTCAAATATCTTAGTTCTTTATACAGTACCTGGCCTAAACTTCTGTGAAGTACAGAAAATAAATGTCTTTCAGCTATACCAACGATTCAAACCAATACTTCGCTGTTACACACTAGTTTAAAATTGGCGGTAGCGTCAAGGGTAGTAACTTTCCAGAAAATTTCCGACGGCTAAAGTTAGAACCGAGTTAGAATCTCAATACACCCTCAGGGGCGCTTTAAAGTGAAAACTTGTTTGAGGTCATTCTGATGGTAACTAAGGAAGTAAAAAAAACGCAAAGATCTCTACAGGGAGCTGTTCGCTCAAAGCCTCAAGGACTGATAAACTTCCGTTAATATTATTATATTTAGACATTGATATTATGAACCAATTTACTTTACATAGAAAATAGTAATTGTTAAGTGGAGCGAGGGTGTAATGTGGTATGGTGAATAAATACGACATTGGAGAAAGTATCTATGATTGGAGGAACATTTCATATTGAATATTTTTCATAAGGTTATCCATCCTGAACTTCCAATTTTTTCAATACCCGATCTACAAATAGTAAATCGAGAGTATACGGGTGATCAATCATCCAAAGTCTAAGATGTAGCGTATATATCACTATCAACAAATAGCAGAGAAAATGCTGAATTTATTTCGGTCGTAGTGTTACCGGAAATAAAATTTTCCTGGCTAGCGATCGAATCGAATAACGAGACGGGATGGATATTTAGTGCAGTCTCATTTGCCTCTGTGATATCTTTTTATTTCCCTTACTTTTACCACAATCTCACGTACTAAGTAGTATGAAAACACATTTCAAAAAATCAATTGCTTGAAAAAGATATAAATGGAAATGTTATGGCTGGCAGATATCGTTAGGTTGGGTTTGTACTGAGTGAATCTATTTTTCAAAAAGATTAGAATGGGAGTTCCTCAGGGCTCTGTTTTGGGCCCTCTTTTATTCATAATATATGGGAATGATCTTCTGAAGACAACAGCAGTGTATCGATTTGTGGATGACAGATTATGCTTGGTATCTGGTCCACATCTAACGGCCATATCTAAGAAATCTTCTGGAGTAATTGTTAACGTGCATAAGTGATTCGAAAGGATCCTGTCTATGACCCAGACATTCCTAAGGAGATGCTCACCAATAAAACTCACCGCGAAATGAAAAATAACTGTAGACATGGGCATAGACTTGAATCCTGGTCTAGGTGATAATTTTTATTTACTGTTATATGATATTCATGGAAAACATAGGTGCCATTAATCCGTGTCATGTGACCTGTTCATTATCCACACCTATTACCCAAGGGTGTACAATATACGTGACAAATGTATGTACACCTATACTGCTTAAATTTATAATTATTGTTCGTTAATGCCTTCTGATAATTATTAAATTGAAGCCAAACCAATAACTCACATATTTTGTAACCGATTGTATTTGTTTATATTTCATAATAATTATTGAAATGTTTTTGATTGGTGAAAAATATAAAATGTTCCAACGGTGAAATCAATATCAATCGTGAATGCTTCTATCAGTTATTAATTTATTTTCATAAAGAATATTTAAATATCAATCATTTTCTATTGAAAATTGTATTTATTTTGGGGTTTTGTTATATTGACAGCAGCTTTCAACCTAATGAATAAATATAACATAAAATCCAGATTTATTAAATAATAATAATCATATTTATCTCGAGAATCCTATTGTAAAGGTTACGAGTTTTTGTAGGCATACCACTCTTAATCTGATATGTAGCAATGCTGAGGACGAGTGGTGCTTTCACATTGCATTCCTGTCAACCAATATGCAGCCACTCTCACGTCCATATAAAGGATTCGATTCCAATGCAGCTTAGTGACATCGCACAGACAAGCAAGCCTTTGAAGTTTTGATAGTTCAGCTTTCCTTTGATTTGTTTTAGGCCATTTGACTAAGACTCCATGGATAACCATGGGTCTCTCCACAGCTGCATACAACCAGTGTTCATCAATTGGAAGTTCTCCATTTCTCCTCCTTATTACAAAATATTCCGAATTCTTCCGAAATGTCGAAAATTTCGTATGCGTATATTTCTAGAACTATCTTCTCGTTACACAGTCAATTTTGTTGTTTCATTCCACTCGCGAAATATGTGAGTAAAGTTGCTAAAAATTACATAAATCTTCTCAGTCTTAATTCGTTGTTAGAGAGGACGTAATATTTAAATAATATGTAGCTCTACTTTGTGTTAGTTTACATTTTACATCTCCTGTTCGCTTTTCCCCGACGGGATTTCTTGGATTTTCAAGTAGTGGGTTCTTCGTCGGCCGACGAAACAAACCTTGACCGGAGGCCGCTTTGCCTTCGTATCCGTTTTATGGAAGAGATTTAAGTGCTGAGAGGTTTATAGACTGCTAAGCCATTCGGTGGTTAACGAGTTAACTTGTTTCTTTCGTTTTATAGTTGATTTTCGCTCCAGATTAATAGTATCCGACTTCTTTGTTTGTTTAGTTGAATTAAGAGTTGCTACTTTCTTTTTAAGAAATGCTTAAAAACCACTATACTTTGAAATTGTGATGTATGTTTTTTTAATTTGATTTTTTTTAAATACTAACCCAATTAAATTTGATATCAAAACTTTCGAGACATTCGTTATATTGAGTAAATTAATCTGAACAAGTATCGTTAAACACTACTTTATATTTTTGTTGGAAAGCGGTATCTTCACGGTTAAAAGACAGTTTGGAAGTGTTATTCTAACGAAATTGAAATCGCGAATGTTTTATATGCAAAGCCCGACTTTGGAGGCTTCGGGCCAGGCTTTGCAAAATTAGAGAAAGAAATAGGGGGATTAGTTGTCGCGTATGGCATTCTTACTAGGTTCAATTTCACGGGGTTGTGAGCTTTTGTACCCCCCCGGCTCCGATTTATAGCTTACTTGTGACTTTGTCATAGGGCCTTCATGTGTAACGATTGCAAATTCTAAAAGGATTGGGGAGACCAATTCTATTATTTCTCATTTGTGTGGAATTTAATTTGAATTTAACGATTCTATTTTATATTCTCCAGAAAAAGACTTTGAGTCCTCAAAGGTATAAAAAAAGTATAATTTTTTTTATTTTCATGACCATTATTCAATTGCATCAAGCCGTAGTCGTGGTGAGTCGTGGTGTACCTAAAGGCTTACTTTAAGATCAAATTATTTGGTTTATATCCATTAAGGTTATCACAGACTTGAGAATAAATGGTAAATTTACAATCTGGTTGAGAAATACCAACTCAAATGGAGGCTGTTACAAGGACACCTCCATACTAAGAGACAAGGAACTCATGTCCAGGCTGCTGGACATGAGGGTAAGATAAATTTGAAGACAGTTACCGACTTGGTGACTGGACACTGCACCCTGGGGAAACACCTACACAAAATGGGTAAAGTTAGTGAACCTACGTGCAAAAAATGGGAACTCCACGATAAAACACCTACTCACATACTCTGCTTCTGTGAGAACTTACAAGGACTCAGACGGAAGCACTTTGGAGTGGAAATAACACAACCATCACAACTACTGAAGATCCCTCCAGATAAACTGGTGGCTGATATATATGACACGAAGCTTCTGGAATGGAAGTAGGTAGATAGCATGGGTACGAAGGTTCAGTTCAAGTGCCTGGGCTGTTGAGCCCAACCCAAACGTATGAATGAATGAATGAATTTACTTTCTGGTGTATTTCAGATACACTAGCAAAGACAGGGACTGAAGCACCCTTCTGGGTGAGACAAAAAAGTGGATTGCCAACAGTACTTAAATCATGTAATTCAGAGTCAGCTCAAAGTTCGTATATATGTAGCAGATCGGTATATATGTCGTGGCCATATCGAAGATTTGCTCACTCCATGGAATGCTCGAGAATTCCATGAAATGGTCGCAGGATAGGAATTAAAAACTTGCTGCTGAAAGTTTTGATCTATTAAAAAGAAAACTATATATTTTTTAAATAGATACCATACATTTATAAAATGGAAACTATACATTGTTAAAATTAAACATACCTACATGATCTAAAACATAACCAACAATGGTATCCACAAGATAGCCTTGACTATCCTCAAGTGTGCTCATTAATGCTTTCCCCTTAGTAGTTTTTTTGAGTTCTTGGAGTAGATCTGACAGGTTTAATTGAGAAATGTGTATGCTTGAGGTACATTTCGCTTGCTTGTTACTTCTACCTACTTGAATATAATTTTCATTCATTTCCGTACCTTCAAAGATATCTCACAATTCTTGTAATCGCCATGAGTTCAACAATTCATTCATTCTATTATTCAACTTATTTTTGTCCAGAGCACTTTAACCACATACTTCACAAAAACAAAATAATTAGTAAAATTGCAAAAACTGATCTAATTTCACATGCAGACTGACGCCAAACGTATACAGGTGGTGACCGTTACTGAATTATAGGGAAGGTGGGGGTGAGAATTCTTTGTTTCAATTGCCACATAATTTGTAGGCTAATGTAATTTCTTACGGGTGAAGAAATATGTGATTTGTAGCAAATAAGTTTTTCTTCTCGTTACAATAAATGTACAATTATACTGAAATACTTATTTTTTCGGTATAAAGTAGATCTTATTTAAGGCTAATAATCTATAGGCTTATTTAAAAAATGTAAATTTCTGTCAAAATTTTCAAATGATTTACTATGAATATTTAATTTTTTGTTTTAAAGTGATGGATTGAATGGATTGAAGATGTTTGAGGTTTTTTTCTGGGTAATGAAAACAATTTTTACCCAAATCGCATTGTTATATTTTATAACAAAATATTATGTTGTGCTTCGTAGACTTTTATAGTTTCCGAAGAACAATTGTATGAAGGTGTGCATAAAGGAGAACAAATTTTTTTACATTAAAGAAATTACACCCGAATAAATCATTTTTTTATATCAAAATTTCCCAATATTTTCACGTTAATATGACTTCTTAATAAAAAATAAGCAATGTTAGTTTTAAACAAAGGGAACAAAGGGGGGTCAAACAAATCAGTTTATTTGTCTATAAATAACTATTCTCTCGGTGTATGGACACCCTATTTATACGATCCGGCCAAACGTGGATGAAAAAATCATAAAACGTTGATGATTTAATGATCTGGTCAAATTAAGTACCCCACATCATGAAATGCGACCATTTCATGAAATTCTCGAGCATTTCGTGAAGTGAGCAAATTTTCGATATGGCTACGACATATACATTCGTTGATGTAACTTCCCCTAGCCACCCAAAATCTACCATTTTAAAAATCATGAATATACTTTGCGATGTAACAATATTTTTTCAATGTATTGAAATTGAAATAAAAAATCTAGCTGATTTTTCCATATTACTGTTTATTAAGCTAATAATGAATTCGCGCGCTACTTCATGGAGGCACTAAATGGAAAATGTTCATTATAGTGATGTGAAATCTGTTTATGATGTATCAGCCGAAATATAACAGCGAATTCCACTATTACCGAACGGTCGAAATTGCACAGCTTTTTGCTGCAGTTTATTTTCAGTCGAAAAAAAAATGTTACATCGAACTCATCGTGTAGAGATAAGTTATGTAGAATAATATGATAAGCGAGAGTAACATTTCATCAAAAAAACCTGCCAGCAAACCAGCGTACATACTCGGCTGAGTGGATAATTGGAGTTTCACACATGGCATAATGAAAGTGTAAATAAAAGTTGGAGGCTTGCAGCAGCCCATTTATCATTTTAGACAAATAATGTCACTTGTTAGAGCTCACATTAATCTTTGTTTTCTTCATAGCCATAGTCGGCAAATTTATCACAACGACAAAAATATAAATACAGATGAAAATAATTCGGTATTTTTCATCTCTTGACACATAAAGCAAAGAAAAAACAAATGTGAAAAATGTACTGGGAGGAGGTGAAACGTTTTTGATATTTTTGATTGATTGTTTTCGTCCCAGGCTACCAATGATGGTTATTGTTTTGAAAAGTTTTGCTCTTCCTAGGTCATTACTCAACATCGATATATCTGACCCTGCTAAATTCGATTATTTTTCAGCAGGTTCTAAAAAAAGTTATAACCTATAAGATTTATTGATACGTCTATAGTAAAATATCAATAGAAGTGTCACTACACAAAATTTTAGATTTTAAATTTTAAATATCTGAATACCTCAGTTGAGCCAATTATTTTTTGGTAAAACTAGATTTCTTTGACATAATTATGAATCATTCTAATAGACTTATTGTAGCAAAAATGTAAACCGAACAAATCAAACTGAGCGTGGATTTTGATAGCAAATAATGTTGTATAAAAAACGACTCCCTTTGTTACGCCTTAAAAATATTAAAGCAGCTTTGATGTATTTGAAGCTTTTCAATCGTTTGGGAATTAATTTTTCATCTAATACTGTAACCCACAGCTCTAAATCTGCCGTAACTGCTAATGCAGCAATCACAAGACCGACACCAGGCATAAAGCCTCCACTCAAAATCCAACGAAGTAGCTCCTATAACTGTATTTCCTAGAGGTAATGTGTTAGTCAGGCTGGTATTTCAATTGCCTCAAAAGAACTAACCAGAAAAGGAATTTCTGTCAAAAACATAACAATCTGCACTGATAGAAGACAAGCACTATTAGCCTTGAACAGACAACGTGTTATATCGGGGCTAGTACTAGAGTGCCACCAAGATTTAGCTAACGCCTCGGCAGATAACAATATTATCCTAAGGTGGGCTGAAGGGCATGACAGAAGTAAAGGTAATCACATTGCCGATTCTTTAACCAGGGAAGAGGCTGGACTAAAAATTTTAGGACCCAGTGACACCTACGGCCTAACGGCTTTGACAATTGCGGAAATAGCCAAACGTTACACCCATGCTCAATCTCTCAAGAGAGGGGATGAAATCAAAGGATGCAGTCTTGCCAGGATCACCCTGGGCGACC
>CAJUYG010000156.1:28178-60031 GCA_910591675.1 Galerucella calmariensis | reverse complement strand
AAAAAATTGACGGTCTGTTGACGTTGAAACCTTGCATTTGAGTGGAAAATCTTTTCAATAAATTAGTCAGTAAATATAAGAGCAATTAGTATGACACAAATGCTGTAAGCTGAAGTTCAATCACGCCGTTGTTTCTATGGCGACGTAAATTGCTTTGAAAGTAGCGAAACTTCCTCAATCCTTTAATGATGGAACTTCACTTATTTAAATGTTAAGCTCCAAACTTATTGTCTTATATTCTTATGGAGTTTCTTAATGAAATTTGGTCAATTATAAAGTTTCCAAACTCAATTCAGCTGCCTAAGATGAGATTTTAAAATAACATAAATTTGAATATTTCTTATTATTTAGGTATATTGTTTACGTGGAGTATTGATTAAATTTGAGATGCTATTATTCAATTTTGAAACTTTGATAACATTCATTGTTCCTTAATGAAAATTGAATTTTCCTCCGCAATGGGGAATTATTTTCAAATGTCACTTCCATATAATTAATTGGATCAAATCGTCGCCTGAATATTACTCAAAACTCTGCTAAATTGAGTAATCTATTCGGATATATACTTTTTACAAAACTTTGAATCACTTCGCTGGTATGTCTACTTCAAGCTGATTGCTAGATGTCGCTGGGGGAACTGAATGAGTTACTCACTTATTTATTACATTGATTTTTTCTTCGTATGGAGTATACTTTCTTATAGATAACTCAGTTTAACAAAATTCAAGACTTAAGATGGCGTTAAATCTGGTGATCTAGGTGGCCACTCAATGGGTTCTCTCCTACCAAACCATTTATTTGGAAGTAGTACACCTTAATGTATTATGTCATCCACAAAACAACTGAATTAATACATTTATAGATACGTCCATCAAGAATAATATGAGAGTATTGGCAAAAATTACAGAATAAAAATATAAGATGTTTCTCTCGTTCGAATTTATCGCGTTAAGCACCGATGCCGCTGGTTACTGTCTGGTGACTTGGATGGTACAGTACGTCGCTATGTCCTTACTTGCATTTGATTTGGCATATTATACGGGACGTCGCCCGTCGAGCGCTGTTATTTTAGAACGGTGATTATTGGCAGTTCGTGTTTTATATGTATGTTGTATGGATATTTTAAATTTATTAATTAATTGTTGAAATGAGCAAAAAGTCATTCTAATATTTTTCTCTTTAATAGCAAAGCTTAAACACTAAATATTCTGTAATATTTGCTAATACAACATTTATTTTTATAATAGGGATATTATATAAACAAGTACATTACGCAAGAAAACACAAAAATTCAATTCTATAGCTAACCAAAGGGAAATTGGTCAGTTCCTTTTGAACAAATTTACTACATTTTCTTTTCATCATCCATGTAATCAATTTCCTTCCAAATATTATGCCAGTCTCTATACCAGAGACCGTATATATTTTACTCTCAAATGTATATTGAAAGATTTGAAAAACAATGGATTAAATTTAACACATAAACCAAACTCCAAACTCAGTATCTTCTGTATGTTCCTTGTGGTATATTATTCATCCAAACTCAGTATTTTACAACAGTTATAAAAATTTTTAATAAAGGTATCCTACAGCTGCTTCTCTTTTTACTGTTTTAACCTTGTCAAACCAAAAAAATACGGGTTATTTAAAGATCAAAATTTAAGATTTAGTGGACCTATCATTCTGGTGGCTAATGAGTATATTTAATTGAATTTGTGATAAATATCTGCTAGATTATCAATAAGTATCACAAAATTACTAAGATGCTGGATAAAAACTGTGAATTGATTCATTTTAAAAATTCAAGTTCATTTTTTACTTACCTTTTCAAATTCATAACCCGAACATTTTCGAAATAAACCTTTGTGATAAAGTATCCTATTAATTTAAATATATATTTCTCCAATTACCCCTGTATAGCTTAGAATAAAATAAGCTTTTCGAACTTCTCTGGTATCTACCAGTCTCGTTATTGACAACAAAAGTGAGTCGCAAACATAATTTATGAGAGCGCCGTTTGGGACAGCAACTTGAATCAAACCGCCCTGGAGTGAAACATCTTATATTTTTATTCTGTAATCTTTGGTATTGGTAAGCTCAAATGAATATATTATATAAAGTGTGTACAATTACGTCGGCATCACATGAGAAACTTTGTTATTATTAGTTTTATGGAAAAAAGTTATTCCTTATAAAAACTCTGCATTGTCTAAAACTTGAAACACAGCCATCAGTTTTTCCAAGCCGCATACGAGGTTTAACGAGTTTAACTCAAGAGTAAAGTACCTTTATTCTAGAAAATAGCGACAGATGTTATTGAGAAAAGAAGATTGTTATTGAGAATCATAATTGAAAACTATTGTCAGATATCCAATATTATATCCATTGAGAAAAGATAAAATGAGACAAAAAAAATTTAGAAACTGGAAAGTGTCAGCGTCAAATTGATTAGAAAAATTAAAATATTCTGTGTGCATCCTTCTACAATTTGTGTTATTCCTGTAGAAGTGTTATATGTATATTCATCCTATTGAATTATTCAAATATATTTTGTCTGTATAGAAAAAAATAATATTCAGTACAGATAATAGATAGATACATTGATATTTTCGATTAAATTGCTCACATTTATCTTAGTGATCAGTGCGCCTTTGAGAGTTCTTTTTCCTGATTAAATTCAGGAACATTATTTACTGGTCATCTGATGCTGCGTCGAACGTCGAACGAAACGTTTCGTTCGGCTCCAGATCAAGACAAATCGCTTGCTGGCCTCGTTCTTATTGATTCGAATTGTTTTTACTACCTACGTGGACTGTATTGGAATTAATTGTTCTGAAGAAACATTAAAAGGGAGAAAGAAATATTGTTTTTAAGATAATGCGAGATGTTGGAATTCTATGTTTTAGCCATCAACCTACATTTTATATCGCCTTGTAGATTTATTGTCAATTACGAGATAAGTGAGCCCAAGTGAGTGAAACTGAGAAACAAACTTATCGGATATTTTTTTTCACTTGTCAAAATCTGACATTTTGGTGGTTTTAACCAATAGCAATACATTATTCTAGCCAATCATTCGGTATTATACTGATAATTCTGCTTCCTTATCGATAAAACCTTGTTTACATCGAAACGTCAAAATTTTACTTTGAATTTGTCATTATTGACAACAAAAGTGCTTCGAAGTTTATTGAAAAATGAACACAAACCGATTGAGTGCCATCACCCAAGAGAATATTAAACATTCAGGTAATACAAAATTTTAAATTTATGAAAAAAATAATCTTCCCAAATACAACTCGCTCTTCAAATTTCATCACATAATTTTTTATTTTCATCACTCAAACTTGTTTATTTGAGGCAAAAACATTCAAACAAACCGAATTTATCAATCAATCGGTTTGTTTTCATATTCTTGCCAAATAAACAAGTTTTCGTGAAAAAGAAAAAATTATCGATAAAATTTGAAGCACTCGTGGTATTACCTTTGATTATTTTTTTCACTTGTCAAAATCTGACATGTTGGTGGTTTTAATCAATAGCAATACATCACTCTAGCCAATCATTCGGTATTATACTGATAATTCTGCTTCCTTATCGATAAAACCTTGTTTACAGTGAAACGTCAAAGTTTTACTTTGAATTTGTCATTATTGACAACTAAAAGTACTTCGAAGTTTACTGAAAAATGAACACAAACCGAATCAGTGCCATCACCCAAGAAAATATTGAACATTTAATACAAAATTTTGAATTGTTGAAAAAAATAATCTCCCCAAATACAACTTGTCCTTTAAATTTTATCACATAATTTGTTTTTTTTTCATCACTCAAACTAGTTCATTTGAGGCAAAAACATTCAACCGAATTTAGATAAAATCCCTCGTCCTAACGGACTCGTGATTTTATCAATCGGTTTGTTTGACTAAGAGATATGCATTTGCGCACGTGTTGCACACTGTATTTTTCCTACGACCACCATCCAGACTTCAAACAAACGACTTTGCTGCTCATGGTTGTTGGTAAATTGAATGAATAATCAGACTTATCTGTTGAATAAATATTTTTTTTGTGGTGAACTTTCCGTAAACATACCTTTACTAGTAACTGTACTGAATATCCACAGATATCTAAGCTAAAAAGTCGACCAGCAATATTTTTATTTCTTCTAGGATCACGATCTGAAAACCTTTTTAATATGGTAATGTTGTACGTTTAAAAGATAAATTTCTGGACTGTATAACCTTCGTATGAAACATATGGCATACATGAATTTCCTAAATTCATCTAGACAGGACAATCGAATTTTCATTTTGGGCGAACGTCTAAGATAACCTCGGAGTTTCTGGAAACGATGTCGTGATAAAGGATCCGCCTGAGAGTTCCTAATTCCATTCCGTGAATTCTTCAGATGTTCTTGCGTTTTTTTTATTTTAGAAACCATTAATTTTATAATAAAAAGGGGAAAATAAATACTGAATTTAATCTACTCAAATACGAGCGTCGTTGTCTTCATTCACTTTGATGTTTTTCTAATCTCACCAATTATCATGATAAAACGAATGTTTTTAACGATGTAATGAAATTAAAAGTGTGTTTTTACAGGAGAAACTTGTATCTTTTCATATATAGGGCGTTTATAACATTCTTAAAAACAATAATAGGATGATGCTATCGAGAACAAAAACAGACAAGACAGATGGGGACGAAGTTTTTAAAATTAAATTGTGGTCTGGATTTTAAGTTTTCAATGTAAGATTTCGAAAACATATACTGGTTTTCTGAAGAACTATAAAGTAATCTGTGCCTTACAAAACCTTCATAGCAATTGTTGGTGTGGTTTTCATGCCCCTCCCCTACACAGGCAAGCAATCTTTTGTGTGCTACTCAACAGCCCTTTAGCTCCTTGCAGTGTCTTTGTCCACCACACTGCTGTGCTGTGGGTAATCGATGGTCCAGCACTCTTCGTGTATTATAGCCATACCCATTCCATTCCATTCCATTCCATTCTATTACATTCTATCACATTATATTCCATTTTATTCCATTCCATTCTACTCCATCCATATTGAAAAGTATGAGATTATCGGGAAAAGGGAACCTCGTATTTAAATTCTAATAATATCGCGTGCTATGTCCTGAATAATGAAAGAACAGCATATACATTACAATTAACTGATGACCTGCTAATTATTATTCTAGATATACATGATATGATATGACTGGTTGATTAATATAATTAATTTTGCATAAAATTTGGTAATTACACAAATGATGAAGTCTTCCGAGTAATATACACGACAAACCACTCAAATGCGAATATGGGGAATACGAGACTTATTTAATTTAAGACTGGAACTGGAACTGGAACTGCGAAGCAACAACTACTTCCCTGGCTATATGCCACGAAGGACATTGAATTACACTTCTAAGTGAACGATCTGTTCTTTGAGAACTAATTTGAAGGCGTTTTAATACTATTCATTTATCATCATTAACTCTTAATAATACACTTATTCATTTCTGCCGTATTTTTAATTTTTTTTATTCACTCTGTTAAATATGACCAGCATTTTTCTTCTTCCACAACAACTGTCAACTCAAACTAATTAATTAATGTTACGTTTCGTGCTCATATTATCTCGGATAGTGAGATGGTTAACGAGTTTACTTAAAAATTAAAGCACTGTTTTTATTATATGCCAAACGCATTTAATACATTTATTATACGGTTATTAAACGAAAGTTTATGCTGCAGCAAAAACTTTGCAGGATGTTATCTTTTTTTTTCACAAGTTTTACTTTGTATATAGTATATACGGGACTTTGAGCGTTGGTGACTATATTTAGTTACATTAACCCTATTTCCTTCCATTTATTTCCACTGAAGTATATTATATTGTATTACCTTTTATACATTTTTATTTTCTGTTCATAATTGGTGCATATAAGAGACAGTCATTATCAACTACCATGCATAAAACTAATAGTGATAGAAGAAATATTGATTTCATATTCCAAAGAAACAGAGTATCTAGGGCTACGTTCATAAACTACTCAGAGTAAGGATAGTTTACTCCGAAGCGTTCATAAATTTACTCTACCAGTATAGAGTATGCTTTTATAAACGTTCAGAAACCTACCCGGAGTAAACTCTGCATACTCCGCTTTTTAATGGAGTATTATATACTCTGACAGTTATGACAGTTTGGCTTATACAGTAGCTCTGTTCAGATTACTGCTGGTTATTTTTAATGATAAATTAATATTATTTCATTTTGATACAGTCATATATCTATTTATAGATATATGGTTACAGTTGATTGCATTGCATATCAATAATGGACTACTCTGTGCTATCAATTGGAAAGGATACCATTATTCTTAAAAATAAGGGTAGGTACCTAACTATGCTGTAATATAATACTTTGAAATTTATTAATCATTAATCATTATTCAACATGAGTTCCTAACATTGTGTTATGATATCAATATTATTAATATTCAACTCATCCATGGTTTAATCAATGTCCATGGTTAATTAATTTCTATTTTCGAAATGAAAAATATAACCCCAAATTCATATACACAGCACAATGACATTTGATTTACCTCCGGCCGGTATAGCCTCTGAACGGTTACTCCGAGTAACCAGCAAACATACTTTTCTAATCACGTGATCATACTCTTCTCTACTCACTGGAGTAAGTTTATGAACGTAGCCTAGGAGTACACTGGGATCGAAGGCTTTGATGAAATAGCACTCTACTTTAGAAGACTACACAGGATACTGAAGCACACAAAGACTGATTTTACCATCACTACACATTTTTATGCAAGGCGAAGCCAAATCTCGAACGCACAAACTACTTCAGAGCAAATAAGCCAAACTCACAGTGGTGAATACCGATTAGCTGAAAGCGAATGAATTATAGAATATCAATTCCAATGAGCCTGTCTAAGGATGTCACAACTTTCCAAGCGGAAGTGACAGCGTTGAAGAAAGCAGGAAGAGTTTTAACTTTCCAGTTGCCATCTTTACACACAGTCAAGCTCTACTAAAGACAGTCAATTCCGTAGAGCTGAATTTTAAGCAACTCTTTGGCTGCGACGTGCTTTGAATAGGTACTACTACTACTAAATGTGCAGGCGAGCCTTGTCCTGGACAACTCAAGCCAAGGTTCCGGCACTGAGGCCACTGGCGGGCCCATTGTGCCATTCCTGCTACCTAGACATCCATGAAGCCGAGCCCTTCAATAAAGGCCACAACCATTTTCAATGGATGTTTGCTTGTATCTCCAGGGGCTATAACAGGGACTCCGAAGATTCGCCTGCGTAGTACAGCCCAGTGTGGACACTCTAAGAAAACATAAACTGACGTTTCGTCGGTCATGCCGCAACTCCTACATAGGGAACTTTCCTCTACTCCTAAGTTGTGGAGGTGTTTCCTCATACGGCAGTGCCCTGTTAGGAGTCCTGCTATCTTCCTTAGCCTACTCCTTGGTAGTTCAGTAGCTGCCCTGGCGTGTCCATCAGTCCATCCCTTCAGTAGGAGTTTGGATTGTCTAGGACCCTGCAGAGCATTTCAATGAGTGAGGTGCTGATTCCTCAGCCACTTCTTCGTCTCCTTGCATATTTTTTGTTTTGTTAGGCCCAGAAAGGCCGCAAAAAGGAACTGCCGCCCCTTCCCGCAGCCAGTGCATCCGCCATCTCGTTGCCTTCAAAACCAGAGTGGGCTGGAATCCATTCTAGCCGCACCACGTTCCGCCTGGCAAGATTAGCAAGTCGTTCTCGACATTCGTTAGCAAGTCCTGAGTTGCTGGTATACCCACTCATGGCTTTAATTGCTGCCTGACTGTCGGAGTATATGGTTATGCGTCGATCCACATAACCTCTGTCTAGGTTTATCTGCGCACATTCCAAGATAGCATAAATCTCGGCCTGATATGCAGATACACCATCACCCAATGGTACACAAACTTGTGTTCTTGGGTTCCTGGAGTAAATTCCAGCCCCTGCTCTATCACCGGAGCATGAGCCATCTGCGTACCAGACGGTCCCATTAGGCTGTGTATTCCTCTCTTTTTCCCAGGACTCTCTATCAAGGATTATGGCCCTGTATGGAGTAGCTAAGTAGTACTATTAGTAGGTATATTCGTAGACTGTGGTTAGGTGACGATACCTTGGGTACAAGGCACTATAGCTATGACAGCATCGACAGCTTCCATTCTTTGGACCAGAACCGTTCTGTGGCGTCACATAATTGATGATGGGCATAGTCAAATGGAAGACTAGACTAACTAGACCTGAAAACTTGGAGGTAGAAAAACAGTCAACACCATATTAGGTATGATAATATTCACGGCTTCAAGATTTAACAGCTTCTTTAGACAAGCTAGTGGACTAGTTATTTCCTAGTTATTTCTGGCCAGACTATCAGAAAAAGGTTGCATATTCTTCTCACCGGGCAGAATTTGTGAATGATCAGGTAGATCATCATTTGTTTACTAGGATGGAGTGGCCTCCCCGCTAATCAGATATGAATTGCATCAAGCACGTTTGGGCTGAAATGTCCAGGCAATTAAATCGACTTGAACAGGCTCCACCACAAATATTACACCAGTTCGTTAGCGCATTGCAAGTCATCTGGGTAGGCATTTAACAGCGGTTTATCAATAATTTCTTTCATTTCACGTTGATACCGGTTTTTTCTCCAAATATTTATCAAGAAAACTCAGAAATTTTTATATTATCAACTTCAATGAGATTTGTTTCCCAAACTACGTTTAAAAATACTGACAAATCAATTTTAGCTATAAAATTTTATCGAATAATGCTGGAACAACAAATTGCAAAAGTAAATATTCAATGGAAAATTTGGCTTCTAAAGAAAAGTTTGAACTTCAATTCAAATATAAAGGAAAAAAATTAATGAAAATTTGTCGTTGTAGAGACACTCAATTCCAAATTTATAAAGTAAAGTTTTATTGAAAAGCGAGAAATACTTCTGTCAAAGGCAACTGAGAGTGCAAAACTTTTTGCGAAACGGCAGGAGTTTATCGCACGGAGAAGAAAGTTTCGAGGTATAGACCATTTCCCTCTTCAGTCTCTCCACCATCGTTACGTTCCTAATTAATTTTGAATGAATTTCTGGGCCCCGGAGTTACGGTCGTAGTTATTCACTAAAACGAATGCCTATTTATAATTTGCTCCTTAATTATGCTGAAATAATTTAGTCGATACTGGAAGTATAAAATTGCTCATAGATAGGTAAGATTTATACAAAAATTCATCACAAGAAAAAATCTGGATTGGGAAGACAATTTTATTTCGATAGGTATGACAGTTCGCTGCTTAGCAATTTTCCCGAATTACATTTTTGACAAAATCACTATCAAGTTTTTAATTAACTACGTGAGGCAATTTTCTCGACTCCCCCCCATATTACGTGAGATTTTACAATATTTGTGTTTTGGTTCTACATGCGTAGGATTCAAAAAAAAAGAATTTGCTCAATAACTTTCATATAAGACTAACAAAGACTAGTATTAGGTAATATTACCGCAATCTTGTGTCAGATTTTATCCAAGATTAGTATATTGTATAATTGGTGGGAAAAGCATAATATTCCCAAACGACTGTGATAATAACACAGGAGTTTGAGAATATGCTTTTCCCACGAATTATACACTCTATTTTTTCTTCGATCGTTGATTTACATTTGAAAAATTAATTAAAAAATATTTCATTCAAGATGTATTCAAGTAAGCTTAGATAGGTTTCTCTATGTTCACATTGAAATATAGAAGTGGTAACTATGGAAATTACTTTGTTATGACAAAAGTAAAATAATTTTTCTCCGATCGAATATATTGACGAATCACTTAGTAATAAAGTAGAAGTGGCTATTGAATTAATATTCAACGCCCCCGTCCCGACTTCAAATGAAAATGATAGAAACGAGATAAACCAAACAATTAGCCATGCAGCTTCAACGTCTATAAATTCTCGTTGTCCTCCAGTACAATCTACAAATTGTACAGACTGTACAATAAATGTAAATATTTACAACAATTAATTTGTGTTCAAAAATATCGTTATGAATTAGGTTTCTATTATTTCTTTTCTAACAACTTTATCAAAATGAAAATTAAAACCATACTTTGTTTCATTTAATTGTAATTATCCATTTGTAACATTACCGCACGCTACAGCAGTGCGGTAAGAATATTACCGCACTGTTATTTTCTAATTGCTTAGCAGCTGTTCTGGAATGCTGAGCTTTGCGCATAAAAGAGGTCACTTCCCCCATGATCGGAGAAAAAAGTTTTTTATTCTAATTTAACATCGTTTACTGATAGAGAAAAGTTACAAAGATTCAGTTCAAGTGCTGTTCAGCCCAACCCAAACGTATGAATTAATAAATGATAGAAAAAAATTACGTGACATTTGCCAAGAGCCCCCCTCCCCCCAAGAAATTTTTTGGTGAGATTTGGCTTTATTCCCTCCCCCCCTGAACACCTAACGTAATTAATGGACGTCCCGTAATTTCAAATGATATCCAGAGTGCAGCGGAGACTAACGTCAATCAACCAATGATGGATAAACGTGACTTAAGCGAATAAATCACTTGTGCATTTGTCAACAGTAAAAACACAAGAGCTTTTTTCTCAAATTCAAATTTCTCTTTGCAACGAAACAGTTTTGCCAATCACTAATTTTACAAGAAAAACTGACATGATAAAATCGCGACACCCAAGGTGGAGCGATTTTATCTTATGTCAGTTTTTCGAGCAAATTTGGTGATTGGCAAAACTTTGAGTTAAAAAGAAATTTATCTGATAAAAGAAAAGTGTTTTTTGGCAAGATAAATAATTAACGACAGAATATTGAAATTATAAGTAACCAAACTTGCGACCCATTGTCATTGTGTAAAAGTGACGTCCGCTTACTAGATATTGAGGAAAAGGAGTTTTTATCGCGATAAAAAAAGATGCACCTTTTTTATCGGTGTCAAAGTGACAATAACATTTCCAGGTATATGACATTTTGACATTGGAGTTAATTTATCAACAGTAAAAACACAAGAGGATAAATTTCTCTTTGCAACGAAACAGTTTTGCCAATCACTAATTTTATCTAATGTCAGTTTTTCGAGCAAATTTAGTGATTGGCAAAACTTCGAGTTAAAAAGAAATTTATCTGATAAAAGAAAAGCTCGAGTGTTTTTTGGCAAGATAAATTAACGACAGAATATTGAAATTATAAGTAACCAAACTTGCGACTCATTGTCATTGTGTAAAAGTAACGTCCGCTTACTAGATATTGAGGAAGAGGAGTTTTTATCGCGATAAAAAAGGATGCACCTGTCTTTATCGATGTCAAAGTGACAATAACATTTTTCTACGACCGTGCGTTTTAACCCACTTTCCCGCACGCATTTTAGCTTTGAAAGTGTCACTTTCCCGCACTAGTGCGGGAAAGTAAAATTATGCAAATGTTGACCTTATTAGATAGTTTTTTACTCCGGAAGTTATAACTATTGCTACAAAAGGTGAATAAATAGTCCATCAAATAAAATCTATATCTTTTCTTGCTTTTTGTTGCATTTTTAATTTTTTGAGAATATAAAATAATGAAGATATTTTGATATAACCCTGTACATTATTTGGAGTAGTGTCATAAAACAACTATCAAACCACCCGGGTTTGATATAAAAAAATATATCGAGTAAAATTATTTCATCTACAAATGACTTAAAACCGTTGCCGTTGCCGTCACCATCATCGTCATCTTTATGTGACCTGCAACCGATGCCATCCTCATCAACGTCATCTGCTTACCAGTTAACTCCAAATAATTCCACTGGACCGGCAGTTTTAAGTAATCTACAGAATCCAACAAATTGTGTTTCTAATATTAATATTTATAATAATAATTTATAATAATATTAATAGTTTTTGTTTAAAATTTTGTATATGTATATAGAAATAAAATAAGTTTTGAAAAATGGGTTGGTATACTTTTTTGTATAAGCGGTCGTAGAAAAAATAATGTTCCTAACTCATGCGTAAAGAGTCTTTCCCGCCCTTGACCGCTTGCCCGAACTCCGCTTCGCGTCGTTCGTGTCAACTGCAGTCGCGTGCGGGAAAGTATCACTTTCCGCACTTGTTAGGAAAATAACTATTTCAGGTATATGACATTTTAACATTGGAGTTAATTTATCACTGGAAAAGTTGCAGGATATTTTCCGCTGTCAAAGTGACAATTGCACTGCGCCTTATGGGATTTTTTATATATTAGGTTTGTTCGTAGAAAGAATTTCCAATCGGTTGGAAATTTCTCAAAATCTGACATTTCGTTTGTGATTCGTTGTAAATCGATTGGCAATTTTTGTTATACGAACGAGTGGAAAATTTTGACATCACTATAGTGATGTCTTTGATAAAAATGAACTATAAGAGCTCTTCATCACTTAGAGAAAAGCTTGAATTATTTTCATACATCTGAAAAGAATTGAGAATGAGTTAATAATTTTGTAATGTGTGTGTAATTTTTTGGCCATCCTAATAAGAAGCCAGAGATTTGTTTTAAATGTCCGGTATTACAATATACAAATGTTTTCACTCACGTTTTATTTCAGAAGGAACTGACTCGTTAGCTATTTCCGTGTGTTTTTTTTCACAATAAAAATATGACACTTTCTACAGCATCTCAATACGTATGCTCAAACTAAAAATTTGATCACGGTCAGCAAATTGTTCTGATAGTTGGCAACTGATCCGAAACCGCAAATTTCTTTCTTCGAACAAAGGATTTTTGAATCACCAACTGCCAAATTGTTTCTACGAACGCTTTTTTTCAATGCGCATGCCTCTGACGTTTCCTGATAGTTTCTGACTACGAACAAACCTAAATATCAATTAAATTCCCAGTAGAAAATTTACTATGTTGAAATGGTATATTGCCAGTGAAAAAGTTAATTGAAAAATACATTTCAACAGACACTTATGTACTGGATGTGGTATGGATATCAACTGCAATTTCCGAGAATTAAAATCAGTCACCAACAGTTTAATTTCCACTATATTACAACACATTCACGGTGTATCACATTCACCGAGTCCGTACTGTTGGAGTCTTTCATGTGAAGCCAGGTGTCTCACGGAAGTTTCAGCAGAGATGGAGCCTTTTCCGTAATTGAAAGTTGAGGTTTTATTTCGTACGATATTGAAACTCTTACTAAAGTTGTATAAAGATAAATGTAATCCGATAAGTTGAGGGAATGCCGGTTCGAAACTTTTTACTTTCTTGATATTTCATGCCTTTGTGAATGTAGGTTTTAAGCAAAGTACGAAATGAAAAAAAAAAACGTTAATACGATATGCGTTTTAAATTCAACACAAATTCAATATGGATAAAACAAAAAACGGCTTTGCAGACTTCAATATATTGAGAGGACTTTTATTCTCACTCGAATACTTACTTTTATTATTTTTCATTTTTGAATATTGTTTTCAGCAATTAGTGTACGTAGTTTTGTTTCTAGACTAATTTATAATAAATTAAAATCAGTGCAATTATAACAATCTTGCTATTGAATCTATTGATTATTATTAAGTTGGTACACAGACAGCTCAAAAACACCCTCAGGCTTTGGTGCAGGTGTATACGGGCGCAGACCTAGATCAGAAATTTCAACATCTCTAGGATCCTAAGCAACCGTATTTCAGGCGGAAATTCACGCCATTGTTTCATGTGTAGAGATATTGGAGCAAGCCAAAAATTTTCTCAGACAACCAAGCTGCTTTAGAAGCACTTAGCACTCACCGTGTAACGTCTAAATTGGTTTAAGACTTCCAAAAAAAACTCTCCTCAATAGGAGAACTCAATAAAGTATTGCTGGTCTAGATATCTGGCCATTCTAGAATGGATGGAAACGGAAAGGCAGACTCTCTTACAAGGGAGGGTGCCGCATGTGTTTCTATCGGACCAGAACCTACTATTGGCATCGCAATAAGTTTTGCCAAACAAACACTAAAAACCTGGTCTTTTAACAGGCCACTGTCATCTGAATCATCATATGTTAAAACTTGGACTGTCGGAAGATCCGACTTGCTGTCTGGAAGATGATGGAACAGCAGAGTATATGTATATATATATTGTGCCTGCCCCGCCGCGGCTCGAATCAGGTATCTGATATTTGGCAGGGTCTCTCTCTCGCCCTCGGACCTGAAATATAATTCACCAAGAAACTAATCGGCTTTGTTAGGAAGCTGAATTTGTTCAGTGGAATCTGGATACGTGTAAGCCACAAAAGACTCTTGCGAGTGGCACTGGAGGGCCTTATAGACCCACTCACAACACACCTAACCTAATAAGATTTCTTTTGCTAGCGCACTGAGCGACATGTACTATTTGAAATTCCACTATTGCCGAGAAACAATTATCTCTCAATAATTTTGATAACAATACAAATTAATATCTACAAAATATCTCAACCGCCTCTGTTAACGCCTTTTATCTCAACTAAAATTGCTTTCTACGCTGACTTCTACAATGAGTAGCACGTCAAAAAATTTACTTCACCATCAGGTGAAAATATTACTACCGTTTCCCTGCTTTTCAACGCAGGGTCCTGGAAACTACAATCAACATAGTCGTTATATATTGGTACCAAATGGAAGTAAATAATATAACTACTTTTAATTATCAAGTCAGTAATAGATTCAGTATCATGAAAACAGAATCGTATTTAACGATTTGTTTATATTCCCAACTCTGGATTCCAGCAAATGAGAATTAACAACAAGAAATAATAGGAGAGACGTGGGTGTATATTTCGGAAAGGGAGAAAACAAAAACAAACAGTTGTTTATCATCTGAAATGACTTCAATGTTTCCCAAAACTTTCTATATATATATATATAAATATAAATATACTTTTGTTTACCAGAAGAACAATATTTCCAGGATGATTACCTCCAAGGCAAAAAATGATTTTTTCATTAATATGAGTTGTCATTTGAGGTGGTGTGAAAAATATTGATTCTCCCTCATTCCTCGTACTGATGCTACAACAGCTTAGAGCGAAGTTGTCTTCCAGCGTTTTTTGGTTGACAATACTCACAAAAATTACAAACGGAAACCATCACTTGGAAGCTGAAGAGTATTATGAAAATGGAGAATTTACCATAGGCTTGAACCTATCTGCTAGCTGTACATGGAAGAAAAGGAAACATGATCACACATTATCTTTGAATGGAAAGCTTTCTCCTACTGGAGATATTATCGACTCCTAGGAGTAGAGTACCTAAGAAAGGATTCACTGCCTCAACCAGATCTTGAGGAGTTACAGAAGTGGGAAATTCATCATCACTTATCAATTCATCATCACCTATCAATTAAATTTATATCTGTTGAAATATTCGCTATTTTTTTTTAAACTAGTTGATGTCTGCCGAATTTTGAAGGATTTTCGGAAAAATAGTACGTTTATCTCGTAGGAAAAGCCACATTACTGGACTCTTAGTCTTTTCCTACTTGGTGAGAATATAAATGATAACCAATTTTTCAATTACATCCTCATTTTCGCTCAAGGCAGCCCTTCGCCATTTAACAGACGCCGTAAAAACTTCATTTTCTTACTCTAAATTGGCATTTATGCGCCCCCTGTCACCTAGCGCATAGAGTGTCCGCTTCTCTGGCTTCACCACAGAGTCAACGCTCGACATTGAATTCAGAATAAGTCACATCAAAAGTCCGCAGTTTCAATTCGGGCTTTGTAAATATATTTTAGGCTTCTCTAACGAGATTTGCCCTTGAGCAATTGAAAAGTCAGATTATTTTACAGTGTAGCACCAGTGCTGCCAATTCTAGGGTAAAAAGGAATGTAGTCAAAGAAGTGGAGGTTTGTTCTTTTCTGAAAATTGTGATATATTGATTTTAACTTCAAATACCCACGACTAATAACCTCTTAAAGATGGTAGTGGTAGTTTTAATAAGTGCAGAATCATAATATATGTCAAAGGTTGACAAATAGAGCTTAATTTTTAACAGGTGTTAAGCTTGACCTTTAATATTATCAGCCGGCTTCCATTAGTTTTGACTCTAACGAGTTGAAGCGAAAATTTGAAAAAAATACTATACGGCAGTCCGTTGAAATGTGAAGTGGAAATTACAGACAGGCGATTCACTTTTTGTAACAACTGAAAACCGTGACGGTTGAAAATTATTATAGTAAGAATTTTGCGTGAGTTTGAAAATATGTTTCTAGCTTTTATTTAAAGTACGAATGGTATAAGCAAGAATGGCAGACATATTGTGGTGAAATATAACTCCATTTTGGGTATTAAGGCGTGTTGTTCGCTCTTTGCCACGACGGGGGTGTTCAGTATATACACACTGATTGCACAACTGAAGTGAAAAGTAGAAAGACGAGTTCAAGAAACTCATTCCGGGTGAAATGTGGTGTCTGTAATTTTATGAGAATAATTTGACAACGACTGGCTGGATCTTATTTACTACTACAAAGCGAAACTATCTTTCAGATCTTAAATTAAAATCCTCTAGTCTCTTCTTTGAAATCTTCGAAGTGGATGTGAATGGATGCGTTAACTACATTGAAGTCATATAACACCAGCCATCAGGACAGGGTAAAACTAGTTTAAAAAGATATTGCTCTATTCCAAAATGACGTCTCGTGATGCAATGAGATCTAATTTGAATTCAGGTTAATTAATTTCTCGCTTGGTAGAATGGAAAGAGATCACATTCTGGCCAAAGTAAATGGTAACGAACCATACAAGATCTATCCAGTTGAACTAGCATGGGATCGAAACGCAGTCAAGATTAAACGCTGTTATGATGGATCGCTTAAACTGACCAAGCTCTACGATCTGGAAATCGTGGCACACTCAAATGCAGCGTTGACGCATCTTTTGGGAAGTTTTCATTCGTATTTCAGGCTATTGTAAGGTGTTTGGGAATGGGAATAAAAGCTATAAAATATTCTCCAATAGTTCGGCAACACTGAAAACCTTAGCGTGCCACCATGGCCAGAATCTTGATTGAAGGAGCGGAGCTTCCCAAAAAACACATAATGTCTCTATCTTTCTTCTATAGTGACGCTTTGTTCTCTCGGGGAAGTTCTGCTCTCTCAGTCAAGAGTTCAGCGACAGTTCCAGTCTTGTCTGGAACTACCAACAAAATTTTTAACCCTGTCCAGCCACTTATTAGGAAACAGTACAGCCGAACGAACAAGAAATCAGAGGGCTGGATTGACAACGACATGAAACCATATTAGGAGTTTTTATTATTGTTGGATCCCTCAAGAATATTTCTGATAATACTACATAATAAATCAAAAAATGAAAGCATGCACAAAAAAATAAAAGGATACTACCAAAATGGGACACATTATGGGAAGGAAGAAAGATATATTAAAGAAAATGACAACATGGGTTCCATTAAAGACGAGAGCAAGAGGAAGACTACGAAGCAGATGGTGGGATCAAGTAGAGGAAGATATAGAGATATTGAAAATCTGAGAGTGGAGAACAAAATGCAGAGACAAAAACGGAATGGAAAACTATAACAAAAGTGGCCAGGATAGATAAAAAAAGTATCCCAGGTAGCCATAATCCCTCTGGATTGATCGTCCATGATGATGATAGTGATGTTTTGCATTTTCTTTATTAATGAGAGTATTATAATACTTGTAGATCGTTAATCCTGATTACGACTTCAATTAAGTCCGTACAAACTTGACCCATATTGTCCATAAATAAAAATGTGTGAAAACAAAAAAAGAAAAAGCGTGAAAATACCGCGTGAATCGAAATATATAACCAAAGATGAATGCGAAACGTGAAAAGCAACATACTTTATGCACTGAATGGAATGAATAGGGTTGAAAGTTGGAAAATTCTCCTATTTACGAGTTCATATATACATAAGGGATGTTTTATGGATGTGCTCCGGACAATGTGAATGTACTCGAAGCTACAAGCTTTGGCTTATCCGTGCAATGTAGTTCGGCTTTTTTCTATGAATATAAATATACCCATACACTATTTGTGTATATATTTATGGTTTTTAACAACTAGTTGATATGGCTAATAATCGCAAATGGGTTTATTCTTAATTAATTTATTATTTCATTATATAAGAAGGCAAGATTCTCAAAATGAAAGATCGCTTCTAGATACGCAGAGAACAAACAATATTTGCGACTGTCAAATATAATTGACAGAGGGATGGAGTGGGTGTTGTGAAACAAAACTCGGAAGACACAAAAAGTCCAAGGATGCTGATGTGCTGAGGTGTAGCTGGTGATAGGAGCAGCATCCGAGTAAAAAAGTACTTAGTGGGCATCGCAAGATCGTTGAATTGTCTCTTTCATATTATAAGAACAATGAACTATATTAGCACTAACAGTCTACACGAATTGAAGTTTATGTAATTGCATATTTCATTACCCATTAAACTTGAAGACGCTGTTTGATAAATACCATGTTTGTGAAAGTATTTTTGCTTTGAATTGAACATTTGTTGAGTTTTAACTTTTTTCACAACTTTCTAATGCTACTAAACACTGAAATTCCATTTTATTTTCCCATTTTATATTTCCATCCAAATTCTTAAATTAACTTGTCCAAAACAAAAAAAAGCACGAGCATTACTTTTTTTCTCTTCCACTGCCTTTTGCGAGAAAAAAATTGTCACAAAAATACATTGGACGACAAATTGAATCTTATGCGAGAATTTTATGAAATTATTGTAACTTTTATGCTCGCTATAACTTCCCATGAAACTCGCAGCAATGACTTTACACCTCGAAACAATGTTGGGGTACAGAAAATGAAAATGGAACTGATGTAAAGAGAACGTCGGGTGATATGGCCATCAATTTAATAAAATTCAGGAGGGGTTCAACCATTTTTCTTGAGAATATTTTGTAGAAAATAAAGACAATGCTTCGTGGTTAGATACGTTTTGGGGTTTGAGCACTTTATTTAACTACTTAATGATGCCTTTTATATTCAATGCATGAGAAACATCATTGCCACACTATATTTTTCAATTGAAGGTCAATTCTCGCCGAAAAAACTCGTTTGACCACTGAAACGCGCCCCCCTATATTTCATGTGGTTGGATTCTTTGCTCCTGTATTCCTGACAGCAATTTTTTGTTTTCGTTTTCTGTTATCAATTTTATCCACTAAGTGACTAAGTCATCTGTGCTGGTTTACATTGACTGGATTTAACCAAGATGTTGTCACTGTAACTGAATACTGTCAACCAAGAGCCCATCTCCGTAGGGTGGATAAAATTGATTTGTAGCAGACGTGGACAGTGGCGAATTTGATACTTTTGCTAGTTTTTGTGATGCACCGTTACACCATGCCCCCCTATTTTTTCCTTCTCAACCAACTTCTGGAAACCCTCAACTTGAAGAGTATACAGGGGAATACAGGAGTTGATTGTCCGTATAAAATAATGATGAGTAGAACAAGATATTCTGGATGAAATCGATCAATAATTTGTTGCTTGTGAATACTCGTGCTCGCTTGTTGGCTCACACCACCATTGGCGTAGAATAAAGCTTTTCGATGGAACGATTTATTTATAAAAAATTGTTTTTCAACATAGGCGTACGATACGACAAAGGGATTGGAAGATTTGAATTTTATGAGTATATAACATTTTTTCAAACCGAATAACTGAGCTTCTCTTCATTCATTTTCTTGGAAAGTGAACTACAGAATGGCGAGGAAATGGAAATTCTAGAAATTTCCAGAGCAAAGTCCGTGATATAAGGATGTCGTACTTCAACGTCTAGATTAATCAAATCGCCCTCTTGTGTGCCATAAAACAAATGCAAACTTGAATGAATCTAATCTGGGAATGTGATGTATTAAGTTCAGAATGTGACTGAAAGTTCCAGAGAATGTAATATGCGAGTGGTGCACCCTCAAATGCTTCCCTATAATGAATTATTATTACAGTACTTAAAGCAACAAAAAATTATATTCCTGAATAACTTTTTATAAAAGTTGCTTGGACGTATAGTTTTTTTATAATAATTCCAACGGAGCAGATTAATTTAAAATGTCTTTTAGTTAAGTAAGATTATTCATCCGGACCACAGGGATGTATTGATACGAGCCCTTAGTATATAGTTAGGTGAAGTTACAATCACAAAGGAGGCAGGCTGAGCGAGCCTCAAAGGACATTATGTGTAAGTCTTATGTGACCAATCTGATGATTCGTGCTTCGTTTCATGATAAATTAGTATGACGATAGGGGATAGTGAGTATGAGAACTGAAATGTTTGGCTGGTAAATTAATATCCAAGAGAAATTCATTGAATTATCATATTATTCATTTGTGCACCGTAAAATATATTTTCACGATGAATGGTAGACTACCTTATCTATAAATATTTCAATCTGATTGAGTGAATATAGAAAGAGGTTTTCCTTTGTCTGACTTACACTTCATCTACCCACTTTATTTCCAACGAATGGTTTTATGAATTCATCGGAAAAATTCAAAAGAAAGGTTCCGTCAAATAAATGACAAATAATTACAATAATACATGCTGGAAGAGGAAAAGGTTGGGTTCCAAAAAATATTGAATGTTCAAGCTTAGATTATCAACAGGATTATCAACATCAAAACTCTTCGAAGATTTGTTTGAAAATTATTGATTTCGGAGTTTACCAAAAAACAAGAACAGTTATGATGAACAATGCAACTTATCAAAGCCGGCAATTGTATGGAGTACCAAATAACACCTGCATTAAACGGGAAATTTAAGTGTATAAGCAATATTGAAACAAAAAATAAGCCAAATTTGAGGTTATAATTCGAACTAGTTTTTTATAGGGAGTATATGCATACCAGCTCACCCGGCCACGCGTTGCTGTGGCTAAAGTTTTTGTCATATTACATTGTTGTAAACTATTTAAGGGAAGCGGTAGGAGAGCATCAGACATGGGCACCACCATCCTTTTTTACATAGATGCCATTTGTAAAAAAAACATGTCGACCTTCATGACTGATCTTTCAAGTTGGATCAAACCACACACGGTGCACAAATTCGGTTAAGTAGTTTAGGAGTCCATCGAGGACAAACACGTGACACGTAAGTTATATATATTGAGAAGAGAAAGATAAGATTAGAGTTTTGAACAACGAAGCACTAATAATTAAAAAGCAGGAATAATTTCACTGTATTATATTCACTATAATTTAGTTTATACTTCAGTCTAAGTAACACGTGGCCGGCTATCCTAACACCAAAAATTGAAAAAGTAAATTTCACTATATTTCGTTTACTACAAAATAAATTTAACCTATACTGTAGCCTCAGCAACATGTCGTGGCTATGCTATTAAATTGTAGCTCATATGAAACGTTTGGAAGTTTGACATAGCAAGCCATCTATTGAATACTCAGTCAATGCAGTCAACAGATGTTGCTATCTGTTAGAATCGTTTGGAGCTAGCAGATAAAGACAAATAATTTGCAATAAGATAATATTGCGTTAAAAAATTGAGATGTAAGCTATCCTATCTTTCAAGTTGAATCAAACTGAACACGGTGTACAAACTTTATTAAAATCGGTTGAGTAGTTTAAGAGTCCATCGCGGACAAACACGTGACACGTGATTTATATATATATATATATATATATATATATATATATAAAAAGATTGAAAGAAAAATATTACGCGATTTCCATAATCCGTTTGATATACCGGAAGGCCTCTCCATTACCTATTACAGGCTAAATAAAAAAATTGTTAGGGAATCAATTCGTTACTTAGAGCCACATGCAAATGTGCAAATCCAGGAAATGCAAACGGTTTCTTGGCCTCTTGCTTTACAGCATCCGACCAATAACCTAAAAATTGGGCAAATTCTATTACCCAACATAATATAAGTGAAGTTAGCTGCGATGTAATTTTGTGCTGTCAATAACTTTGAATTTGTTGTTGAATTTGATTTAGCATTGCGATTTTCCCCATCGTTTTAAATTTAAATGTACAAAGATACTAAGGTAAATTGAATTAGTCTCGTTTCCGTTAAACCAGTAGCATTTTTCTGATTGAATCAGTTCATCTTACACCATTTTCTGTTTGGTTTATTTTATAATTTCACAAAATAAAAGTATTTTAAAATCCTTATTAAAGTTTAACAAATGCAGTTTGCTTATGAAATTTCTATTTCAGTTATTTTAACAAGCGATTAAAATAAATGCGACACAATTCCGAGAAATCCAGAAAATCCTAGGAGTCATAATTTTCCGTGATTGCCTTTCTTTCTCTTTCCTTTTCTCGAATTAATCTTAACAAACGGTCTTTCGGTAATTAGGCGAAACACTCAGGAATAATTAATTCTTTTTTATCATCTGGACAAGTTAATTCTTCGTCAGGATCTGAGCTCTAATTGCAAGGACAACGAAAGAGGAATCGTCATCTTGGGCCTCACTTCGCATGACACTGATATCAAAGGAAAATTATGTGAAATTTTATTCAAAGGATATTTCTCTTTTCTTGGTCGTTTTCTTCCTTAGGGGCAGCGTTCTACTCCAATTGATTCAGTATGTTTTTGCAAAGAAGAAAAATTATTATATTATTATTATATTATTTATTTATATTTATTATATTATATTAGGTTCGTTAGAGAACATACTAAACGAAAATCACAACATAGAAAACGTATTAGGGTTCCTTAACCAAACTAATCTTTGCTCTAGAATTTAAGGTACCTACCACATAACTGTATGTATTGTATTGTATTTTATTGCTAACTGAAACCTTGTTTCTTGTATTGTCCCACTGCTAATAACCCTCAGTGGTTGATGCAGTTTGATATTAAAATAAAAAAAAAAAAAATTATTTTAATAAGAATGGTTTGAGCTCACAGCTAAAATCTTAACAACGGTAACAATAGTAGGAGAGAAAAGAATGTAAAGTCGATGGGAGACAACATTTTTCAAAAATTGCACCTTATTTGTATTACTAGGCAGGAAAGTGCCACTTTTTCTCCCGCAAGATGTAGTTAACTGTAAACATCCAAGGGAGGAAAAGGAAAAGGGAGGAAAAGGCACTTTACTCCCATGTGATACATATTATTTTTCTTCCTACCCCTATAGAAAGTACACACATTCCTCCCTCAAATCAGGGAGGAAACTCATACTTTTTCTCCCTAGGGAGGAAAGTATTTTTCCTCCCCCTCATTTCAAGTAAGTTGTAAACGATGAAACTTGTGAATTCATTATATTCATATTTTTTCCATAATTTCTAGAACATCCTGTATATCCTGTTTTTTGGTAAATGTTACTTCAACGTAGTTCTTCAATACAAATTTCAACTTCAGGAATCTTGGATATACGTTTTTTGAGTTCAGAATAAGAAAAGCATAGTATGCTGTGGCTCACTGACAGTAAACACGGCGATTGACTTTTGAGGTGCAAAGTCGCTACATTCATTAAACTTAGTTGAATTTTTGAAAAATGGAGAGCGATTCAAGTGATTTTGAATTTCCAAATACACCACGTAATATTAAGGAACAAGCTAACATAGCGTCATTAACCTTACTACCACAAAAATCTAAAGACGGGTATGAAAAACAATATGCACAATATAAGCAATGGGCTGAAGACAACAAGATACATAAATATTCAGAGAATGTTTTACTGGCATATTTTTCACTACTAGGAAAATCATTAAAAGCTTCAACACTTTGGTCTAAATATTCAATGCTACGCACAATGATACAAATGAAGGACAATGTCGATATTAAATATCCAAAGTTGATTACATTTCTAAAACGTCAAAATGCCGGATACAAACCAAATAAAGCGGAAACTTTTACAAGAGAAGAAATAAATACATTCTTAATGGAAGCCCCCGATGATGTTTTTTTATTAATGAAGGTAAGAAATGAAATCCCATGCAAATAATTTAATTTTTGATATAAAATATTCATAGGTAGTCCTTGTTATTGGAATTTCTGGAGCATGTCGATGTGATGAGCTTATTAAAATGACTATGGATGATATTGAAGAGAAAGACAATATTTTAGTCATAAATATCCACACTTCAAAAACGTATAAACAACGAACTTTCGTTATCAATACTATACAACAGGTAACGGCCCAAATTTTGTTCAAATCGTTAAAAAGTATATCTGTCCACGTCCTAAAACTGAGCATACACGATTGTTGGTATGCTTTAAAGCAGGCAAATGTATAAATCAAGTGGTTGGCAAAAATAGTATAAGTATCCAAAATACCACAAAAAATTGCAGAATATCTCAATCTTCCAAATGCCAAATATTACACAGGGCACAGTTTCAGAAGAACTTCAGCAACTCTGTTAGTAAACGCTGGTGGGGATATTTTAGCTCTAAAACAGCATGGCGGTTGGAAATCAACCAATATCGCAGAAGGTTATGTAGAACAATCTTACACAAAAAAAAGAAAAATTTCTGATCAAATTATGGGAAATAATGTAGAACCTGAACTTGATCAAAATCAGCCAAGCACTTCTAGAAGTTACCACCATTACAATGCGCTAAGCGAAAATATTTCAAATACTAAAGCTCCTATTCAAAGCCTGTCTTCTTCCAATGGTGTTCATATAAGTGCTGCTCAAAACTGCACATTCAATATTAACATAAATTATTCTAAAATATAGTTAAACAATACTATGTACTTAATTGTATAACATATATTGATAAATTTGTTTAATAAATAATTCTTGTGTTCTTAATTATATTCGTTACCTATTTGTGTCGTAAATCAATTTTCAAAAAAAGGTGGGTAGGAGGAAAACATTTTTACCACTGCCTACCCACAAGCTCATCGTCACTAGCTTATCATTTTTCCTACTCAAGACCGTTAAACTTTTTTACTTTTCATAATTTATTGTATTCATCAAATATTTTCGTGCAATTGCACGTGAAAGGTACTGAAATATAAGCAATTATCAGACATTTGGCGTTTTGCCAAGAACTGTCAGAATATTTTGTATAATATTGAATCAAATCATTTCCATAGCTCGAGGTAGCATTGTTGAATAAATTGAACTACTGTTGATTTTAGAGCAATAATATATTCATTCACAATTATCTAGTTTGATAATTTTAACGATTGCACGAAAAATAGTGTGTATGCCATGGCCGCGAAACTTTTTAACGACCTCAAGATTATCTTGCCTCGGCCGCAAGCAGCCTCGGAGATAACTGTTCTTTCGGTACATTAAAAAGGTATTTCGCGGCCTAGGCATACAAATAACTATATTTATTTAATAAAAACAATAATAAATAAAATAATATAGGATTTACCTAAAATTGCAGCAGCACCGGGTCATTTTTGTTCCGCCAAAATTCTTTGTATTGCCACATGTGTAAAAAAACGGCCTGTTTCGAGGTGGCCACAATTTCGGCACTTCTTGTTTTAAACTATTAAAAGTAATATTGACTTATGTGTGTGTGGGGGAAGCTGGCATGGCAATAAATCCTTTTTCAATTTTTTTTTCATATTTTTATATATTTTTTATTTTAATTTTTTTTTTAAACTGACTAATATCGACGCTATTTTTTATTGGATACCGGTAAACTCGAACTTGGGTGTTACTTCATAATGTTCAACAGTCACGAATATAAAATTATTCCAATATTTCATCTTTTCTTGAGTTAAGTTTTTCCTCCTATCCTAAAAGTTTCTCGTTTATTTATTATAGCAATAGGTACGGCATAAATTAAACAAGGAATTATAAATTTCGTTGCCCTGTGGAACAATAACTTTGCCGAGAGTGAAATTTTAAACTCCATTCGAGAGCAAAAAATTATCCGCAGTAAATTAATTGTAATTAATTGGAAATAAAAGCTAGGGAACGCTGTACTTAGTTTTCGGGGTTTGCCAGCTTTTTTATCAGCAATTAATTATAGGAAAACTGGAAGTGCTGGTAGTTTTTTTTGTATTAGAGAGAAGGTTGAGTGCTATGAGTGCATGCTGGAAGTTGCCCTAGCTGTTATTTCATTCAGGCCGCTTCTAGTAGCTCACAGCTTTTACTTGAGCTTAATTTAAACTGTCATAAGTAAAATAGAGTGAATTCGAAGTTATACAATTTTTTATCATAAATTATCTTTTAAATAAAGTTTTTTAAAGTAATGGGAAATATTGGAATTTTTGGACTTATGATAATAGTTTAATGCTTTTTTATTTTTGAAAAATTATTCTCAACAGACTACTAAGGAGGTATCTGTATCCTTCATCAATATTGAACTGGGCGCATTTTCTTATGGCGTGGCTTTCCGCTTGGAAAAAAACTACTAAGGAGGTATCTGTATCCTTCATCAATATTGAGCTGGGCGCATTTTCTTATGGCGTGGCTTTCCGCTTGGAAAAAAACTCCAAGTATCTTTCAAGCGGAAATCTACGCCATAAGGAAGTGCGCCCAGTTCAATATTGATGAAGGATACAGCGAACAAAGGATTATCATAATGTCGGATAGTCAAGCAACCATTAAAGCACTGAGCTCTTGTGTAATCAGTTCCAAAATGGTGTGGAAATGCCTAGACAAACTCCTAACTATGGATTCCAGGACCCACTGGAATAGAAGGAAATGAAATAGGAGATGAACTAGCAAAGAGGGGGACTGAAATACCTTTCTGGGGGCCTGAACCCTTTTGCGGAATCAGCCTCAATGTAATATTGGAAGAAATAGGTAGAGCCAAGGAAAAAAGAAGATCTGACCATTGGAAAGATCTACTAGGGCTTATAGAATCAAAGACTCTTCTGGGTGACTACAACCTGTTGAGATCAAATAAATGCATAAGTCAAAGTAAAACTGCGCTAAGAGTTTTAACAGGGATCCTAACGGGACATTGTCGCCTGGGAGATTACTGGATCGAAGAGGAACATCTACCTAACTTGAAGCCTGCAGACATCTTAAAATTCCTCCGAGAAATAGGAATGAAGGAGCTACTAGTTTCTGAGACCCTCCTCAGAAGCTAAGTAGAAGTAAGGTGCACAATAGATTTTTTAGGTTTCAGTGAATGTCACCCCAAAATACATACATACCTACAAGGTACAACTACTTCTTTGGCTGTACGCCACGACAGAAAATAAATTACACTTCCGAGTTAACACATTAATCACCCAAAGATCCGACATTTGGTTCTCAATAATGCAATGCCTTTTTTGAGCATTGTATTTGTAGCCCCAGTAGAAGAGCCCACAAGTGTATCTTTTGTTATAGAGGCTCTTGAGCAAGAGTTATACTCGTACAAAATTCTCTGTCTGTCTCTGTCTCTCTCACAAATGTCCAAAATATTTGGTTCTCGCGTCCTGGACTAGGTTGAGGCTCCTAGACCCAAACGCTGGTTCTCATTTTCAAAATAGTTTTTTGTTATCCATGTCAGAAATATTTATTTTCACTATTTGTTAATTGATAGTGGGAGTATTTGAAAAAAACTTGGATCCCCCGGGGACAGACAAAATTTTTTCAATGGGTGGTTAATGTGTCAAACGAGGTTGAGATATATTTCTGTGAATTGCTTTAGTTTCTTGCTTATACAAATTACCCCCACTATGTACGACTTTAAAATAAAAAGATCTATTCAAGCTGGATATCTACTTGGTTCCATACTTCATTCCATCCCTGTATGTTTAATTAAATAAACAGTGTTATAAATTAATAAAATAATTTTCGACCTGACCCTATATTTTCAGTAATTGGTAATAACAAGGGCCCTAAACATTTTATAAAATCTAATTTTCGTCGATAATTTTCTCGTTACAGCAACATTTACCCTTATAGCTCCCTCGAGAGGAAGCCATGTGTAATTTTTCCAGAACATGGTTCGATTGATACCAAAAATGAAAGGACCGATGCACGACAAACATGAATCATATCCATGAATCCCTCGATGACGAATATGGCTGGCTGCTACTGCCATAAATATTTCTGGGGATGAAATAGTGCTTAAGCTTGATTTATATGGGGGTGGGAAGAGCGGTCGACCGCCTCCCCGCCTGCGTCGTTCCCCTTCGGCGACGATTTTTGAAAATTACTTTAAGGATTGCTTCTTCCAGTATTTGATAAATGTCATGGGGTGATTGGAATGTATGAGGATGCTACGGAATAGGGTGAAAATGTTTTGTTTAAATTTATTAGACTGTATTTATTAAGGGAATGTAACATGTTTACGCCTATTTAGTTTTCCTGAACCGGTTCACTCAACTTTATCGTTTTCTGTAGAAACATTGTTAAGAAGGATTTGAGTAGTAGAATAATTTAGCGGACAGCTGGGCGATTTTATCCAGTTGTGACACAAAACCGATCCACCGATATCTTCACGATTTCTTATGTGTTGGAAATAACTGAAAGTGCTTTATTTTCCTTCTCTTCCCCTTCAACCCCATTTTCTAATGAGCAAGAAATAGCAAACTAGAGCAAACTAGAAATGATTTTCCTATAGCAACTATATTCCCATTGGACTGCTGCGCTGGAGCTTGTCACACAATATAATTTATTTAATCCAAACGTATCTGGGGGGCACACTTATCGATATTTTTTCTCTTATTTTTTGGGAGTCAAACCACAAAGTTTTTCATTTCTTTTTATTTCGACGTTTCGGTAGCGTTCCAGCTACCGTTGTCAAGATTAACTAGTGATAAAATAATTTTTGGTCCCTATCTGACACAACGAAAAAAATATGACAACTAGACAATCAATAATATTTGAAGTTTAGGACTACAAAACTTTGTTGTCAAATTTTATTAAGGTCCATTCATAGTAGATTACAAATCTCTAGTAAAATGTGAAATAAAATATTTTATTTTATGACATTCTAACGATATGATAGTCTACTAGAAATGGAATCCAGTGAAGTGCACGTTCCAGGAACGGTTTTTATTGGGATAGTGCTTTTTTCCGCTTATTTTGGAAATTTTGTTGATAAAACGCGTTTGTTGTTACTTTTTTGTGAATGATTATTTTTGTGTTCAAAATATGTATGACTCAGTTTGATGATTTTATGTATTGAAGTGTGTATCGATTAACAACTATTCCAATGATAAGTCATAAGAAAACCTGGATAAAAACTTATGATGCTATCCTGATAACGCAGGTAGGTAATTGATTATTGGAAATTTCTCTTTCTACATTGATAACCAAGTTTGACTACATTCGGCTGAAATACTAGCTACACATTTATCTGCATTTAGTTGTATTGAAGCACTTTCTTTGATTTTTCGTCTTTTATTATTGGGCTCTTTCAATATTATTTTTGTCGAATCCCATTAAATTTTATGCCCCTCTTCCCAAGCATGTTTACAAATTCCTGACTTAAAGAACTCCCTATCTTTGATATATTTTTTATGTTCACTTATTCGGACTTTCAATGGTCTAGATGTTTTACCTAAATAGAATTTGTCGCATTCACAAGATATCTGATATATGCAATTTTTTGAAGATTGTTCTTCATTTTTTGGTTTTGCTTTTGTTAGTATAGATCTCAACGTATTGTTAGATTTGAAGCTAGTTCGAATATTGAATTGATCACCAATTTTTTTAATTCTTTCCGATAAACCCCTAACATACGGTATTGTCAAATTTCAAAAAATTATGTTAGCTGAATTATCAATATTATTATTATTATGGGGTATTAACAATGAGCCCTTCTCTATATTCTTAATTTCTTCATTTACAAATTCTGCCGGGTAATTATTGGCACTTAAAACATTTTTTAGTAGAGTTTTCTCCTTTGCGAAATGACTATCATTAGAACAAATAATTTTGGCCATATCATAAAATGGCCTTATGACTTAGTATCTCTGAATGATTTCTTAACGTATATAAATGAAGGAGAAACATCTATAAAATTTGAAATTGAAATTGAAAATAACAATTATTTGCCATTTTTAGATGTTCTTATCAATAAAACACCTACAGGGTATGAAACAAGTGTTTATCGTAAGCCAACACACACTAATAGGAATTTGAATTTTGAATCAAATCATGCTATAAGCTTTAAAGAAGGGGTAGTAAAATCTTTATACGATAGGGCCAGAATCATTTGTTCTAATGATAATCATTTCACAAAGGAGAAAACTCTACTAAAAAATGTTTTAAATGCCAATAATTACCCGGCAGAAATTGTGAATAAAGAAATTAAGAATATAGAGAAGGGCTCATTGTTAATACCCCATAATAATAACAATAATATTAATAATTCAGCTATCATAATTTTTTAAAACTTGACAATACACCGTATGTTAAGGGTTTATCGGAAAGAATTAAGAAAATTGGTAATCAATTCAATATTCGAACTAGCTTCAAATCTAACAATACGTTGAGATCTATACTAACAAAAACAAAAACAAAAAATGAAGAACAATCTTCAAAAAATTGCATATTATATCAGATATCTTGTGAATGCGACAAATTCTATTTAGGTGAAATATCTAGACCATTGAAAGTCCGAAAAAGTAAACATAAAAAATATATCAAAGATAGGGAGTTCTTTAAGTCAGGTATTTGTAAACATGCTTGGGAAGAGGGGCATAAAATTCAATGGGATTCGACAAAAATAATATTGAAAGAGCCCAATAATAAAAGACGAAAAATCAAAGAAAGTGCTTTAATACAACTAAATGCAGATAAATGTGTAGCTAGTATTTCAGCCAAATGTAGTCAAATTTGGTTACCAATGTTAGAAAGAGAAATTTCCAATAATCAATCATCTACCTGCGTTATCGGGATAGCATCATAAGTTTTTATCCAGGTTTTCTTATGATGTATCATTGGAATAGTTGTTAATCGATACACACTTCAATACATAAAATCACCAAACTGAGGCATACATATTTTGAAAACAAAAATAATCATACACAAAAAAAGTAACCACAAACGCGTTTTATTAACAACATTTCCAAAATAAGCGAAGAAAAAAAAGCGCTATCCCAATAAAAACCGTTCCTGGAACGTGCACTTCACTGGATTCAATTTCTAGTAGACTATCATATCGTTAGAATGTCATAATATAAAATATTTTATTTCACATTTCACTAGAGATTTGTGATCTACTATGAATGGACCTTAATAAATTTTGACAACAAAGTTTTGTAGTCTTAAACTTAAAAATATTATTGATTGTCTAGTTGTCATATTTTTTTCGTTGTGCCAGATAGGGACCAAAAATTATTTTATCACTAGTTAATCTTGACAACGGTAGCTGGAACGCTACCGAAACGTCGAAATAAAAAGAAATAAAAGTAAGAGAAAAACAATAAATAATGCCACAAGGAACTTACAGGAGATATTCATCGATATTTGTCAACACCCCTAATTAGAACCACCCTAATGTTTAGTTGTGGAAGGAAACTTGGAGAGTGTGATTAAAAATTGAGACCATTTGTTTACCTTCTGGTGTTAAGTATTTGAAACAACATAATAAATCCAACATACTGTCTGCGGCTACATCAACAATTTATAGAAAATAACTTTGTAGATGGAAACAAAATTAGGTCAGAGACAACAGAATACTTTCAAGAATATATTATTCATTAACGTAGGACGGAAACAGCTTGGGATAAATAAGACCCACGGGGGAGTAGAAATACAATGAAAAATATTTAAGCACAATCAAAGAATAAGCAAAAGTTTCACAAGAAATGATTACGCATTAAGATTGCGAAAATAACTCAGGAATAATTGGCTGCTCGGCTTTCGCCGGTTTACATAATGATCAACCATATTGTATATTTTTCTACACCCGTGTTATAACAATGCACTTATATGCCCATAATCCGTTTCATAATGATACCCA
>CAJUYG010000156.1:0-23178 GCA_910591675.1 Galerucella calmariensis | reverse complement strand
AATGAACTTACATTATTTTTAAAAGTACAATTCAAAAATGTGATAAAATACAGGGTGTTCCATTTAAAGGAACCTAACTTTGATACGGCACGCTTTTTTGGAGCACCCTGTATATTCCAAAATATTTTTAAATTATAGTCCTAAGTGATCTACATGATTCTACGTCTTATTTTTTATAATTATATTTGCCGTTAAGACTCCAGAGAATAGTTCGTTCATAGTGCCCCAACCTGTATAGGAGACTATAAGCTTTATTAAAGCGAAAGTCCGAGGGATATATTGGAAAAAAAGCAAAAATATTTTCACCTGAACAAATAAAAAAGTTTATCTACGAAGCACACGATGAACGGTTTTTATTTTAAATGTAAGTATCTATCTAACATTGCATTTAAAAAAAATTCATGATTACAAATTTTATATTATATTTCATTAATTTCGAGCCAACTTATAGACCGAACTCGTGGCCGAGCGGGTTAAGGCGCTCAATTTGGACTAGACTACAGTATGAGTACCGGGTTCGAAACCAGCCAGTTCAATAAAAATATAAAATTTATGGTTTTTGATTATTTATCGGGTGTACAAAAAATAGCGTATGCAACTCTCATGTAATGGTTATTAATACACTCGCATAACCCGGTTAATGCTCTGGTATTAATAACCATCATTACATGATCGTTGCATAATATACTATTATCAACAAATTAAATATTTGACGGTTTATCATTGCTATCTATCATTTTATTATTATCTATGCATAAATAGTAGAAGTAAACAGTGACGACTCAAGAAATAAAAACATATTTTAAACACTTACATTTGGAACCATCGACGGCGCAATCTCCTTCCCAATACCATTTGGACTGCACCATTTTTACCATTAACCATCACTAAATACCGAAATCGACCATTTCCATTTACCGACCGGCGATTGCCTCCACATTTATCTCTTAGTCAAAGGCATACATCACATAGTTTCCTATGATACTGACTCTAAGTCCACTACGTTAGAGCAACTTCGAGCCAGTACCTGTGTTAATAGAGTAACTCACCAATCTATAAAAATCGGTTGCATGTAATTCAAAATTATCTATTGAGGCTGTTGTCTCTTAGAAATGAAATTGTTCAACTTTAATCCGGTGCAGTATCCAGATCAAGTTTATATTGTAGTGAAGTATTTTTTTACAGAGATTGAAAAATAATATGAAAATTAGTTTGTACTGGTGAGATTTTGAAAATATGAGAATAAGTGGAAAAGAAGGTTTTGAAACACTACCAGTCTGTACCTATTGTCCACAAGGAAATTTCTGTGATCACATATTCTACTATAAATACAGGCATACAACTATTTGAAAATTTGTGTAACCACAAAAAATTTCTCAGCTGATAAAAAAATTAAATTGATTGAAAAACAGTAAATTATAAAAAAATGGAAACACCCAAAATAATGAATTGTTTTCACTTCTGTGTTGTCTGGAAGTTCTCGTTGTACCTAGTGCGTTCTTGGAGTGTCTTAATATTGGAAAATAATAATTTTTTAACGAAGTTTTCAGTAAATCGAATAAATGTTTTAAATTTGAAAGAAAATTGAGTTTATTGATATAAAGTCAAATTGTGAAAAAAGAATATTTAAGCAGCTTTATTTATTTATTTATTAAAAAATATGCTGGATTAAATAAATGTTTCAAATTGGGGAGACATTTTGAGGTGTCTCAAAATATTATATAAATCAATTTATGAAGCGATTTTTCTTTTTATATTTTAGGGATGATATAACTTATTTTTCATATTTTATTATTTTTTTTCAATAACTTTTTGCTTAAATTGGAAAATATTAAATTGTGTTGAATGGTTGACTTATTGACACCCAGAACTTTGCACCTTAAATCCTTTCTCTTCCTGAATTATCATTTCGGAGTTGTCCAGAGCAATCGGTTTTACACAGGGAGTTGCATACAATTCCAAAAATTATAATTTCACGATGAGAATGTTAATAATATGCCTGACTAAATAAATGTCTTAAAATTTTCTTTGAATATTTCTGGATTTGAATTGAGCTATGGAAACTATTTAATTTTTGACCATTTTTTCATTTTATTCTATACAGTTGATAAAATTGAATTTTGGTGTTTACGAAGGTTTTAAATTATTGAGAAAAATTAAATACACAAACCATTTTTCCTATTTTTCACTGAATTATTTATTTTTCTTTGTATTTATTTCATTATTCTTGTTTTGGTAACTTAATAATTGGAATAAGAAATATTAAATTTTGATTATAACCTTAACGATTCACCGATTTGCTCACAGACGGTTGCAGCACTGAAAAATTTCCACCTGAAAGATAAGAAATTCAAACAAAATCCACATAAAAATATCCTCTTGCTGGGGTGTTTCCAATATTTAATATATTTATAAAATTATTGAGAGTGAAGCAATGGAAAAATTGTGAAAAACATTTCAGGCACACTTTTTAAATAACAAAAATAAAAAATGGATTTATCAAATTTCAAAAATATTGATTAAATAAATGATTTATAAAAAAAATAATCGAAAATGTTCTGAAAACGGAAAAAAAATTGATTACTATGAAAATTCTATTTTTAAAGGAGAAAATTTTCTAGGTTTTGAACTATTATTATTTTCACAATTATTTATATTTTTGTTATTTATCACATTCTCCTACCTTTAGGCATATCGCATTTCTTGAGCGGAAACGAGACCGATAAAATCTGTAAAAAAAGAAAACTATATTAATTATAAACAGTAGAGGAAAATATTTCAAATATCTCGAAAAGCATGAATATAGAAGAAATTAACAGAAAAGAATTCTTGGAAAGTAGGAAATTCTCAATAAAATAGTCCCAGCTCCCGGAACTGTATCTCCATTATTTAAAATTCGAAATCAACGCTGAAAATAGGTCATTTTGCATATACTAGCACATTAAATGAATTTTTTATGTAATTAATTGTTTATTCCGAAAGTTGGAGAAATTAGGGTGTATTCTAAGCACTTCAAGGAGTTAATTGCCGTGGGAAAACATTCTTTGAGCTTATTTTTCAACAAACTAGGTGATGTTCTTGAACTTTCTTGTAAACTGAAATATTTAAGCATTGTCTCAAAAATGTTTTGCATCGTCTTTCTATATTTATACCGAACTATAATAGATTATGTCATGAAAGTTTGAAGCATGTCAATACATTATTTTTGACCAGTTTCGTTTTAACGAGGTGCGCGCATTATCTGTGTGCAAAATGTCAACAAAATCGGAACAACCTTATAGGAAAAGCTCAGTATGAACACGATTGCAGCGCCACCTACTGGAACTGATTGTGAATATAAACCATCCAGCTACTTACCCAAACACACACGAAATTTCAACAAAATTGGCTCGTCTGTTTAGGAGTTGTTTACTGTTAACCCGATTGAAACGTGAATCTAAACCATACAGTTACTCACTCAAACTCACACAAAAAATCTTAACAAAATCGGTCCAGCTGTGTACATTATAATATAATACATAGCACCGGTTCAAAGCCGGGGCGGGTAGCAAGCTATACATATAAACCTTCCTCTCAAATCACTCATTTATTTCTTAGAACTGCATTAGAATCCCTTAAGTAGTTTAAAAGATCCAAGGTAAGCGAAATCATTCAATAAAATACGAAGATAAAAAATCATTAAACTCACACTTAAACACAAGAAATGTCTTTTTGCTTTTGTTGAAAAGTAATTTGTTTGTTGTCCACTAATATGAATCGGTATAAATTAACTTCTGACGATGTAAATGTTATTTTATGAAACCTGTTATATTTCTGTTGTGCACTTTTTTATTTTCCCTTTTTTTTTGATAACTATTCTTTCCATAAACCACATTAATTTTCGATATTATTTACTTTTGAATTTTGTCTACATAAAACAAATTTCTAGTTGAAATTATCTATAAAAATAAAAGTTTTCACAAAAATACGTCATACAACATACCTAATAAGTAACAAACATTAAAAATAATTAAAAATTACCTGAATAACAACAATATAATATAACATTCACTGGTGTATTCAAAGCACTAATAAAGTAATAAGAATAACACAAAATGATCTACAACATTCTTTGCTATAAATTCGTAAGGCAGCAAAAAAAAGTGTTTACTGAATTTTATTGGAGAACAATTTTTTGTCAGTCGATATTTATGCAGAGTCGGCTACGTTACATTTTAATTTAGGATTTAAATATACAGAGTGGGTTTTAAATATTAAACGACTTAAGATTTTAATGAATTTTAATTTGCAAGAGTTTTATGATGTGAACGATGTTATGTTGGTAGTAACATTCTTCTTTAAAGTTTAATTTTAAGGTGCTGCAGTTTTTATGAATCGTTACAATTTTCTAACAAATTACTTACAGTGTATTAGAGCATTTCATTTAGGATAGAGAAAGATGTATGGAACTTTAATAGACAGATAAAAAAGGAGAATTAATTGACTAAATTTCGGTGGCGCACTATCTCAGTGCAGCTAAAATTCATGCCTTTTTGGGAACAGTCGCTTTGATTTGGGGTGTATAAAGTTCTGAAGGAATTCTAAATATTCAGGAACTGTTAAGGTTTCTTCGAGTCTAAAAGTTTTTGATTTCGTCTACTATAATGTCATTAGCCACTTGACAATAGCAATTATTTTGAACATCAATAAAATAAGGGTTTACAAGAATGTATAATACATATTAAGGGGAATCTATCAGCAGCGATTTGACAAAATATCGAAGTATTTTTGGCAAAGAATTTTGAAGTAATGGATGTATTGAAAATTAAGAAAAAAATATATCATGTAGATTAATGTTGAACTTAGAGTTCTCAAATTCGACCTTGCACAATTATGCTTCGTATATTTTTTTGTTTCCCTACGTCCTCACGTTTAAGTTCACATAACGAAAATTTTATTAGAAATATGAAAGCTCCGCAACATGTAGGTAGCCAAGCGGTCCAAGCGGATTTTGGTTCACGTACTACTCTATAAGCTTCGTCAGTACTGAACTGGGAGACCGCCGAGACCGGCGAGCGTTGTATCAACACGCGACTACCGAAGCAGAGAGACAATGTCAGTCATAGAAGGATAGAAAAGCGAGTGATGGATTTTTATCCGATATTTTAGTGGTAGCAACCGAATTTCAATAAGGAATTGTACGGTCATAAGTAATTTGAGGATTCTGAGATTTTTATATAGTATTCATAAAGCTTCAAATTAGAGTTTTTATCAATTAGTTTTTCCACTTAATCCATAATTAATTCTTTACAAAGGCTCAAACTTTGCTTAATATGTGTAATCACCTCATGATTCATATTTTTTTCAACAAAATTTGGTTAGCATTCCAAAGTTTTTATTCGATGAGAACTCTAAGTTCAACATTAATCTACATGATATATTTTTTTCTTAATTTTCAATACATCCATTACCTCAAAATTCTTTGCCAAAAATATTTCGATATTTTCTCAAATCGCTGCCGATAGATTCCCCTTAAGTGAAAATTCAATCAGCTGGTACCTATTTATGAATAATACCAATTTACTTTACCTTGTTTTTAAACTAAGAGGAGCGATTTTAATTTAAGTTGGCATTTCTGCTGCCTAGTGATTGACAAGACAATTGTCAGTTTCGTGTTTATCTTTATATACTACATTTCTGCTGTGCTTGTGTTTGTCACTGAACTCCTCCTAAATGGCTGGACTAACTTTTTTGTGTTTACATTCACAATTAGTCCCGGTAGGTGGCGCTGCAATTCTACTCTTAAACGGATTGGCGGAAAATGCTCGAAATTTAGGGTACTTGGAAATATCTATGTTTCACTCTAGAAAAAGGGTGGACTTCAGCATAGAATATTCACACTATAAGCTTGATGGAGACTCCATTACAGCAGATTTTTCATGAAAATATGCCGGTAGCAGTGTTTCTGAAACTGCAGTAGCAAAATCGTTCTCGACTAGTAAATGTTACTCACATCCCTCCTAGTATGAATAACTATTATTTGATGCTGGAATTAATAATTTAATTTATACAAAGAAAATCGTGGTAAATTTATTTAAAAGTTCGAACTAATAAGTCGAATACAACCCTGCTCTCCTTGTTCCACATTCCATACCGGCACAATCTAAAACTTAAATATACCGTTCATGCTAAAAAGTTTATCTCCTGAATCTGGTGAAAACATATTCCTGGCAAAAGAAAGGCATGTGTTGGTGAGGTCGAAGGGTTAGAAATACAAAGAAGGGGGGTTACTTCGTTGTTTTTAGGAGTATCGTTTCGTGGCAGACTGTTATTGATTTTTAGGGCATATCGCGTGAATTTAATTGTTTCCACTTAGGAATTTCAACATGCATTCTACAAAACTATACAGGATGTATCTAATAGAAAATAAATTCAAACTAAAAAGTTAATAGAATACTTTCGCGATCTCATTAGGTCTGTAATTTTAAACTTTCTTTGCCTAATTACAGTTTTTTGTAAACATTGACATACATATTTAAGTGAAGAGTGTTATCAATAGATGTCAAGATAATAGTATCTTTGAAAATTACTTTTCAAAGAGTGGACCGCACACTAATAATCTACCACTCAGAATCTACTTCTTCAGCGTTGTCTCCCGTCCAGAATTATGCTCTTTTGGATAGATGATGATAATCCTTCACCTTCTATATCTTATGTCATATTGAATTACGCTCACTCCCACATACTTATTGTGAAATTCCGATACTTAGGGCTTTCTCCAAGTTTTGGAGTGTTTGGTTTTTATTAGAGTTTTTTTGGAAGCCATTTTGTGTCCATGTGTATAAGAGAAATCTATCAGAATTCCGTCCCTATCTTTTAGTCTGGGAATAACCATATTTGGTGTTTGGGTATATCTCATATATACCTTCCTGAGAAGGACAAGATGGACAATGACCTAGGAGGACAACTCCTCGGGAGGATGTACAATGGGTCACATGTGGCCTAAGTGCTGTGAGCCTACACACTCACCCTACCTACTCTACAGATACAGATATCTCATATAATTTTGTTTCAGTGTTTGAAATGTTGTAGTATTTTAGTACGTCCTAGTGCCTGGTCAGCTTTTTTATCACCTAAAATCCTGACTAGGAATGGAATCCAAATTATGTTGTGATAAGATGCGAGAATTCTGATTCATTGAATTTTATTCCATGATGGGAAATATATTGGCAATGAATTTCGAAACAAAAACAGACGATTTGGAGTACGTAGCAATTCCGTATTTTGTTAGAGGGTCGTAGAATCAGAACGAATCTAACGATCATTGCTATTACTAAATTCCCATAAAATAACGTTTCGTCCATACGATACTTGACTTTAAAAAAACAAAGGGTAGTTATTGCACCACTCGAGGATGGATTTTTATCAGGATATATATCAGATATGATCTCTTTCCAAATAAAACGAAATGAGTGTTTTTTGTGTGAATTTTAGTAACTGTTGTTTTTAAATTAGAGATTTAGGCTTAACTCAGACGGACCACAGCGACGCGTCACGACAACTTCAAAAATGTGGTTGTGGCTCAACTCAGACGGACCACAGCGACGCGACTAGTTTGTGTTTTGGTTGTCGTCATCTGTCGTTGAAGACGACGACACTTTGACTTCAATTAACGACAATGGTGTTCGGTAGTGTTCATCAGTTTCAGTATGGGAGTGGCCAGTTGTCGCATAGCGAAGGGGGTCTGTCGTCCATGTATTTTGCATTAAACCACCAACAACGACAATTTTGTGGGTGATACCGGCTACAGGTAGCGACCGTCGCTGAGATCAACTACAAGAAGTCGTTCGTCTGAGTACTGTTCTAATTCTATTGCATTTTTAAGCTTTATTCGGGTTCTTGTTTCTGAACAGTCCGTAATTCGCGCGCGCTTTCATGTGGAATACCTACAAATAACTCTTAGACACTTTTTCGAGAAGGGGAAGGGAATAAACAATGTATGTATATAGATAGACATGAATATAAAATGATTTTTATTCCATATGATGTTTTCCAAAAAGAGGAAGGGAAGTCAGTATGCTTATCAATGAATTTTATAATTCAAAGATCTGGATTGATTGATCGATACCGCGAGCGAAGCGAGCGCGCCGGGTCGACGTTTCGCAATTCGCGCGCGTCGACCCGGCGCGCATCCATGTGAAATACAAATTAGACACTTTTTCGAGAAGGGGGGGGGAATACATCTCTTCACCTCAAATTGACTGACTTCAAGGGATTTCTACTAGAGCAAAAAAAATTATCATAATTCAACACATACCGCTTCCCCACCAACTGACACAGATCAAAGTGTAACTAAAATATCATTAAATACGGAGCAAGAGAATAAGAAAAAAATTGTTAATCCAACTATTATATAAATTTTCATGGTAATAAATGCAAATAATTTTATATTGTGATATATTCATGTAATCTATTACAATATATTCAGCTGAAAGAAAATTAAGACCATTTGACAACGCCGTTAGGAAGTATTACCTGATCCTAATTTGTGAACCTAGGATATCTAGACATAAGCTCTGACATAAGATTTTAGTGTATAATTTTATAAGCTTAAGTGTCAAACGAAAATATTTATGCTTACGAATATTTCTAAAAATTGGAAAAATTTAAGTATTCTCTTTCGGTTTTTTGTGTGAAACAGACTGACATTTAGTTCAAGATAATAACCTTTACTGTTTAAAGTGAAAATATTTATCGTGAAATAGCATGAATTGGTGTTGAAAAAGTACAATTTTCTTAACTAAAATCGTGATTTTTGAAGTAATTACTGGATGATCCAGCGAAATTTTTGTTCTAATCCTCTTTATTGAAGGTAAGCTTTAAAACAAATCTAAAATTAACATAAAATTCCGAGGGTCGCGAAGTTTACCAGAACCCATCGTCTTCACTTGATGATGATGAGCTATGTTCAAATATTTCCATAAAATCATTAGCATCCATTTGGTAAATATTAAATTTAAAAAGTGAAAATCCAAGAAAAACAACACACAATAAACAAACCTCTGCTAATTTTCAAAATAGCTCCCACCTTTCTCCTTTTTTCAAATGATTTGAGCTTGCGTAAAAAATAATCCGAAAATCGTTCTAGCTCGAGACTGGGGACTGGCTTAGACGGTTTTCGAACCGTCCAAGAACTGCTCTAAAATAAACCCGATTGCCAAACTGCCTGCGGGTGTCAGAACCATCCTGTTAAAACCCGAACAAGCCAATTTCGACTGCGCAAACTCCGGACAGTCTTAGAACAGTAATTGAATGAACCCGAATAAAGCTTATATAATATATAACGACAACCTCCGCCCATTAACAACCACATCTTTGAAGTTGTCGTGTCGCGTCGCTGTGATCCGTCTGAATTAATCCTTAGGGATAGTATCAAGTTTGTAGACAGTATAACAAGACCGAAATTTTGACATTCTTTCTTTTGAGGTGAATATGAGCTCGTTGCTAATGAATCCTAGCTTCAACTTTCAATAAGCTAATCGTTAACTCATCGTCCCTTACATATAAAAGGGATTTGAATCTCAAGATAGATAAAATAGACCCAAACGAAGCCTACATAAAAATACCTGTTCTCTGCGGTTGAAATACGTTGGGTACGTCATATTTTCAAGTAACTTTCACATGAAATCCATTATTTTTGTCACTTTCCGTACAGTGTTAATTTTATTTCAATTGCCTTTTCGATTTGTAATGGTATATTTTACACAGCTCCAGAGGCAGCTGATTTTGCGCAATCCTCTGCTAATTCATTGCCATTGCCCAACGTGACTTGAGATCCATCCATATGAAATTAACAAATTAACATATTTGCCTGCTGCAATAATGTGAGAATTAAGTTCCAGTATCTATTTATTTCACCAGAATATTTTCAGTAAATGGATCTTTGAAAGCATCGAGTAAGCTCAGAGAATCTGTACACCCAAGTGACATTTTTTTAAGTTAAGCCAGTTTTATTTATGTTTCATTAAAGTTTTATAAAAGCAGCAAAATACTCTTGTTTTAAAAAGGTTATGATTTGTACTTTTATGACTTGAAGGCAATATTGTTTTATAGTATAGCATTTAAAAGAACTTTAAAGGATAGTCTTAAATCCTGATAATCTTAAAAATATTGTATTTTTATTACTCTCCTATAAGTATCTTACAATTTGCAGTGATAAGGCAGTTCACTCTTATAATATTCCTAGATAATTCTGTTTTAATAAGGTAAGATTCATAGCATAGTTTCCTTATGAGTTTTAAAAGTTAGTTTCAAAGAGTGCAATATGCTTAGTTTTCTAGATAATAAACATTTGAAAGTTGTAATCTTAAATAAGTGGTAAGAGATTAATAAGGCAGTATGGTTTTAAAAAGTACTCTTCAATATGTAACCCAACTTTTTGAGTAATCGAATAAGTTATACCATATCAGATCAGATATTTTAAATTCAAAACCGTCTTATCTCTTTTATCTTGAAGCCTACCTGTGACAGCTTTATAAGTATCCAGTGGATGAGGAAGTTTTATGAAAATGGGATAAAATAAGCTTTATAGGTATCCTTTTCACAAAGTTGAAACTCAAATGAGCCACTTGTGTGTGTTATGTACGAAAATAGAACCAACACCTATTTCTTCCAACAGTTTGATTTCAAATAATAAATAAAAGTTGAGTTTGTTTTTAGAAAATTCTGTTACTTTTCACTACACAATAATTGATTTATAAACTTTTATTACTAATTTCTTAAGAACAGATACGAAATATTGTGTTATTTATAAACTCTGATATTCCATCATTTTCCAAACAAAGCACACCCTGTAAAATCCAACTCTATGACCGAGCCGGTGGAACTTCTGATTCTTGTGGCGGAACTATAAAACTAGGTTAGTTAAACATAACCGCTGATATTGCAAGTCGCTTATTTGAACGCCACCGCCCCATCAACGGCCGTGGTTACGTATTTTTGTGTTTCTCTGACGGTTGCCACTTTACCAGAAACGTAGCACAACTAAAGTTGCAAAGTAAATTACACTTTGAAATGTTTAGAGTGTTTGACTAACGAGTACATTTTGAAATGAGAATTGTTTTTGTTTCTTATTTTATCAAATAAGTTGGTAATGACCGTTGGTGTTTTGACGAGTTTATTAACAATTTCATTTATCATCTTTTTTTTAGTAATTATATGTATAGATACAGAGGTGAATGGTGCTGCTTATATTTTTTTACTCTTAAATATTTCACCATTCAACTTATTTTTATTTAAAGATATTTAAACTGTTTCCAAATGAAGTATGCACACTTGCTGCAGAAGATTGCATAGCTTTTTTTTGTGTGTTTTGGAAGCCGTTCTGATGCCGAGCACTGCAGTCTATTCGCTTATTGTACTCTACTCCCACATTTAGTCCAACCATACAGTTATCCCCGTACCTTCGAGTAGACGATATAAGTCCATTTGATGTGTGCCATATACTTCAGGTGGCACATTGGCTTCTCCGGAGATTTTGTCTCCTCGAGTTCAGTGCCTCACAGTCAGATAAGATATGGGTTACGGTCTCGGTTTCCATGCCACAAAGTCTGCAGCTGAGGTCCCCGTTATACAGTGTGGAAACCACTTATGGAATAAAATTCTTTATGTCCTTATTTTCGAAAATTATGGAAAATGCCGAGACACGTCAACTTTTGAATTGAGTTGTGCGTTGTGTAAACATAAATGTAAATGTACAGGGTGATTCACGCCCTAGTCGGTGTTTTTTTAATGAAACACCCAGTATATTCGCATATTTTTGAAATCCTCTTAATGAACCGATTACAACAAACTAAATAATGTATGGTCCATTATGAATAATTATACAGGGTAAAATTTTTATTTTCACAGTTATTAAACACATACTTACATAAAATACCTGATGTATTTGATTTTAATACATTAAAATAAATGCTCAAAATGTTCTCCACCTAGTTGTTGGCAATAGCACAGTCTCCTATAGAACTCCTCCTTAACTTTGTTTAAAGTGTCCTGTCTTTGAGGTCTACAATGCTAGTTGGTTGTGTTGCATATACTTTGTTATTGAGATAACCCCACAGCAAAAAATCTAACGGCATAAGGTCTGGCCACTCCATAGTACTTCATCGTCCAATCCATTTATTGGGAAATATTTCATCTAAATAAGTTCTTACCATTAAAGCATAATGGGGTGTTGCCCTGTTTTTCTGGAACCAAACACTTTCATTCGGTAAGCTAGGATCTATTGCGTTGGGATATAAGTTTGCCAACGCAGGAATAACTTCATTTCTAAGCATATTTAAATATTTTCAGCTGTCAAATTTCCATCTATAAATATAGGACCAATAATATGGTCGCCTATGATACCGGCCCAAACGTTCACCTTTAGAGGGTACTGAGTATGTGTCTCACGCATCCAATTAGGATTCTCTGTTGACCAATTTCTACAGTTCTGTTGGTTTACCTTTCCATTCAATGTGAATGTTGATTCGTCAGAAAAAAGAATGGTACCAAGAGCTATTTCATTTCTGTTCAGCTCATTTATCAATCTTTCGCAGAAATCCATTCTACAATCTGGATCGTCTTCTGTTAACTCCTGCTAAAAAGTTAATTTATAGGGATGAAGTTTTTCTTTATGAAGACATCTTAGAACAGTTGTATGACTAACATTATTTTCACGGGCAATTTGACGTGTACTTGAAGTTGGATTCTCTTCGACACTTAACAAATTATCCACTTTCACATCAACTTCAACGAAGTGTGGTTTTCTTTTCAATGGTTTGACATGTCCAGGTTCTCTGAATTGTGCATGAATTTTGGACACAGTACTTTGTGAAATATTAGGCAATTCGGGATACCTGATGTGATTAAATAAGTTTGCCTCTCCAACTTGACTTCTGCAGTTATCCCCGTAACCGATCATCATTGAAATCTCAATTCGGTGAGTCTCAGTTAAATATTTCATTGTTATGTCGACAAGGAAAGAGTGTTTGACAAAGGTTTCACTTTTTCAGTATAAACTGTCAACACATCAACAACTGACAGAAAAGAAAACAATCCACATTATTTACCGATTTAAAACAATCAGCATTATATACCGATTTTGTTTAATAATTGGCGTTTTTAGGCAATTTTTAGGTATTTATGACAAAATTCATGGGCGTAGCAGGTTTTGTTCAATATACAAATACGTCTAATAATTAGTTAGTTTAGATTTTTGATAAATCCATATTTAGCTAATTTAAAAAAGTACCAATATTTCAAGTGTAATAAATTATTAATTTTAAAATTTCACCCTGTATAATTCATAATCGACCATACACTATTCAGTTTGTTGGAATCGGTTCATTAAGAGGATTTTGAAAATATGCAAATATACAGGGTGTTTCAATAAAAAAAACAACACCGACTATGGCATACTTGCGTGAATCACCCTGTACATTTAAATTTATGTTTACATAACGCACAACTCAACTCAAAAGTTTACATGTTTCGGCATTTTTTATAATTTTCTAAAACAATGACATAAAGAATTTTATTCCATAAGTGGTTTCCACACTGTATAACCCTATTTTATGCAGGCGATCTTTTACCGGGGTATGACCCGTTAGATAACCTGTAATAATTCTTAGCTTATTCCTACTGATATACAGTAGTTCTTCGACCCGTTTTACACATGTGTCACCTATGAAGGTTTTACTGTGTACCTGCTTTGCAGTGTTCCTCCACCGACGTCTATGTTGGCTTTGTACCCATTTTTGTATTTGCCCTCGGACTACCTTCTTTGTGGTCCCAAGAGCTGTTTCTGGTCCAACATATGCTGTTGCTGAACCTCTTCTTGCGAGCTCGTCAGCTTGTTCATTTCAAGAAATACCGTTATGTCCCGGCACCCACACTAGTCATACACTTTAATGTGGTCTGCTAGTTCATTTAGTTCTTTCTGGCATTCTTCTACTAGTCTGGATGCTGCAAAGCTTCTGTACGGCAAATTCTACAGCAGCCTGGCGTTTGGGTATATACCAATAACCTGGAGAAATATTGCAGTAACCTTTATAGCGAAGCCTGGGGAAAATGTCAAACACCCTTAAGCTTTAATGCAGGTGCAGAAATAAACACAACACTGGGATCCAATGCAACTTTTTTTCATCAGAAATTTACGCCACTGATTAGAGAAAGCCGATCTCCCACGTAAAACATCAAGTGGCTTGAGCACTTGAGTTTTACCATAAAAAGGGGCATCATACTTCCAAAAAAGAATATCCCGAATAGGGAGACTTGACAAAGTGTCTGTTACGTCTGTTATGTTTTTGTCTCAAAGATGATGAATCTACAGAGCATTTACTGTGTGAAACAGCCGCGGCTTTTTCAGGATTCTGATGTTTGGTAGAAAAACATTTAGACAGGACATGCTAGTAATATTGAGAGATCGTTCGAAAAGAGTGGGCATAAAGTAAGGCAAATTGATTTAATAAAACGTTGTTTGTACTCAGCGGAGATCAAAAAATGTATCCTTACGCGATTAAAAATAATGAGAACAATTATCAACAGAAACAATTTATTGTGAGAAACTTGAATGCTCTGTGTATTTTTCACAAACTTCGTACTAAATATCGTTTTTTTAACGACCAGGATTAAAAATGATAATGCTGCAAAAAATATCACCTCTTGTCACGTTGAATAAAATTCAAAAAATTACCTTACATCTGTCTGGCACAAAAAAAACGCTTACAGAGTTTCTTGATTGTCAGTGTTTAATTATCTGAATTGTAAAAGTTTAATTGTTCGCCGAGGGCATATCTATGGTATACCTGGACATTAAAAAATCTTCCACTCCAGTAGCCACAAGCAGGGACAAATTGCGAAGCTGAATTTGAATAATTTGTGTTTTACAATATTTTTCTGTTACACAGCTATCTTCCGTTCAAATATGAATATTCTAGGAAGATAATATTAAAAAGCAAAAACTACACTTTGTTCGATTCCTAAAATATAGTCTTGTTTCTGTTATTTATGTATTAAGAGCGAAAAGTGAGGAATTATTGTTCGAAAGCAAGGGTTAACGCGCGACGCGAAGCAGAGCGCGTTAATTGCTTAATATTTTTTCTACAATCACTTGAATATGTATTATAACTAATAAAATTGATAAATTCATACTTCTTATTTCAAGTACCTGCCAAATATTTCATAAAATTTTAAACTTATTAGGCAATCCAGATCACGTGACCTAATATGGCCGTGCAGGGCAAACAATTTAGACAAATAGGTTAGTTTTGTATTGTCTATTTAGTCATAAACAGTGCTCAAGACTTTTTAGTCGAATTTATTAGTATATTTTGCTTCAATTTAGTATATTTTATTAGTGTTTAGTATATTGTTCATTTGATTAGTATTTTTTAATTAGAATATATCACTTTTCTTAGTTTTTATAAATATTGTTATTGAACAAAACTGAACAAAATGCCTGCTATATACAGCCTGATATTTGATATTTGATTCTGTTAAATCGTCTCTATTGATTGCTGCTAACCACATTTCTCTACGCTTCTTACTTAATTCATTCTTGTGCACCAAAAATGTGTTCTTTAAAACAGCTGGGTTCTTAAAAAAGCTTACTTGGTCTCGGTTTGAACGGCTCCCACAACCGACTACAATACAAGTTGTTGGCATTTTGAAGTAGGTGTTTCACTCATTCACTACTGAAATCCGTGAGTATAAAAGTTGAATACTGCAGGTGATATCTTCCAATTCAAGCAAGTGAAATTTTAATATCAGCAATTTTATAAAAGTTTCATTTTCTTCATAATATTGTATATTATGCTTTACTCAGTATGTACTTACCCGTAAATATTGAATAATAATTCTTGATAGTCTAAAAACCACTAACAAAAAAATAATGTTCTTATATAGGTACACAACCAAAAGTTGGTTCTAAATTGATATACCCAGCTTAAAAGTTTTATAAAACTGAACTTTTTATTGTATATTATTAGTATAGAGACACCAAAGCAAAATAAAAGCACCTTTCTTCAAAATAAACAACTATGTACACCAAAATCCACGGTCTTCAATGTATTAAATCACATTTGTTTGCCCTGTGTCGCCATATTGAATTTTATTTGACAGGTCACTGGATTGCCTAAGTATGTACTTCTTATTCTACAATTAACTAGAAAGACCTCAGCTAGCAGAGCCATCTGGCCAGTATAAGCAAAATATTCAGAGCATAGCCCAGAAATTAAGCACAAAAACACAAAAAAAATTAATACGGTAACATCGCAATCACACTAATTAATTATTTGAAACATTAAGAACTTAACAAAACAGCGATTTATTAGATTGTAAAAGATTTTCAGAAGACAAAAAAACACTCCCTTGCTCCCTAGCCAGGTTGCTCCATGATGTCACTGTCACTGTCAATACAATTATGTTCTCCTACAATCACATCGTAAAGTAGGCTTCTTCGCTTGCCATTGACAACGAAAAGTTGACGTTTCTTGAGGTGAGTTACTTTACGCTCGCCGAGCGTAAAAAATTGCAAACCGCTCGTTGCCCATTACAAATTGAAAGTTATGTTTAAAAAAGTCGAATTCCATTTTCATCCCAATTTTGAATACTTCAAACTTCGTAAGGAATAGCCAGCAGGGTTAGGGCACGGGAAGTTTAAAAGTTAAACCTAAAGTATGGCGGTTCGATTCGCCAATGTGGTGAAACTTTTTTTTTTGTTTTTAGTTATTTTTCATAATTTTTGTCCAAAAAACATTAAATTTAAAATAAAAGAAGTTATTTGCTTCAAAAATTTATTTATCAATTCATCAATAATGTACGGCGGAGCATTTATGATCGTTTGGGACACTGTTTAGCAACAAACGGAGAACAATTTGACCATTTAATTAAATAAATGAATTTTTGAAACAAATAACTTTGCTTTATTTTAAATATAATATCTTCTGTAAGTTCCTTGTGGCATTACTTTTTCTTTTTTCTTTTTTCTCTTATTCTTAAATATAATGTTTTCAAGACAAAAATTGTGAAGTAAGAACTAAAAACAAAAAGAAAAAAAATTCACCACAGCGGCGAATCGTAGCGCCATACTTCATCTTCAACTTTTAAATTTCCCGAGCCCCTACCCTGCTGGCTACCTCCTAAGCGATTGTAAGTATTCGAAAGTGGTATGAAAATGGAGTTCGACTTTTTTAAACATAGCTATCCATTTTTTTAAATAAACCAGAGCAAATTTAAGAATATCAAAAGTGCATTTGAACTTATTTTTCAACGACCTTTCCAAATCTGTTATTATTTTTTATGAACGCTATTTGGTAAAAAAGTTAGCTCGCGTTTGACAGTTTTGTACAGGAATCCCTATATCGCATCTTATAACTAACACAATGTATAAATCACATATCATATAAAATTTAAAATAATAATCAAAGATGTGGTATCCGGGAGATGTGTTAAAAAGGAAGTGAAGATTGAAATCCTAGGTACAACAACAAATATGTGTTGCTTTCTTTTATTTGGGCTTTAAGCACTTGTGCTCGACGCCTCAGTCACGACTTTTAAGGGGAATCTATCGGCAGCGATTTGACAAAATATCGAAGTATTTTTGGCAAAGAATTTTGAGGTAATAGATGTATTGAAAATTAAGAAAAAAATATATCATGTAGATTAATATTGAACTTAGAGCTCTCATCGAATAAAAACTTTGAAATGCTAACCAAATTTTATTGAAAAAAAATACGAATCATGAGGTAATTACACATATTAAGCAAAGTTTGAGCCCTTGTAAAGAATTAAATATGGATTAAATGGAAAAACTAATTGATAAGAAGTCTAATTTGAAGCTTTATGAATACTATATAAAAATCTCAGAATCCTCAAATTACTTATGACCGTACAATTCCTTATTGAAATTCGGTTGCTACCACTAAAATATCGGATAAAAATCCATCTCTCGCTTTTCTATCCTTCTATGACTGACATTGTCTCTCTGTTTCGGTAGTCGCGTGCCGTTCCATTGTTGATACAACGCTCGCCGGTCTCGGCGGTCTCCCAGTTCAGTACTGACGAAGCATATACAGTAGTACGTGAACCAAAATCCGCTTGGACCGTTTGGCTACCTACATGTTGCGGAGCTTTCATATTTCTAATAAAATTTTCGTTATGTGAACTTAAACGTGAGGACGTAGGGAAACAAAAAAATATACAAAGCATAATTATTGTGCAAGGTCGAATTTGGTAGATGCCCCTTAAGCAAAACGAACACGATTTTCTAGGATCCCCAAAACCACTTATAATGTGCCTATGCCAATGAATTTCCTATGTTGTTAGAAGAGCAGTTTTCAATTATAATGTTTTTGATAATATAATTTTGGATATTTAGATATTTTTAGTGAGGTTTAAATCGTAATCGGCACAATCTTAACCTTTAAATAAACGTCAAACCGGTCAAACGTCAAATATTTAATGTCCGTGTCTTGAAGCTCATTCTTTTCGGTATGTGCTCAAGGGGCAAGGGAAAGGTAAGAAAGAACGAAATTCAGTCACTACGAGCTGCTACCAGCAGCCAAAAGTGGATAATCGAAAACACCTATAATAATCGAATAAAAAAGGTGATAACTGATAACTCATGCTGTTTATCAGTGTTCTCAGTTTTTTTCCTAAAAATAGAACTATTTTTTTTATAAGGTGTGATCGATGGGAATATATCGGACTTTAGCTATAAACAACATCATTATAATACTGAAATGTCAGTATACCTATAACGAGCGTAGATTATTATGTCACTTACGTACTTGTTTGTGTAGCCATTACAGTTAGCAGTGAGTTTTTAAAAGTAATAAAGTTATCCAATCTAAGTTAGGTATCCAATATAATATATCCCTGTTTTGTTATTTATTGATTTTATTTATAGTCAGATTTATGCTATTTACGAGGTAGAGTTAGTGGATTTCCATATGTAAATATATCGAAAAGACTTTGGCTCCGGATTTAACATTTTGAATCTTCAAAATGTGAGGTTAGGTTATTAATAGGTAGTCAAATACTCATAAAGTCCATGAAAATAGGAACTTTGACCTGAAATTTGAGGTCCATACTTTCAGGTTATGCAAATATGCAAAAAAAAAATCAGCGGAGATGTATCTATCTTATTCTGTATACAAGTAAACAGTGGTTCTCGAAAGTGAAGAGTGAAAATTTCCGTGAAAATCCCAAATTTATATTGGGGAAATAGTTATTATGTAAATATATTCTGTATACTTCCATGAAACGGTGTCAAGGTATTAAAACCTGTTAAGCAGAATCAATAAAATGCGTGAAATCTAAAAAAAATGTAAAAGTATTCAAAATTTATCTAATTTGACAATATCGCATCACCAGACCGTTAAAACACGCAACTGTAATTAAAACGTGAGCCTCCACTTTTTTTATTTGCCAAATAATGTAGAGGAGAGAAGAATAATTAGAATCTTTAAATATTTGAAACCAGTAATTACCGAGGTTCTGGAATTGGTTTAGGAAGCACAAAAACTAGTCCGCAAACAACTTTTATCAATAATTCACAAAGCCCTTGCTGTCCAACTCATAATGGGTGCTTACGTAAAATTAGATTTAACATTTGAAATTAATTAAATGGTAATACATTGAAAATAACAATAATAAATTAGGTATTTTAAGTGGAATTTACTATAGTTCATTTACGATAAGTTTGCAATAACAAAACATGAAAAGATGTGGTACATCGTTGCCACACGTTGTAATTTTTTTCCAGATGTTGGCATAAAATTATGTTGATAAGTTGTTTTTCTATGACTGTTGAAAAATGGACCCTTTTTATGTAACATTTTTGTTGAGTAACTGGATGCATTACACAAAACAAGCCACGCCCCGTGTGTAATGGATTCATTACACACGAATATGGCCAATCACCGTCAAAGAATGCCATTACACACGACTAAGTCAATCAGCGACGCAGTGCAATGTTTGAATCAGACTCGCCATGAAATGTCATAATTTGACTTTTATAGTACCAATACCTTCCTACCGGAGGTGATTTATAGCGGACTTTTTGTTAGAATGATGGATTCAGAAAGTGAAAACGAATTCAATTGCACTCCACCAGAAGTTCTACAAGCTGTCAGTTTGAGTACAATTAGCCTTTTGCCCGAAAAATCTAAAAAAAGGTATGAAATGGTTTACCAGATATTCATGGATTGGCGAAAAGCGAAACATGTAAATTCGTTTTCGGAGAATGTACCTACTGCTAGCCTATTTTGGCGAATTAGCAGTTAAATATTAAGCTTCCTCCTTGTGGTCACAGTATTCAATACCTAGAAGCACAATTTCAATAAAAAATGATGTGAATATTGAAAAATATCCGAAATTACGAGCATTTCTGAAAAGAAAATCCGATGGATATAATATACCAAAGCGAAGTTATTCACTGCTGATGAAATCAACCAGTTCATCACCATAGTTAGATGTCTCTGTGGCTTAGTTGTTAAAGTCCCTAGATAGCGAGAGAGAGATCGCGAGATCGAATCTCGCCGCTGTATCATGTTTTTTTTGATTTGTTATATACTACAAACTATTACAAATTTATTTGTACGGAACCCTTCGTGTGCGAGTCCGACTCGCACTTGCCTGGATATTTTTCATTTTTTTCCAAGAATTGATTAAAACGGCACGGAGGATGGAAATCATCATCGGTTGCAGAAGGATATATTGACGATTCCCTTAAAAACAAGATGGATACGGCACAAAAAATTGTGGACTGAATTGGATGTTCATTTTCAAATCCGAAAATAATACCTCCACTACTTCAAATATTAATAACTTAAATCTGGAATCTTCCTCTACTCCCTGTATAAATATATCCAATTGCGCAAATTTCACCCTCAATATTGTAAACAATAAATGAGTTTTCATTATAGCTTTCAAAATAGAATTGTTTGACATAAACCATTAAGTTTCTTCAATAAGATATTCTCTAAATATCTCGTTCGTTTGAATTGAATGGTGAACACTCAGTCATAGAAAAAGTATAGTATTCTACTTTCGTGTAATGGCTATTACTCACTCGAATGATTACGCCGTTCGCCTGCGGCTCACGTCGCAAACTTCATTCTCATGAGTAATAGCCATCATTACACGCTCGTTGAATAATATACTATTATCGCATAAGATTACATTCAACTCAAAAATAAGAGCAGAAATTATAAAATTTTGATGAGTGAATACATAAATTTCGAGATGTCCAAGTTTGAAACCATAACTGAAAAATGTTATCTTCGCATGCACATGTTGAATTGTATCGTTATTGCAGTATTAACAATGTATTTATTAAAAACTTACATCTCTCCCGTAAGTAATGGGAATAAGCGGTCCACCGTTATCCCGTTCTCTCTCAAAATATGATATTAGGGATGCTCCTTGCAACCACTTGATAAAGACTCACACATTGCGACGCAGTGTTCGATACTCTCTATTAAATAGTTATGAAAATAACAGATTATATCTTACACAGTAAATAACAAACTATAAAATGCGAATGAAAACGACAAACCAACACAATAAATTCTGATAAAATTGTCTGATTTTGAAAAATAAGTCTGGCAATCCCGGACACGGCAGCCAACTTTTGGACCGTAACTTCCCTCTTCATATGATTAATTATTCCATTTACACTTTGGATATTTAGATTTTATTCAGTGGCTGCAATTGTTACTACAAATGTCAAAATTTCAAAGTTATCGTAAATGAACCATTTAAATTGTTATTTATAATGAAATGAAATGTTGTGTAATGTCAACATAATCTTTAGAGGGTGAGTTGATAATCATCCTTTGTAGATCAGAGATAACTTATACAGAAACTGGGAAGAGACTGATTTGAATTTCAGTTTGTGCGCCCCTAGCGGCTTAAAAGAAACCAATGTGAACAAGGAGAATTCGTTGAGTATGGACAAGTGACGGTTAAGAGATGACGCACTACCAAAAACTGCTCTACTTCGCTGAAGAAGTGTCAGAAGCCTTCATGAAACTGTTCACTTGGAAGGGAATGGAGGAAATGTTAAAATATTACGTATTCGTTGTGATTTAGTATATTTAATGATTACGAGATGGCGTGGGCTAAGCAGCTGAAGGGTTTTTGCATTTTTTTGGAAAATTTTGGATAAAAAGGTGCAAATCTAACAGGAATATTTTTTTAAATGTACGGTGAGTAATATCTGAGATACAACCGCTCACATCTCTTAAACAAGCAGTACAAATTATTGTAACTTTTATATATTATTTCGATTATACTTATCCTACACAATATATAATTCCTGGATATATTTAAAGCTCAGATTACTCTGAAAACCTGAAAAATTTACGCACCGGCAATTCACTTTTATTTCCAATCCAACTCGAGGTTTAATATTTGATGTTTGTACATTTTAAATTTATGAAGTTTCATTCGAATTCTCTTAAATAAAACGTCCAATATAATAAAGCTCTTTCGACTTTTAGTCACGAAACTCTTAGTAAGTGGGTGGTAAATGGCAATTCCGAATTTTTGACGTACACAATTTACTAAAAAGGAACGAGAAAAACATTCTACCATATTCCTTGTTCGACTGCCAACCAGAAATGTTACCAAACATATGTTACCACTGAAAAATTAGTTGTTTCTGCTAAAATTTATGTATAGGTGTATACAATATGTCACAATAAGTTGGAATCATATGGAAAACTTTTTTATTATTAATTTCAGGAAATAAGTTATTCTTTATAAAAAGTTCTGAATTATATAAAACCTATAATTTAGTTATCATATCTTTTTATAAAAGGGGAAGGTGTGATGCCTTTTGGTTAAAATATGAAGTTATTAATAATATTTAATTAAAAGACATAAATTCCCTTGAAGCTAATTTCAATAAATCATGAATCGTTACATAAAGAAGAAGTAGGAAGGTTGCACGTACGAAGTCAAGTTCAGAGCGTGAAATAAACATAAATAGTATTATTTATATTTACTTATGATGAACTTGACTTGTCGTATGAATATGCTAACGATAGTGTTTTAAGAACCATTAGATTATTAGATTATTAGATTAATGTATAATAGTAAGTTAAAGTAATAAACAGAACGTATCCCAGTGCTACAGGTAGTTGTTTTATT
>CAJUYG010000155.1:579039-589674 GCA_910591675.1 Galerucella calmariensis | reverse complement strand
ACATACATACATACATACATATTGGCTTAACACCCCCGAGGGGGTAGCGCCGCTTTAAAAAGCTCTCTAAATCCTTTTTTTGGGGTGGATCAATTTTCTTTTTCTTCCTTATTTTCCTTATATTTTTTCGGCAATCTGACGCCATTTCTTCCTATTTTTTGTTTTTTCCTTCCACTGCCTTATTCCTATGCTATTGAGGTCACGTATAACTTCCTGTAACCACGTAGCTTTAGGCCTTCCTCTCTTCCGCTTATCACAAGGTTTCCATTCCATCATTGCAAATATTGTTGACTTTGTACCTGCCCTCCATACGTGTCCCAACCATTTTATCCTCTGTTCCTTAATTTTTTGCCCTATATTTTTTCCTATTTCATGTGCCAATTCTACGTTTGTTCGTTTTTTATATTCATCTCCAACTTTTTTCATTCCTAATATAATTCTCAATATTTTACGCTCTTGTATTCTCAAATCTTCCTGATGTTTTTTCGTCATTGTTAATGTTTCTGATCCATACATTAATACAGGTCTTATAATTGTTTTAAATACCCTCATTTTCGTCTACTTACTTATTAGTTTGCCTCTTAACAGCTTTTTATTGGTATGGAATGCTCTATTTGTGGCTGCTATTCTTTCTTTTATTTCGGTTCCTTTGTCTCCGTCATTAGATATTGTTATACCCAAGTATTTCATTTTATCTACCTACCTAATTTCCAATCTTAATATTCCTATATTCACACTTCATTTTGATTCTCAATAGCTTTGTTTTATCCTCATTTATTTTGAGACCAATTTTTTTTCCTTCTTTCACTATTTCTTCTAGCATTCCTTCCATAATTTTCCTATTTTTTGTCACTAGCGCAACATCATCAGCGTATGCCTCCCTTTGTTCTCAAGTTTCCTTTACTTATCTTTTTTAACACATAATCTAGGGCCAAATTGAAAAGTGTCGCTGACAATGAATCACCCTGTTTGACTCCTTTGTTATATTCAAATTTTCTTGTTGTTCCTTTCTGAGTTTTTATCTACGCTACTGTTTTTGCTAAAGTCATTTTTATCAATCTTCTTAGCTTATCGCATACCCCCAATTCTGTTAGTGACTTTATTAATTGATTTCTCCGGATTGAATCGAAAGCTTGCTGGAAGTCTATAAATAGAATTCCAAAATCAATATTGTATTGGTTAGCATTTTCTATGATCTGTTTAAGTATATGTATAGCATCTGTCGTAGATCTTCCTTTCCTAAACCCATATTGGTATTCTCCTGCTACCCCACCTGTCTCGTGTAATCTCCTTTGTATAATTGTTGATGTTATCTTATAAACTGTGTTAAGTAAAGTAATTCCTCTGTAGTTTTTGCATATCTGTTGATCCCCCTTTTTATGTATCGTTATAATTTGACCTATATTCCATACCTCTGGCATTTCTTCATCTTCCCATATTTTATTTATTATTTGATATATTTTTTCTATCAGCTCGGTTCCTCCATATTTTATAAGTTCTATATTAATTCCATCACTACCTGGCGCCTTTCCATTTTTACATTTATTAATTATATCCGTTATTTCTTCTATTGTTGGTTTCGAGATTATTTCCTCGTTATCCACTTTTTGTATATCTATTTCTTCCGTATCTTCCGTTTCTGTTAATAACTCTTCAAAATGCTGCAACCATATTTCCTTATATTCCATTTCTTCTTCTATTTATGCACAACATGCAGGTAGGAAGATAAAATTTTCCAATCAATACTCACTTGTTTTTGTTTTCAGGGGGGTAGTATGAAAGTATCGGTCGTACACATAAATCTGTACCTCAGAATGAAAGTGTAATAAGTCCATTTTTGTTAAAAAAGCGTTTTTTGCTCAAGTTAGGTTAATACTAAGTCCTGTTTTTAATCCGATATCGTTCCAAGTCCTACCTAAATAAACAACAGAGCTAGAAAATTCCAAACAATATTAAGTCAGATCATCGTCTGGAATAAAACTATATTTTCAACCTATTACAGTACAATCCCCAACGTGTGAGAACAAGACAGTGTTAAGTCCGCTTAGTAAACAGTGCATCGTGTGGTAGTGGCATCATTTAGTCGGTTCTTATGGCCATGGGATTGGCAACAACTAGCCCGAATGTGCAGTACTAACAAACTATTTGGAGTACTCAACATAGAAACTACTGATTTTAAAAATTTTGGGCAATTATATCAGAATCCCACATTCTTGTATATTTCTCGAAAGAAATCTGAGCAAGGAGATAATTTTTCGATATCTACAGTGGTTTTTTTTACAAGTAAGAGCAAATAATAGTGGAACAGTATTCTACAAAACAGATTTCGAATGTGAACATTTCCTAAGCATTAATTTGACCAGATCTGGCCGACGTAGTGTTTTTCCAGACGAACTATCTCCCTTACGAGATGAACCAAATTTTATTTCTACTAAAAAATACAAGCACCTGCAAAATCTCCTCCAAAACAGTTCCATAACTACTACATGGATTTGGTTTATACTGATTTGATAGCCCAGAATGAGTTTAATGATTAAATAATAATTGGGAGCCGTCATATTTTTTCATGTAGGTACAAAAATTTTATTTTTGAGTGAGATGTACATTGTTGTATTAAACTCAAGTAACAACAATATTAAACCTAGTTATACCAAGTCCTCTGAAGAAAATTGTTGGTAAATACAAAACTGTCCTTTTTTTATTTTTTTTCCCTGAAGTTCCCAATTTTTTTTCACCATAAATTATATCACAATGTAAAGAGAAGTCAACTACTAAAAGTGAAAAAAAAACAGGTCGTACATCAACTCGAGCCACAGTTGGGGTGTAGTTCGAAACGACGGCCGACGTTTACAAAAAAGGTAGAACGTGTCGCGGGACACACGGTAGGAACTTTAGTTCCTTTTAAGCAAAAATTATGGAATACATCTGACGTTATAGATAAACAATTTGCATATTCCTCGGTGGTCGAGTAGTAAGCAAACCAGACTCTCACGCGGTAGACCCGAGTTCGATTCCCCGTGGAGAAGTTTTTTTTATCGTTAATTTTATTTTTAAATGATTATTCTACTTGATATTAATAACGACAACAGGTAAACGTTTGAAATATGTAGCAGAATATTCATTATTATAGATAATGGTACGGTACCCTTCATGAGGGAGTCCGACTGGCAACATCTACTTATAACAGCATCGTATATTTAAAAAGGGAAACCGTAGCATTATACAAATTGGACATTCAAGAACTGTACGTTTACCACAAAAAAATTAGTGGAAACATAAAATTGAATTGTTAAATTTTCAATTTGAAGTTATATTACAGTTTATAGAAATTTTTATTTTCTAGATTTTTTTTAAGTGGGTCGTAGAAAAAATATACTGTTCGACTCGTGTGGATTGTCCATATCGCACTTGAACGATTGAGCACTCGTGCGATATGGCCATCATATCCACACTAGTTGCACAAATTACTATTTCTATCAAAATATGCCCTTTTACATACAAAAACAATCTGCCAAATGTCTAATCAATTTATCCAACCATTTTAAAGTTATCGAATTGAAACATTCAAGTTTTCAAAATTTCAACACCCTGTATTTCGAAAAGTGAATGTGCTAGACCCCTTAATCCTCATATCATTTTGTCCAATTTTACGAGAGGAATCTACATGCAGTGGTAGAGTGCTCGTCTTCCACGCGGGCGGCCCGGGTCCGATTCCCGGCATTAGCATATGAATCGCTGCTCCGTAAACGAGAGAGAGAGACACAGGAGAGAGCACACGCACGCAAGCAAGGCACATAACGAAGCAACGTAACATAACGTAACGTAACGGTCAGATGTTTTGCGTCGCGACCCCCCGGTTGCCCAAACATAACTTGACGTAAGGAACTGAAGTTCCAAAAAATCTAATGAAATAAGGTGAAACTGACATAGATACCAGAATATTCTTGTTCACAAAAACTTAAAAAATCTAATGAAATAAGGTGAAACTGACATAGATACCGGAATATTCTTGTTCACAAAAACTTTAAAAGCTTCTCCTGAACAATTTCCAAAATGTGATTTAAGAGACTTTTATTCTGGGGTACAGAAATGCTTTTAACAGTTCAACTAAAAGATATTTCCATAGCTAGATTCCGTTTCACATAAGAAGAACCCAATAGAAGTCTAGAAGTTGCAGTCGTATGCGCGAAGAAGCTGCACATAACAATATCTGAACAGCCTAAGGCTTTGACCGATATTGATGCTCGGATATTGTTATGTGCAGCTTCTTCGCGCTCACGACTGCAGCTTCTAGACTTCTGGTGAGTTCTTCTTACGTGAAACGGAGTCACTTTATAAGAAGAAATCATCTTAATTTAATAGTGACTCTTAGATTGATCTGAATTATTTAGTTAATATGATGTTTTACAATTTACACTTCAACTGAAATAATGAATGTATTTTTTCATATAAGGCAGAAGATAAAGATTACTACAATTTTTTTTAATGGAGTCTGACATTTTTTTCTGCGAGAAACGTGTGTTGAATAATTGATTTCGAAAATGTAGGAAGTGGTTGGATATTGACGGGATAGTATAAATTATTTATAATACCCGACTGCTTTGGAACAGTTTTCATTGAAAAGCGCGAAAAACAAACTAATGCACGGGAAATCACCTTTTTTTCACTTTTGAAACCAAAAAAATCAAAATACGTACCTTTTATTTATCAAAGAGACCATAACTTTGCTTGATGTATGGCTTTGAAGTTATTTCCAAAATGCATGTAGATTTGAAAGTAGGAAAACTCAATAGATTCCCGCATCTATATCTGTCAAAGGTGAAGCTGGAAACAATATTTACTTTTATTCGGTTCTTTGAAAAAGGACAAAAGTATTAGATGTCAGAAAGTATCTCGACAACAATGTAACGATAATATTCAATCGACGTTCGGTATAAAAGAACCTTCATAATATTGGATTCATCTCTTTCCTTACAACTTTTGAACTACTTATCCTAATTTGTCTTGATTCCCCACGATAAAGCAAAGTCGAAGCTAGCTCAAATTTCGTCTAGGGTCGCTTAAGATCGGATGGTATATCTAAACATCCACTTATTTATTGCTAAACAAAAATACAAAGTATTATCGAAGTTTTTAGGGCATGATTTTGGGAAACTTTGATTATTATATATATTGTAATGTTGTGTATTTATGATGGTGAGATATTACTTATAGTGTATGATTTTGAATGTTTTTTCTAAATACATTTATTTTAAAAGTTGAGCGCCAATTACCTTTCATTTAATTTTTTTATGAGACTTCCTTTCTTGTTTCAAGTATTGGTCAATTTTATAATTTTCGTCTGTACTCAGGGAGCATACGTGGTCGTGCCTCTTTCAACGACCTTTCAACGGATCAGACTGTACTGTGTATTTGAGGTTGAACGTAGTCAAAAAATAAGTTATTTGTTGGATTCGAATTATTTTAATAATAATGCAAAATGATCAATTCTTGGAAATAAATGAATTGTGCAAAACATATACAATAATAATAAATAACATATGATGGAAATCAAACTATGCTACGATGGGATGAGGATGAAATAAATTCTGAGATTAAGTGCATAATATAAACAATGTAAAATAACCTAAAAATTATGTAATTATGAATTATGTTCTTGTTTAATTTTGATACAACAACCCGGTTGTATTATTAATGTAACTTTTCATATTGTTTTGAATATTCACGGTTTAAAAATAGTAATTGTACTCACACATAATAGGTACACTGGGGTCTATTGGATCAATACCTTGTATACTATGGAGTAGGTACTAACCACTAAAATATGACAAGGAAGCTTCTATGGAAACTTCAGATAAATTTAATTATTCCTCCTACGGAATTGGGGGTTTTCCAAATGTGCATGGAAAATGTGTAAAAAGGAATATATTTTCCACTTCAGCAGCAGGAACTTATTTACGATAATTGAAAATAAGTAAATATTCAATACTTCATGCTACTTGTCAACTATTTTAACTTTTGACTTTTCAAATTTTCTCTTCCGTCAAAAATTTTCTTTTGAGGTTATGTTTGATGGATTACACGAAAAAATTGACGATGCTTATGCTTCAAAGGATTATGAGACACTAAATGACAAATTCTTCGATTTTAATCAATAGGATTCGCAAGATTTGACGTTTATATCTTCGAATGTCATGAATTTTTAGAAATGTCAGATTAAATATATTTACAATTTGAGATATTTAGCTTATTTCAACTTAATACTAGGAACTATCAGTGACTTATCTAATTTAATTATTCGTACTATGTTTTCCGTTAGTTTTTTGGGTCACTTCTTTCGGTTATTCGCTCGCGCACTTTTTATGTCTTTGCTCCAAAAAATATTTATTCCCTACCCGATCTAAAGCTTTCTCTATTTTTAATTTACCGTTTACAATATTATTATCACAACATTTGGTTATAAATAATTGGCCATTTCTTAACAATATTGAATTATGCTCTATAACATATTAGTTTATACAGCTTTATTTGCAACTAAATGTTGTCTATACTTTTGTTGAACAATAATTATTATTTTCTATTAAAATGTTTACGTCCTGCACAATTTTACATTTGATGACATTTTATTTTCGAATTCTTTTTCTGTTGTAAATAATGTTGATTTTAAAAATGTCTTGTGGGTGACTTTGTTTTCTTCTATTATAATATATATAGTGACTATGTGCCCCAAGAGGGGCTTGGTCGCCGGAGCGGCTTTTTAGATCCAGATTTTTTGGGGGGGATCGGGCCCCATTTCCAAGTTTCCAAATCAGTTTAATTATGTTCCTCCACTGTTTCCTGTCGGTTGTTTTCGCCTTCCAGTTTCGGATACCTAGACAGTTTATGTCATCTTCAACCTCCTGTAGCCACGTTGATTTTGGCCTCCCTCTTTTTCTTTTGCCACTTGGCTTCCACTCAGTCATCGCATAAATTGTGCTGTTTGGGCCTGCTCTCCACACATGTCCCAACCAATTTAACCTTTGCTCTTTTATTACACTTATGATGTCCCTCTGGATGTCTTTTTTCAGTTTTTCATTTGTTCTTTTTATATATTCATTTTAAGTCATTTTCTTGGGTCCCAATATGACTCTATTTTTCTCTATTTTTCGTTCAAAAATTTTCAGGTCTTCTTGTTGTTTTTTTGTAATTATCATAACTTCAGCTCCATACGTTATTGTTGGTCTAATTATTGTTTTATAAATTTTCATTTTAGTATTTTTTCCTAGAAATTTACTTCTTAATAAATTTTTATTTGCCTGGAAGACTCTGTTTGCTGCAATTATTTTTTCCTCAATTTCCATTTCTCCATCCCTATTGTTGGTTATTGTAACTCCTAAATATTTTATTTTATCAACTTCTTCAAATTTGAAGTCACCGATGCTATTATTGTTCATTAGGTGTTTGTTCACAGTCATTATTTTTGTTTTTGTTTCATTTATTTTAAGGCCCATTTTTTACCTTCTTCCACAATTTCTTGAAACATTTTTTTCATAATTTCTCTGTTTTTTGCTACCAAGACTAAATCATCCGCATAAGCTATCAATTGTCCACCCCTTGTCCTTAGGTTTCCTTTGTCTACGTTTCTGACTACATATTCCAGCGCCAGATTAAATAGAGTTGTTAACAGAGAATCTCCTTGTCTGACTCCTTTGTTAATCTCGAATATGTCCGTTTCACCTTTTTGTGTTTTTACCGTAGCTGTTGATTGTTTCATAGTAATCCAGATTAATTTTCTCAGTTTTTTGTTTATCTCCATAGTTTGAAGTGCTCTCATTAGTTGTTGTCTATTTATTGAATCAAAGGCTTGTTCAAAATCAATAAATAGCCTCTTTGTTCCGATTTGATGTTCGTGAGTTTTTTCCAATATTTGCTTCAGGATATGAACTGCGTCTATGGTTGATTTGCCTTTATTAAATCCATATTGATATTTTCCTAATATTGTGTCTATACTGCTTGCCAGTCTCTTTTGGATGAGTATAGACAGTATTTTATAGGTCGTGTTGAGTATCGTAATTCCTCTATAGTTTGTGCAATTTCGTTGGTCCCCTTTTTTATGTATTGTTACTATTTGACCTGATCTCCACTATTCCGGCATCTTTTCATCCCTCCATATACACCTTACTAATTCGTATATCTGTTCTGTCAGTTTTTCTCCTCCTTTTAATTAATTCAATATTTATTCCGTCGCTTCCTGGTGCTTTCCCGTTTTTGCTTTTTCTAATAATTCCTTTTATTTCTTCTGGCGTTGGTTCTGGTATTTGCTCTATTTCTAATTCTTCGTCTTCCGAAAATTCTTCCAGTATTTCCGTCTCTGTTAAGACCTTTTTTAAAATGTTTCAACCATGTTGTTTTATTTTCTTTTTCGTCTTCTACAACTTTACCATCTTTGTCTTTTATTCCAATTTGTTTGGGCTTGAATACTCTATTTTGCTCTTTAATTTTTTGGTAGAATAATTTTGAGTTCTTATTATTATTTTCGGCATCTATTTTTCCTAGTATGCTATCCACCCATTACCTTTTAATTTTCCTTACTGCATTTTTTGCTTGTTTTCTTATCTTTTCATATTCATTCTTATCTTCGTCTTTGTTCGTTCTAAGCCATTGGCTCCAAGCATCCCTTTTTGTTTCCACTATTTTTCTGCACTTCTCATTATACCAACCTTTTTTTGGACTGTTCTTTTTAATGCCTATTTTTTCTTTTGTCGCTGTAATAATACATTCTTCAATTTTTTTCCATTTACCTTGAACTTCATCGATTTGTATTTCTTTTCCTTTATCATCCAGTAATTTTTTTATGCGCTTCCCATATTCTACTCTAATTTTCAGAAAGTCAGAAAGTATCTCTAAAACAATGTTTCGATAATATTAAATCGACGTTCGGTATAAAAGAACCTTCATAATATTGGATTCATCTCTTTCCTTGTAACTTTTGAACTACTTATCTACACTATCTTACGCGAGTTTTCAGGGAAACCTTAAGTCTCTGAAAAAGATAATTTGGTTATCAAAAAGCGCGTGAAATAGTGTAAAGTATTCGTCTTATGGTAGTGTAAATATCCTGCTTCTACTTTCTTTTTTATAATACTTTCAAAGTAGAATAAATCCATGCAAACTACTTATTTCATAATATTAAAATACACCTCAAAAACATTTCTCAATAGCTATTTTAAGCGCTACCAGGAAAAGTGTTGTACATTTTTTGCCTTTCAGGTATTCTGGGCGCGATTACAGTGGAAATATGTCACGTAATATAAATAACTACTTCAATATTGATTTCATTATAATTTCTCATTTGTTTCAACGGATACAAAAATTGTAATTTATCAAAAAATTTAATAAAATTAATATTTTATCATTCAGCTACGTAGCAATATTGTTTTTACTTTTCTACTGAGTGATGAGGAAAAAGCTGGCTGTATACCATTCTTTTGACAGTGAAAACGATAAGTTTTTATAGAAAGTCTATTCAGTCAGTCAGTAGATTCAGGACTTCACAGATATACAGGGTGTTTCATTGGGAAAGGGCCTAACTTTAACTGCAGATGGGATCACTTTGGTGCTTCCAAAAACCTATATTTAAAGTGTCTTCTGCACTTCAAAACCGAGATACCGTCTTTTCCATCCTTCTGAACGGTTTGGGTCCTACAAAGGAAGTAGCCGTTATTTTCCTACCTCATCAGCTATCTCAATTCCCTGTTCAACAGATGGACTAGTATGTACTGTGTTGGTTGCTCCTTGTTCATTAAGTTTGACTTGGATTTTCTCAAAAAGCCTAGAACTCTCTTAAAGATACCTAGAATCAAAAAAGCCTACCAATAACAAAAAACCCAGATTTATTTGACAAAAATAAATAACCTACCGAAAGAAAGAGACGAAAACCGGGATACAGGAAACGAATTGCTTAGAAATCCGAAACGGAAAACTTGATGGCTCAGAAAGCCGTGACGGAAAACCTAACTGGACAAGGAAATTCCTAGATGTCTCAAAAAATATGGGAAAAATCTATCTGGAAAACCAGTAAAATGCTTAAACCTACCGAAAAATGCTGATCAAACCTACTCACTACAGCAATAGCTAAAAACCTACAATTTTTTCAAAAAAGCCTATTTTTTATATGTATACCACCAAGGTCCGAGGGAACAGATATTTTGTCTTCGTCAACGTAATAATGAAGTAAATAAGAAAGATAAAGACAAAATATATGCTCTGTTCACTTCCTTAATGAAGAATTTGATTCCTTTTTGAGAGCATAATTGGTGTATCAGCTTTTCCTACCGCTATGCTCATTTCTGGAATGTTTTTTATTTAAAGCAACACCGCATCAGCCATGTAGGCTATTAGCCTTCAATGCTTAACATTTACAAATTACAATTGATGCAGGAATTTTAAACACTTCAAATAACTTAAAATATTTTCTGTTGTGCACGAGCTAAACATTTCATTTAAATGATTCTGTATGTTGAACAATGTTTTCTCTTCACTATACATAGGACACTCCGCTAATATTTTCTTGACGGTTATCGACTCCTCACCTGAGTCACATTCTGATGGTGGACCCTTGGAGATCAAATGTCCGTGGGTGAGTCTAGTGAGGCC
>CAJUYG010000155.1:542479-569039 GCA_910591675.1 Galerucella calmariensis | reverse complement strand
GAAAAACACATAATTCGACGTTATTTCATCCAAAAACTCTCAATTTCACGTAGCTACAGTCCAAAACAGTCAATGATACAAACACCCTCAAAAAGCACACAAGAAGACTAAATAATGCACACATTCACTCGAATATACTTTGAAACGAAAGTTAGCTTGCCATTGGACAATTTATGTTTCATTCTATCTCATTCAAATACAGGCCAAAACGCGAAAGATTGCTGAAAACAGTCTAAAACGATAGACAATTTGACGTTATTTCATCCATTAACTCTCAATTTCACGTATAACTACAGTCCGAAGCAGTCAACTGTTTTCGAAATAAGTCAAGAACCCTTAATTCCACTTAAAAAGCACACAAGAAGACAAAATAATGCGCAAGCTCACTCGAATATACTTTAAAACGAAAGTTATCTTGCAATTGAAGCATTTTTCATTCTATTTCAGTCAAATACAGACGAGAGAGAACACTGAAAACAGTCTAAGACGATAGGAAGACACACAATTCTACGTTATTTCATCCAATAACTACCAACAGAATAGTCACTCTAGTCTAAATTTTCTTTTCTTCAATTTATATTTTTTGAAAGCTGCACTACTCCATCATCCAGGACGAATCATTGGAATTGTCATATAGACGGACAAAATCACAGCATCAACAATTTTTGAAAATTGAGCTACAAGTTATCTTTATATTTTAAAAGTCCATCCAAAGTTAAAAAGTCCGTTAAGATGGTGATACACTAGATACAAGTTTTATTACATGGAAAAGATGGCTGCTTAATACCCGATATCGATGCTGGAATCGCGCTGTAAATTGCAATATTTGAGCTAAAAATTTCATGTCTCCCACTGAAGTGGAGACAAAAAAATTTCAATTTCCACACTGTTATTTTTCAAATGAAATTACTGATCCTTGAGAGGACGGAGGATTCATTCTAGTTTTTCTAGACAATTGCCATTAAGTTTTTCCACCCACTGTGACCTGTTATCCTTTTAAAGGATTTTCAACATCTCCAAGTCTTCTTTATTTCCTTTCATCTTGGATAAATTCATAAACTTCATTAATTATTTCACGTCCTTTGAAGTCAATTATTAGTTTTAACCTTGTTCAGTATACCGTTCTCAATTTTGAGAGATATTTATATTCAAATAACGGCAGGCATTTGAAAAAGTTTGAAAACATTTTTAAAAAGTTCCAGAACTTATCTTATCTCAACAAAGCTTAAATGAATAATTTATATCTCGAAAATCTCTAGGTAGATACACGATTAAACATTCTGTCATGGATAATTAATATTTACTCTTGAAAGGTATTTTTGTCTTGTTTGTGAAGAAGAGATTTCAGGGGCTTTAAAAACTGGTAGTCCATGAGGCTTTATTAAAGCTTCTAGACTAGAAATAACCTTCATTCTTATTTAAAATACTTCATTTGTTTTTCAATATAGCTAGAGTAAGAAAGTTTTGATTTATTCGTAATGATGTGAGCTTATTGACTGGATGAAATGTTGTATTCGAAAAATAGGCGAATGCGCGTGTCGCCAAAAATTAGAAATTAGAAGCTACATTCTTATTCCTCGACTATTTTGGTCTTTTACTGCCGCCAATTGGAGCAACAGTGAAATAGTTTCCTCCCTTTGACTCTTGTATTCCCTATCTATCACTCAAAAAATTTTAAATCAAATATTTGATATGGAACTTTTATTCAAAGATATTCAATATCAACTTCCATCACTACTCAATCAAGCGGGTGATTCAGTTAATACAAAAGGAAACCATAATGAAATAATGTTTTTCGTTTTAATTCAAATAAAATAGCAGAATATCTACATCACTTACTCCAGCGATTTTACCGACACAGAATACGAAACTAAAAAAAAAGAAAGCACACAAGTTAATTGAATTTCATCGATGTAATTGATATGCAGAGTGCCGCTTGTTTTAAAAGGGTAGGTATTTATTTAAATGTATCGAAATTGTATCCAGTATTTAATATAGTTCTTTTTACATACGATATAGAATATTGAGGCTCTTTTTATATGTATTCTATTTCAATTGAGTCTTATGTGGATCAAATCCAGTTATTAAAATTTTACTCACTGGTTCTTGATCGATTAATATGAAATTTGGTACACTTTTAAGTCTGAGTACAATACAATTATGTATGTCACACTGTTGACCTAATGCTGATTTTAATGTGTTCGGTATATTATATTTTATTCACGCTCCATCATAATTGGGACATTCTATAACAATGTGCTTGACTGTCATTTGCTTGGAACATGCAACACACTCTGGTGTTCCATTCTTGTTCAATAAATGTTGATGAGTCAGTTTAGTGTGTCCTATCCTTATAGTCGCGTCATTATACGCGAAAAAAAAAATGCTCGGGGGATCGTTTCCGATGTCAAATTCTGCTTTAGCGACCCAAAAAACCCCCCTTAACGATTTTCGGTTCGTCTTTTTCGAATGTGTCTGGAAAAACCTCGGAGAAGATATTCAGGTCCAGGTTGCGGTGCACTAGGTGCTCGGGGGATCGTTTTGGATGTCAAATTCTGCTTCAGCGACCCAAAAAACCCCCCTTAACGATTTTTGGTTCGTCTTTTTCGAATGTGTCAGAAAAATTCTTGGAGAGGACGTCTACGTCCAGGTTGGGGCGCACCAGGTGTGTGGGGGGTGTTCGCCGATGCCATATTTGCATTCAGCGACCCAAAAAACCCCCTTAACGATTTTCGGTTCGTCTATTTCGAATGTGTCTGGAAAAGCCTAGGAGAAGATGTTCAGGTCCAGGTTGCAGTGCACCAGGTGCTCGGGGGATCGTTTTCAACGCCAAATTCTGCTTTAACGTAAAAAAAGTACTACAGGGTGGTAATTTGAAGGATAGGTTACAATGTGTTGTAACAACTGCGGCTCCGACGCCAGTATGAGTTTTGGAAGCATCCGTATATATTTTATAACTGGCCAATCAAGACTTACCCATGGATACCTAATTTCTACTACCACCAAACCCATTTGTTCCAACTGCAACTCTAATCTAACCATGAAGCACATTTTGACCGAGTGTCACAAATATACAGTCCAAAGAGAACAGCTTCAACTATGCTCAAACTACATCTTCTGTGCTCAGCAGCTCTGAGCAAATTACCTCTCTACTCCAATTCCTCAAAGACGCTCAGCTTTACCATAAACATTAGAACATTTCTGTTACTGTGTGTGTATTATCTATGGTATCATTGATCCATTTTATACTTGATATATTGTAACCGCTCCCGTGCAAGTGGCCATAGTAGCCGAGCACGTTAAATTAAATAAAAAAACATTTTACTCACTGCTTCTTGATCGATTAATATGAAATTTGGTACACTTTTAAGTCTGAGTACAATACAATTATAAACAATGAGTTATTCATGAGATGCGACATAGGGCGAGTTTTTTATTCTTACCAAATTTAATGGAATATCCCGATATACTGAATTTTAGTGATTACGAAGATTTTAATGAACTTGTAAATTTACAAGTATATCCGAGACGCCCACAAAGCTTTCGGCGACGAACTAACCATTTTACAGAATGGAATGACCAGGAATTTTTGGATAGATTTAGACATCGTAAACTTGAGAGCACAGGCCAGTGACTTGTTTCGCTAAAAGTTCCTTCAGTTCCACATCAATATCATTCCACATATTCTCCGCCACCTGTGCCGGGTCTCTGCAGTTTCTCTTCCGCGAAAGCTTTTTTGGATTTTTTTTTATGTTTGTGAATTTGTTTTTTAGGATGCCGAAGTCCCTGTAGCGATCGCTAGATGTATTAAAATTAAGAGCGACTGTTTTGTACGCCACCATTTTCTCGTAATTACTGACTGCGTCAGTCCTTTTATTTTCAATAACGCTCCACTGTTGCTTTACGCAATCCAAGAGGAGGCGTTCTTCTTTGGTCGTGAAGTTTTCTGACCTTTTTTTATTTTCATTCATTTTTAGTCAAATAAAATAATATGCAAAAATAAAAAACACTTCAGGAACTGAGAATGTAAACTGAGACTGGGGGTTAAAATCGCATTAAAAATTCTTCTTTTATATTTTTCATTGGCAAAACGTAAGTAAATTACTCCACAGTAGTTCATTCGTCTAAAATTCACTGATACCAACGTTTCAAAATGATTGATTAGCAAAACTGCACGAAAACACCACTGGTACAACACGTACCGGTTTAAGCTTTTGTTAAATTCAACCCTATGGTTAGATAAACCAGATTTAGCCGACTGTTGGTACAACTCGCCCTTAATAACACAGTGTATACTGGGCTGCCATAACATCATATTATGCATTTTCCCATTTTATCTTGCGCCATCTAGGAGGTATTTACAAGAACACAAAAAGGGCGTTTTTGTTCACGATTTTACGTATCCGAGACAATTGCAACGATTTGTAAGAATAAATTAAAGGGAAAAAGAATTGAGTTAAGCGTCTTATCTAATGCGATTATAAGAAAAACACCCTCTAAACCGCAGTTGAAAAATGTTTGTATAAATCCCGAAAGTTCGGTAAGAAGTTTTAAGGAACGATAGCAATTGATGCGGGAGTTTCAAAAAGAGTTGATACCTTGTTTTTGACACAAACACAGATAACATCGATCCCTGTTATGGCCAATGAACTTTATTGACTGAATTTTATTCGGAAACGGGAACAGCACTGTGACTGGGAATATTTAGAAGCGACACAGTGGCGTTTTACCTGTAGACGAGCGAAAAGGAAACATAAATTATAAATTGATAACTTGTTATCACAGTTTTCATTTCCACAACTGAAAAAAAGCTGGGAGCGTTTAGGTTAAGCCACAATAATAAGAAGAGGTTTTTCAATTTATACTCGTGTTTTATAATTTGTTTCAAGCTCCTTGATTATCTCCGTTCATTTTTGATTTCCATTCCTTTCGCTTTGAATTTTGTAATTGAATTAGTTTTATCAAGTGGAGTCAAAAATAAACAACACTTTTCATTTTCAATTATCCGCCTTAATCTTCAAAAAGATTCAGTTTTCTTTAAAAATAAATTCGGGCGAAAATATCCGATTCGGAAATTTGACTGGAAAGTTATTATTTTTTTTCGAGTCCACCGGCTTTATTATGTAATATTTCGTTTATACATTTCACAATATTTTTTTAAAAGAATAAAATTGGAGTCTTCTCTCGTACTACGTATACTGTGAAGTTAATCTTCTGTAAAATAAAGTTACCTTTCGGCGTAGTGCGAAGTAAATCAAAAAATTGAAATTGAATAGATGAGGTTCTTCCCAATTGATTTTTAAATATAGAGATACATGAACTTTCTACGCCTTATAATGTTCCATAGGTGCCCCACGTTGGGCGCCAATGAAACAAAGCATAGTGCATTAGTGAATAAAAAATTGTAATCCGGAGAGACATTAACTTCCTACACCGCATAATGTTACGTAGGTGCCCCACGTTGGTCGCCAATGAAACAAAGCATAATGCATAACCATATGTATCAAATCAGAAGACACAGAGGTTACCAAAATGTGATATTACAGATATACTCGGAGAAAATGATGACGATTGATATTTCCTGCACACTGGTTGACCATTTTCCACTTTTTCATTCATTCTCGCAATAATCTATCAGATTAACTACCATTTTTTGTGCTTGAGGATGCAAAACACTGGAAAATTGCTTCTTATTATTTATATTGTCACTTTGAATTGTTAAAGTGACATAACTGATATTTAAATAAAAATTTCGCTAGTGAAAGACTTTTTAGAATCGCTGAACACTAAATACATATCCTTTTTTCTCCCGTCAAAATTGCATAAGTCTGTCTTATCCATCTCACGGATTTTATTTGGAAGTTATGATTAAACGCAATAAAAGAAAACAAAAACGGTGAGTATTTCTTTGTTGAATCTATGATCCGCATGATAAGACTGCATTTGACTATACATGAACTCCCTACGCCGCATAATGTTCCATAGGTGCCCCTCGTTGGGCGCTAATGGAACAAAGTATAGTGCGTTAATGAATAAAAAGTCCAAAATTGACGATTCTTCCAAACTAATTTTGAAATCTGGAGATACATGAACTCCCCACGCCGCATAATGTTCCGTAGGTGCCCCACGCTGGGCGACAATGAAACATTGGTGAATAGAAAATTGAAAGTTGAAGATTCTTCCTAATTGACTTTGAAATCTGGATATACATGAACTCCCTACGCCGCATAATGTTCCATAGGTGCCCCACGTTGGGCGCCGATGGAACAAAGCATAGTGCATTGAATCAAAAATCGAAAATAGAAAATTCTCCCCAACTGATTCTAGAATTTGGAGATAACAAACCCAGATAACACATTGTAATGTGAAAATTAGCCTCGGTGGAAACTAGAAATTATTCACAAACTTGTAGGTCCACCGCTAGAGGTAGTATTCTTATATGGATATATTTTTTCTACCCCGAGATATTCTGGGAAGCAAGTAAATTATTATTTACTGAGCCTGGATATCTGCGAAGATGGCAATTCTGAACATTGACAGTCAGCTTCTTTAGTTCAAACCAGTCAATAACTATATTCAAGGGCTACGTTCATAAACTGACTCAGAGTGAGGATAGTTTACTCCGAAGCGTTCATAAATTTACTCTACCAGTATAGAGTATGCTTTTATAAACGTTCACAAACCTACCCGGAGTAAACTCTGCATACTCCGCTACTCTGACAGTTATGACAGTTTGTCTTATACAGTAGCTAAGTTCAGATTAGTGCCCAGGTTATTTTTATTGAAAATTTTTTGACAGTTCCTAGAACTAATCAAATTTCCTCATTTTTGATCATATGAACAATTTCACCCAATCATGTCAACATTACACTGAAAACAGACCTTGGGGCTGTTTTCACACGTTGCTATGGATGCATATTGATTTATTACGACTTTGAAGTTTCAAATATTTAATATTTCAAAATGTCACATTTAACTTTTCTAATTGTTCCTTTGTTAATTGCACCTTTAGATAAATTGTTTAAGATCTGTTCTTTTTCTATAATAAGCAAAAAATTTTCTATCCGAATAACCCTCGGACATTGATAAATGCTCAAAAATTTTATGACAACTTTCTCAAGCTTGTTGCTTATAGGCAACAGACCTCCGCCTACGGCGTCGGTCTGTTTCCAAGCAACAAGCTTTCGACATCTGTCATAAAATTTTTTCGAACAATTATCAATGCCCTTGGGTTATTACTACTGATAATTTTTTACTGGATATAGTAACCAATCAAATTACTTAATTTCAAGTCATGTGTAAAATTTCATCCAATCACCGCTGTATTACAGCGATAATACCCTACATGTGGTGTTTTCAGTTTGGTGTTTATGTTTTATTAAAAATTAATTGAACGTCAAACTGACAACTGGATTAAAAATGTCGGAAAGATTTGGTATTGCATCTAACGATTCAATTAATTTACCAATTGTACTTTTCACAACTGTAGTTTTAAATAGAAATGAATAATTTTTGATTAAAACTAATAAAGCTTGCATTGAAAAGTATTAAGCGTCAGATTGACAATAAATTTTTTGATATCTACAAAGTAAAAAATTATCTTATCGAATACTCCTCGGGTCTTGATAAATACTCAAAATTTTGTCGTAGAGAATCCTTCAAGCGTGTTGCTCAAAGATAATAGCCCTCGGCCTGCGGCCTTGGGCTATTATCAAGCAACAGGCTTTCAGCATTCTCTATGACAAAATTATCTCGGTATTATCAAGACCCTAGGGGTATTACTACTGATAATATTATTGATATTAATATTCAACTCATCCATGGTTAATTAATTTCTATTTTCGAAATGAAAAATATAACCCCAAATTTATAAACACAACACAATGACATTTGATTTGCCTCCGGCCGGTGTAGCCTCTGAACGGTTACTCCGAGTAATCAACAAACATTCTTTTCTGATCACGTGATCATACTCTTCTCTACTCGCTGGAGTAAGTTTATGAACGTAGCCAAGGCGTTTGCATCTTTACGACTGAATATCAGTCAAATTTGCTCTTGAAAAACATTAAAATGTCATCTGTATAGATAGAACAAGTCTGCATGTGAATTTACGAGAATACCTGGGATTCCCAAGAAATTCTTTTGACTTTTCGTATTTCTTTATTGCATTGCATGAGATTTAACCAGTAGGTTTCCTAGTCTTGAGTACTTTGGTTGAGTTGCGCACCTCTGACCTAAGCTTCTTTAAGCCGTAGTTATAACTGGTTATAACCAGAATTTTTGTTTGTCATTTGTCACATTGGAGAGAAATTTGAGAAATCAGTTCAAACATTTCAGTCCAGATTGTGCTACGTTAAATAGCGTAGTAAACACTGTTTGATTAAAAAAAGGTAGAATACAATCACCTTTTCTTTTTTTTTTGAAAAAGGAAATAAAATTTAATTCACTATGGTCGAATATAAATCGTGATTTCCTGTGGAGGAATTTCATGAAAAATCGCTTAATTTATATCGATTGTTTTTCTTCAAACCGCGTCATCCTCAATTCCCCAGTATTCGAGATCTCTAAATGTGAGCATTTTCAAGAAAAACGACTCATCGATTTAGATTTAAGTACAATTGTGCCGGACATTTTACTCTACTAAATTACACAACATGCCGAGAATTATGGTCGCTAGCGAGTGAGCTAAATTTGTTTGCTTACTACATTTTACGATGACGGTTATTCTTTGTATAAAACGTTGTCGTTTCGGGGTTATCCTTAATTGTTATTGCTGTAAAACGGTTATACTAGATAAGCATTAAACTTGTAATTGTTCTAAATTATTATCGATAATTGCTGAACATTTTAAACCTTTTCATAAAATCGAATATTTCAACAAAATGATACTATTAGGCAATCCAGATCACGTGACCTAATATGGCCGTGTAGGGCAAACAATTTAGACAGATTGGTTAGTTTTCTATTGTCTATTCAGTCATAAACAGTGCTCAAGACTTTTTAATCGAATTTATTAGTATATTTTGCTTCAATTTAGTATATTTTATTAGTGTTTAGTATATTGTTCATTTGATTAGTATTTTTTATTTAGAATATATCACTTTTCTTAGTTTTTATAAATATTGTTATTGAACAAAACTGAACAAAATGCCTGCTACATTCAGCCTGATATTTGATTTTTGATTCTGTTAAATCATCTCTATTGATTGCTGCTAACCACATTTCTCTACGCTTCTTACTTAATTCATTCTTGTGCACCAAAAATGTGTTCTTTAAAACAGCTAGGACCTTACAAAAGCTTACTTGGTCTCGGTTTGAACGGCTCCCACAACCGACTACAATACAAGTTGTTGGCATTTTGAAGTAGGAGTTTCACTCCTGAAATCCGTAAGCATGAAAGTTAAATACTTACTGCAGGTGATATCTTCCAATTCAAACAAGTGAAATTTTAATGTCAGCAATTTCATAAAAGTTTCACTTTCATTATATTATTGTATATGTTTTAGTCAATGTGTACTTACCCGTAAATATTAAATAATAATTCTTGATAGTCTAAAAACCACTAACAAAAAAATAATGTTTTTATATAGGTACACAACCAAAAGTTGGTCCTAAATTGATATACCCAGCTTGAAAGTTTCATAAAACTGAACTTTTTATTATATATTATTAGTATAGAGACACCAAAGCAAAATAAAAGCACCTTTCTCCAAAATAAACACTTATGTATACCAAAATCCACGATCTACAATGTATTAAATCACATTTGTTTGCCCTGTGTCGCCATATTGAATTTTATTTGACAGGTCACTGGATTGCCTAATTGCTGCATATGACAGTATAGTCAGCGCCTGTCGACAAATGTCAAAATCAACTGTCATGCTTAGCTAACTCAATGCCAATGTCTTAGACCGCTTCGTTTGAAGCTGTACCTAAACTGATCTTTCAAAGTTGATGAGTCAGTCAGTGTATACTTCGGAAAATTTATCTGAAACCGTGAAAGGAATGCAGCCGAAAACATTAGACATTGCCACGTTTAACTATGACAAAACTGAGGATCTAACTATGTAGTGATAATTAATAGAAAAGGGTGTTTTTTTTATTAACAATATTAAAAATATGATTAAACGTTAATTTTATAATGTGCTTGTTTCCTTGGATTTATTCTATTAACATTATTTTTTCAATTTATGAATATTTAAAGATGAACACTTTTCCAAATTTGTTATGGGTTTTTTGAAGCTCTGGCAGCGTTGTAAGGAAACCATAATGACCACACCCTCCGAATTACATAATTGGTGATTTGTATCGACCAGCTGACTTCTTATTGGCAAGCGCGTGCGTGAGATCTTCCCTCTCACTTCGTCAATTGACTGATATTGATTTATCCAGTGGCGTTGGTATTGTCAGTTACCTTTGTATTTTCAGTTTTACTTGGTAAAATAGGTACCGTACGCCATTTGTACGTTTGACAGATAGGCGCCATGTTTTTCCTCGCCTCTTACCGATCCCGTATAGCTTCAGATAAACTTGCCAAACTATACTATGATAATACTCTCTTGTGTCTCTTTAAGTTCAATTTTCACATGAAATGTGATATTCTTAAGGTGTACAAAATGCAGATCCTAGGGCCTGTAATGATTAACATGGTTGATACAATCAGATATATTTGGACCATAAGTCGAAGGATTCACGTCCCTCTAATAAGCCTGTGCCTATGCCGGCACATGAGAGGATTGCAGGGTTTTGAAGTCCGTGAAAAAAACTGTGAAGAATCCTTTAACATGCTGGCAAGAGACAACAAAGTGTCTTTAATATGAGTGCCGGCACATGAGGGGATTGCAGGGAATCTAGCTGAGGAAGGCTCTAAGGGAGCCTCCTCAGGTCCGGAACCGTTTTGTGGTATCACAAAGGACTACATAAAAAGGGAAGTCGGAAACTGGCTAGTTGAGGAACACCAGCTTGAATGGAGACTAGACACTGTACCCTGAGGAAGCATCTGCACAAGATGGGCAAAGTTAGTGAACCTATGTGCAGAAAATGTCACTCTACGATGAAACACCTACTCACATACTCTGCTTCCGTGAGAACTTACAAGGACTCAAACGGAAGCACTATGGAGTGGAAATAGCACAACTATCACCACTACTGAAGATCCCTCCAGGTAAACTGTTGGCCTATAAAGAAGACACGAAGCTTCTGGAATGGAAGTGGGTAGATAGCATGGTTAATGGTACAAAGATTCAGTTCAAGGGCCTGGGCTGTTGAGCCCAACCCAAGCGCATGAAAGAATGAAGCCTGTATGCTCGAATTGAAATCTCCATCCTGGATCACATCTAGATATTTCACCTCCTGCCAACTTGTGATGGTGGTCTCTGTTAGATTAAGTTACTACATTTCCATATGATAACCGAATTTGTAGTATGACAATGAAAATATTTATAGCATATAAATACATTTTTCAAAAATCGATCTTCACATATACACATAGATTCAAAAGTTTTGCATCACCTTCTTCAGATGCGAAGGAATTTTTTTGCGCTAACAATTTTTTGTTGGCTTGTTTATCAATGTTTACCATTTCAATATGTTTCATATTTTTTGCAATATACAGATGTTTACAGTTTTTTTTGTTAGATAACATTTTTAGTGCGATCATTTTAAAATTCAAGGCATTTGATTTTTACGATTTTAAGTGCAAACATGAATCGTCAAGTCATAAGTGAGATTGACCGTGTAAGAATAGTGGCTTTAGTTGAAGAAGGTCATTCTCAAAGGTTCGTGGCAAACAGAGTTGGCGTTTGGCAAAGTGATGTGTCTCGTGTATGGAACCGGTATCTCCAGACCAATTCTCTTCGTGATAGACCTAGAGGCGGTAGAAGCCGTGTTACTAATCAGCGGCAGAACCGCTATATCCACTTAACTATCCGAAGAAACCCGACCATGGCAATACCAGCACTCCAAAGAGATATGAGACATGCGTTGGGAGTTCAAGTATCGATCTCGACATTACGAAGACGAATACTTGCGACAGGTTTGAGGTGTCGCCGACCTATAAGAATGTCCAGACTACAACCTGAGCACAGAGTTCGCTGACTACAGTGGGCTCAAGAGCACGCGGCCTTGCCTGAAGAATTTTGGAATTCGGAGTTTTTTTCCGACGAGACAAGGAATTGTTTGGTACCAGATAGCCATCGAATACGAGAGTTGCTCAGCTTGCCCATGCTCGCCCCGTGCCGCCCTTCAGAGGAGGAAGTGCTATGTTTTGGGCTGGTATCATGTTAAATGATCGCACAGAATTAATCCATGTGGAGGGAACGATGACTGGTGATAGGTATCTCAGAGAGATTCTACATCCTCACGTGAGACTATGGCGCGCAGCTGTTAGCAATTCCTTCGTTTTTATAGACGATAACGCCCGACCTCATCGGACCAGAGCTGTAAATGAGTATCTTGAAACTGAAGGGATCAATCGTTTGAACTGGCCTGCCCTATCTCCTGACATGAGACCCATAGAACATGCTTGGGGCATGCTTGCCAGGGCAGTGGCAGCACGCAGAAATCCACCCAGGAGTGTACAAGAGCTTGTTCATGCGGCCCAAGAAGAATGGCGAAATAATCCTCAACAGAACATCAATAATTTGGTAAACAGCATGGGCAGGCGACTTCAAGCTTGCATAAATTCTAGAGGTGGAAATACATACTCTTTATTAAAGGTTCTCACTCAACCTTTTCTTTAAAAAGAATCAATTTGTATTTAATTTATTCAATTTCTAAGAATACTTTTTATGTTTAAAGCAAGTTTATTATTGGATAATAGAAATTTTTGACAAATATACACGTTTTTTTTTATTGAAACTAATTATTTGTTTAATCTCTGATCCATTTATAATGAACACATTTTTTTTTCGGAGATTTAGGGTGATGCAAAACTTTTGAATCTATGTGTAATATGCGATTTATTTCCTTCTAGCAGAAGTGCCTGGAAAAAAATTCGACTGATTTCCAAAAAACGGTAGCTTGGGCCTTTCTGTGGTATAGCAAAGATCTTAAACCAAAAAATAGTAACAGTACTTATGAGTCCATCGCCAAAACTCGAGTAGCCATAACAGGCGAACAGCTGGGATCGTGATATGGCTCCAGACAGCAGACTCAACAAACACATGAACAGTATCGGATTGGCACAACCATATGCAGGTTTTGTCAGGAAGATGAGGAAGCCTTAGCACCTATACAGTGAAATCCTGACTAGTCTTTGGTTTTTGACGATGGAAGAAGCTGCTCTCAGGGTTTATGGAGAGCCTAAGGTGTTTGTCATACGAAATCATATTAGTAGATCCTATTTCTTGAAGGAGGTACAGTAGCCTCCTGAGTTAAAAAAGCATTTTCTCGTACTATTATTTTTTTTGTAGTAGTAAATATTCAAAAGCTGTGCTGAGGAGCAAAAAAGAAAAAAATTCGTGGGTGTACTTTGCGCATTTATCTTTATCAATTCAGAATGAAGTAGACTTGATCAAGACCTTTAGTTTTAATATATTCGCCGATCTATGGGTTTAATTAAACTTTTTTTCTCTTTTAGGTAAGCCATAAACGTTTTCTTTTACGATCCATTTGAGGTAAGTACCCAATATCGTATTTTACTGCTTTTAATAAGAATACTGCCAATACGAATTGATGAAAGTATAATCGAATAGTGGTGATGAGAGTTTTGTATTTTATGTTCGTATTTTGATATGAATTATCTGCATTGAAGAATATAATATTTTATGTATAAAAGCTGTGCTAGTTTAATTCGTTATCTCTGAAAAGCGTGGTTGTAGAAAAAGTATTGTGTACTATATGTCCATAACGCTACTTTTCTCACTCGTTTGATTCGCTGAACTTGCCGGAAAACTTATGCTACAAACATCTGCGCTCGTGGGAAAAGTATAACCTTGTACAAACTACTATTTTTCAAACCATCTACTTGCCTATTTGCCGATTATTTTCAACTATTGATTTTAGCTATTTATAACTAGTATTTTTCCATGGTAGTGTTTTGCTGTCGCTAGAAACTGTTATTGTTTACATTTTCATCTCACTTATCTTCGTGTTATTTCCCAAAAATACGAAGGTGAGATTTTAAGCTATTTTTCTGAACGTTTGTAAAATGAACTTCCCCAAAACAAATTTGATTGCTTGGAGAAAAAAACAACTACCAAAAGCTATGAATATTTTCAAATTAAAGTCCTTTTATGTTTACTTTAAGTTAGTTTTGAAATAAGGTTATCTTGAAAAGAGTACTTTGCGCTGATGACTACCTGAAAACCTTTTTCATGGATTACATTTGCGAATATCATCATGTTTGCACGACATGAATGAATTTGCATTTTATCAAATATCTCAAGCCAGTGACAAACTTTACGCGGCTGATGATAGATAAAAGAGCTCTCAAATATCAGAAATATTACAAGACCAAATGTATTATACAGAATCAACAGCGGGTCAACCAAGAGTCAGTTGCAAGTAGCACTTAGGTTTTATGCCTCTGCTGGGCATTTGATAACCAAAGATGAGTTTGTTCTTCTCTTCGTATTTAAAGGTTACTAAGTAATGCTCGGGCTGCAGTGCTGCAGTAAGCAAGACATTGAAGTGCTTCTTAAAGTTAAACACAACCTAAGGAAGGCATGCTTGATTCCCAAAAGATGCAAATGGTTATTATTACCTGTAACTTGTCCCATGTTACCAATCACTTGTCACTTGTCACATATTGTCACTTGTCATTTCTTGTAATATTTAAACTATGAAATAATTGCAGATTATCTTTGTAAATATAATGAAATATACATTTTGGAGACTTGTTGAACTTTAATGAGCAATATTCTCAAATGAGACGCCCTTTTCGCGAGGGATGGAACGAGTATAGCTAAATTATGAATGTGGAAGTTATTTGGCGTTTAATTGTTTTGTAGAGCCTCATTTACTGGCGTTATCTTGATGAATGTGAATGATTGTAGAAGGCAAACAAAGATAATATTTCATATCAACAGCTCGTTATTTTTTATAGGCCGCGGCAAGGAATATAAATTAAATTCAAAGGTATTTTGTGTATTCAACAGCTTATGAAAATAAATAAATAAAAGGGCGGATATTTGTAGATTGATTAAAGGGTAGTCATTTTATTGGATTAGGTCATAACAATATTATTAATTTTTATTTCTTATGAAGATATAAATACGAAATTCACCAAAAAATTCGAGCATAAGATAAGACAAAAAATATATGATAGAATCAAAATAAATAATTCATTTTATAAACACATGTTATCAAATTACAATCTTGGTGACGTAGACGCAACTTTATTTGGCTTTTACTCAATATCAAATGTCGTATTTTGTGCTATAAATGTACTTCCGGCTTAAGTGGAAATGCTCTCAACGTCCATTAAATAAATTGAAAATATATTTTCGTACATTTCAATACATCTTGTTTCGAATACGTCCATACCGTTTTTGGTGCGAAGACATTATGAAAATTAATATCAATAATTGTTATAAAAAAAATTCGCATCTATTATATTTGTTAACGACAATATTGACTTCGCTAGCAGAGATTTTTCAGATGATAATTTTTCAAATTGATAGATTGGACGTACGAGAATCATAGAGTGGCCCACTTGCCCACCAGACCTTAATAACTAATATAATGAAAGTTGACATCGGATATTTTATGTGTTATTGTACTTGCCTGCTAAGTTGCATTAATCATATCCCTTTGATTTCATAGTTTTGGTCAACTCCATCTTGTGAATACGCAGTAGAAAGGAAGTATGCAATTCTTCCTGCAACATGCATTATTCTTGATAGAAAGCATGCGCAGTAGAGGATACTTTGGCAAGTCTCTTGCCATTTTAAGCTCTTGTCCCAAATCTATATGGGTTGGTTTGTACTGTAGCTTGCATGCAATTTTGGGGTAAAAGTTGGTAACTTTTTTGTTGCCAGCAAAACAAATGTTGACAATGTACTTTCTAACATAGAGGTGTATATCAATAATTTGAATGGAAAGTCAGCTTATCAACAGTATTAACATCAGATGACACTTTAACCTAACCTTATAAATAAACTTTCCAAATTTGTTGATATATCCATATTGAAAATTGCAATAAATGTGGAATTTAAAACGATTGTCAATAGCTGCAAGCAAGGCCTTGCAAGGTCAAAGTGCTGCTGCAATTATTTGCAAGAAAAATTGCGAACTGCAAAGCGGGCTTAGGAGAGGGTAAAAAGCATCAAGTGACAGTGACAGGATTGTACTTACTGAATATTTTAGAACTTTAGCTCTTTACGTAAGGTTGGAGCGCTGGGGGGTCGCGACGCAAAAGATCTGACCGTTATGCTACGTTGTTAAGTTATGTGCCTTGAGCGCGTGGGCTCTCGCGCTCTCTCCTCAGTCTCAGAGCTAGTCTCTCGGCGCAAAATGTTGATTGTCAGCATACATTGTATTATTAATTACAGTTAATGGAATACTTGATATCTACTTTGTGCCAATCAACTTAATGATAAGATTTTTATAATTAATACTACTGTATATTAGAACTTTAGTTCTTTACGTTCGGTTGGAGCGAAGCCACAGGGGTTAATCTTCAAAATATCAGACCGTAACGTTACGTTACGTTACGTTGCTTCGTTATGTGCCTTGAGCCCCTCTTTCTCTCGTTTACGAAGCAGCGATTCATATGCTCCGGCTGTGAAGCGAACCCGGGCCGCCCGCGTAGCAGGCGAGCATTCTACCACTGAACCACCGATGCTACATTAAAATTCTATGCAAAGCTGATATTCGCAGTGCTGGTGATATACTTGAATTTATTAATCGATCAATAATAATCGATTATAGATTGATTAACAATGATCGATCGTTGATCGATTAATAATTAATTGATAATAATCGATTGTTGATCGATTGGAAACAATCGACTTTCAATCGATTGGAAATATTCGAATATTCATCGATTATATACAATCGGTTATTAATCGATTGTTGATGAAAGATCGATAATAATCGATTATCAATCGATTTGTGACAATCGATTATTAATCGATTGAAGTTAATCTATTATCAATCGAGTGCTGGTAATCGATTGATGATAAACAATTATTAATCGATTGTTGATAATAGATTATCTAATCGATCGTTGATCGATCAAAAATCATCGATTATCAATCAATTGATGATAATTGATGATAATCGATTGTTGATCGATTAGAAATAATCGATTATATATGGATTGTTAAATGAAGTTTCATCCAGAGTAAAATAAATTCTTATATTAATATATGTGTATTTAAATATTGATTAAAAAAATTTGATTATTGCTTAAAAGTAACTAAAGCTCTTACCGTGTGTCCCGCGACACGATCTTCGATTTTTCTTAGCGCATTGCCTGAAAGTGAATTCTTATTAAAAGTGACGAAACATTATAAAACAACGGATGTAACGAATGTTGTTTATCCAAGGTCTGAACTGGAGTGTATTAATTTTCTCGGAAAGAAAATTGCGTCAATTTTTCTCTAAACATCGGCAATATTTACTCAGAAAAATGCGATGGTATCACATCTCACAGCAGTAATAATATAAATTATCTGCCAAGGTGTTTATTAACTACCAATTGTAGGCTTATCGGTACATTTCATTAATTTTAATGTAAGTTTATATTTGATGCACGGTAACATTGTGGAAATAAAAAACACTTAATTAACTCATTACTAAATTGGTTGATGGCATGTAGCGATAAATTGAATAGAAAAATGTAATTTCGGAAGTTTAGTTGTTAGTATTATTTTCTGTATTGATAGAAAATTGTGAATTGAATTGTAATTAGGAAATATCACACTTTTAAAAACTGACTACCACCTACATACATTCTATTTTTCAGTGTTTTGTTATGCTGGTACACTTTTTTATTTTGTTTTGAACAAGCGTTCATTCATTCATACGTTTGAGTTGTGCTCAACAACACAGGCACTTGAATCAAATCATTGTACCATTACCCATGTTATCTCCTTCTATTCCAGAAGCTTCGTATCTTCTATAAAGGCCACCAGGTTAACTGGAAGAATTTTCAGTAGTTGTAATGGTTGTATTATTTCCTCTCCAAAGTCCTTCCATCTGTAAGCTCTCTTGTAAGCTCTCACAAAAGCATAGTATGTGAGTCACCAGGTCGGTAACTGTCTTCAAATGTCTCTTATCCAGTTTCATCAGCCTCAACGAGAGTTCATTGCTACCTTATTCAGAAAATTTTTGGAGGTGTCCTTGTGTCAGCCTTTATCTGAGTTGGTGTTTCTCAACTGGACAGTTCCAGATTCCCCTCCCTTATGTAATCCCTTTGCGATTTCACAAAACGGCTCCGCACCTCGCTCATTGGAATGCTCTGCAGAGTCCTAGACAATTCAAACTTCTACTGAAGGGATGGACTGATGGACACGCTAGGACAGCTATTGAACTACCAAGGAGTAGGTTGAGGAAGATAGCTGGACTCCCAACAGAGCACTACTGTGTAAGGAAGCACCTCTACAACCTAGGAGTAGAGGAAAGTTCCCTATGTAGGGGTTTCGGCATGATTGACGAAACGTCAGTCCATGTTCTCTTAGAGTGTCCACACTGGGTTGTACTACGCAGGCGAATCTTCGGAGTCCCTGTTATGGCCCCTGGAGACACAAGCAGGCTTCCACTGATTCCACTGAGGTTGTGACCTTTATTGAAGGGCTCGGCTTCGTGGATGTCTAGGTAGTAGGAAAGGCACAATGGGCCCACCAGTGGCCTCAGAAACTTGGCTTGAGTTTGCCTGGATCAAGGCTCGCCTGCACACGGAAGGACTTTGGACAGGAAATAATATGGTCGCATTATTTCCTGTCCAAAGTCCTTCCGTCTGAGTTCTTGTAAGTTCTCACAGAAGCATAGTATGTGAGTCACCAGGTCGGTAACTGTCTTCAAATGTCTCTTACCCAGTTTCATCAACCTGAACGAGAGTTCCTTGCTACCTTATTCAAAAAAATTTTATATGGAGTTGTCCCTGTGTCAGCCTCTATCTGAGCTGGTGTTTAAACTAGACAGTTCCAGATTCCCCCTCTTATGTTATCCCTTTGTGATTCCACAAAACGGTTCCGCACTTATGAAGTCTCCTTAAGAACCATCTTCAGCTAACTGGTCTGCTACCTAGAGCTACCTAGTCATTGCCTGCAATACCCTCACGTGCCGCTCCCATATAAGAAACCCTTTGTTGTCTCTTACCAGCATGTTAACGGATTCTTTAGTTTTTCACTAGGTTGAGTTACTGGTAGCTGTTAGCAGAGCCTGGCTGCCAGTGAATGGTTTAAACGTGTTTTGAGGCATTAAATTTTGTTTTGTCGAATTTGCCCGTGACTTTCTGAATCTATGCAACGATAAGGTGAAGGTTAGACTCGGCACAAGCCTCTCAAGATGTTACATTTGCGTCGCGACCCCTCTCGCTCAGTCAGATTTTTTCCTCGCTCTAATCTAACATAAAGAAGTAAAGTTCTAAAAGCATCTGGAATCATCTGGAACTGGCTAAAACACGTGGAAAGTATAAATAGTGGTGTAGAAGTGATCAATCAATCTAGTTATGACCGAATCCAATTATTCCAATGGAAGCTGCCAGTCCGAATACAACATGCAGAGGAGTAGCATATCACAGCTCACAGGCATTAAACCATAATATAGATATGTAGTCTTTAGGAGGAGACGTAAAGCCGAGGTCCCGAGTCCGTGGATGTTGGGCTCGATAAAGAGCCCTACCACATGGTTGGATCACCAGTGGGTAAAATTTCCGGTTAGGGGTAGAGTGCTCTCTGCGTCGTTGAAGCCACCAGAAGAGCCAAAATGGAAAAAAAGTTCTCTAGTTCGGTCAAATGTGGAGGATTAGTTCACTTCCCTCATAATGTCTTGCTTTATCATGAGCTCTTGTCAGAAAGACGTACGGTCAATAAGGATTATTACCTTGAAGCTATATGCCATTTAACTGAAGCAAAAGGGAAATAAATAATGTCCTACTTGTTCGTGATTTTACAGCCACAAACGTTTTTGTCCCATCGCGACTTTTTACTGCTTCCAAATAAAAAAAATGAATGAACGGAGTTTTTTTATTGATGAAACTTGAAATTATACTGGAAAATTATAATGTAGGCCCGGCTATGAAAAGCTCTCGACTTTACATTATTCCAGTATAGTATCAGAAGGGGCGGACATTTATGCTCAAGAAGATTCCGGATAACATGCCAATGATGCCAATAAACAAGGGTAATGTGGCATTAGAACTTCTCTAAGAGCGTATAAAGGGTGTGTTGAACTCCAACGATTATGAAAATTCTATGCGACAATCTAATTCCTTCTAATAGGGGAAATTGAAATAAAGTTCAACCAAATTTATGTATTTCTTGAGTAAATTTTTAGAAGCATTGTAAGTGAACAATCATTTTTTATTTACTAAATTAAATGAAAAAAGAGAGGGTTCTCAATACATATAGTAGATATACGGTAAGGTCATGAATGGAATAATTCAAATTAAACGAAAAATATAAACAGTTTTAGGAAACAATAAATGTTCTACGGGTAAATGCTTCTCTAACATTGTGAAGTATTTGTGGCGTTATTCTTAAGCAAACATACATAATTAGTCTAGTAAGGAACTAGCCATCATGGAAAATTTCATATTCCCTGGATTTGAACGTTTGAACGTCTTGATGTTATTGTTGATAAATACCTTTTTTTGCTGGGTGAAACCTGCTCTCAGGCACCGGATACTTGTTACTCCTTTCCCCGGTAGTGTGGGATTTCTCCTCAAAACGGTAACAGCCTCCCTCGGAACGAGGCTGCCCCCGAATTACGGATGACCGCACAAAAAACCACCCCGGTCTCCACTTCTTACTCCCTGGGCTCTGGTACCACCTGTAAAGGCATATCGTCAGAGTCGGGGATCCTTCTTTTCTGTTTCACCCCCTCATTGGCTAAACCTTTCTCCTTCCTCTTTCCTGCTCATGATGGATGAAACGAAACCATTTATGCAATGTCTTTGGACTCCAACATGATATCTATCAAGTTGCCACAGCTGGGTAGTCTTCCCAATTCCGTCTCCATCTTCAACCTCGCCGTTGTCCATCTTCTGCAGAAGAAGGGCGTGTGTTCAACGTCCTCCCACTCCTGGGAGTGTCGCCACTGCTCATTCTCCCTTTTTCCAATCCTCATCGTGTAGGTACTGAAACTACCGTGTCTCGTCAGTACCTGGCTCAAATGGTACCCTAGCGTCCTGTGTTTACCGTCGAGCCACTTATTCAAGTTCTTGATTAGCGTTTTCGTCCAAGCTCCCTTGATCTGTTCTTCCCACCTCCGTCTCCATTTGTCCCGTATTTCCTCCTGAATTTCCCCTTTCTGTTCCCTTCCTTCCTTATGTATCCTGCTCCGTTCCACTTGCAAGTTGAGAAATACCCGGACAGCAAGAAGATCATTAGACTTCTGGGGATTAGTCCGTTCAAAGGCTTTTATACATCCTTCGAAAAATGTCTCCAAACAAATGTTATACTAAAGTAGGTATCTAGCACTGTCTTCTGAATCATCATAGGTTTGCTCGTAGAAATTTCCAATCGATCAGAAGTTTCTCAAACTCTGACAATCCTTTTGTGATTCGATGTGGATCGATTTGAAATTTTTGTTGTACGAACGGGTGAAAAATTTTGAAAAGCTCTCCATCGCTTGAAGAAAAGCTTAAATTATTGTCATACATCTGAAAAAAATTAAAAATGAGTGAATAATTTTGTAATGTGTGTGTCATTCTTTGGCCATCCAATTAATAAGCAGTCAGAGATTTTTTTTAAATGTTCAGTATAATAGCATACAAATGATTTTACTCACGTTTCATTTCAGAAGAAAATGACTGGTTAGCTATTTTCTTGTTTTTTTCACAATAACAGAAAAATATTAAAAAGATGTCACTGTCTACAGCACCATAATACGCATGGTCGAACTGAAAATTTGATCCCGGTCAGCAAATTATTCTGATTTATGGCAACTGATCCGAAGCCGCAAATTTCTTTCTTCGAACAAAGGATTTTTAAATCACCAACTGCCAAATTGTTTTTACGAACGCTTTTTTCTAATGCGCATGCCTCTGACGGTTTCTGATAGTTTCTCACTGCTCTGCGAATAAACCTCATATATGCTCAAACTTGGACTGTCTGAAGATCCGACTTGCCGTCTTTGTCTGGAAGATAATGAGTCCGCAGAGCATATAGTTTGTGCCTGCCCCGCCGCGGCTTGAATCAGGTATCTGATGTTTGGCAGGATCTCTCTCTTGCCCCCGGACCTTAAATAATATCATTCACCAAATAAACTAAATGGCTTTGTTATGAAGCTGAATTTGTTTGGTAAAATCGTAATAGGTGTGAGCCCCAATAGACTCTTGCCAGTCGCAGTGAAGGACCTTATAGACTCACTCACCGCAAACCTAACCTATTGTTGAGAGACCACTCCAGAGTTAGGTACGTTACGTTTGGTGCGCGGTATCTGGTCATGGAAAAATTGGTCTTTATTTCGTTTAAGACGAGAATCAGAATCCACTTACTGTTAACTAAGAGCATTATAACGTAGAGAGAACATTTTGTGTGCCATTTGAAACGGATGTAAAGAACTTTTACCTACTACCAATATGTAATATCAAACATTACGATACTGATATGAGTTTCGTAATGAAATACTTCACCGCACTGGTGCGGTTATTTTTCTACAAACGTGTTAAAAATGCCATTTTTAGCACTCCATAGAAGCCTTAAAAATGTCACTTTAAGACACTGAGTGCCTTAAAATGTTTATGGCACTGCTGGTAAAAGTGAATTGTCAAATTTTGAAAGCAAACGTCGAAATATTTAGATTTTATTTATTAACATTAATATTAATAGTACAATTTGTGCAATTTGACAAATTAATTTCCTGCACTGCTGTTTTACCAGTTTCCGTGGATAAGGAGGAATGATGCGCAAAAAAAATGGAATTTAAATTTAAATAATTTAAAATTATCTCCTTTGGATGTATTAATGAAGGTTTTTAAAATTTAATTCAAACTGTATTATTGCATTTTTTGAACGTTTGTAGAAAAAATATTGTATGATATACGTGTTAAAAGTACCTTTTAAGGCACTCATGTGAATTGCAGAATTCGCTTCGCTCATTCTGCAAACCTTCACATGCGTGCCTTAAAAATAACACTTTTACTTTTACTTATACTTTTAACACTTATATCATAAATAACTATTATAAATATAAATAACTATTATGATATAAGTGTTAAAAGTACATTTTTAAGGCACGCATGTGAAGGTTTGCAGAATGAGCGAAGCGAATTCTGCAATTCACATGAGTGCCTTAAAAGGTACAGTCATAAATGTCACTTTTGACATTTCGTTCATTTCGAAGAAATTTAAATTATTTTATTCGGAATTTATTTCAATACGATCGCGCAAAAAATGGTATAAGCATCTCGAACGTTAAGGGTAATTACAAAGTTTGCATGTAGATTCCTCTCGTAAAATTGGACAAAATAATTTGAGGATTAAGGGGTCTAGCACATTCACATTTCGAAATACAGGGTGTTGAGATTTTGAAAACATTAAAATTGATTTGGCATTTGGAATTTGGCAGGTTGTTTTTAAATGTAAAAGGGCACATTTTGATAGAAATAGTAGTTTGTGCAACTAGTGTGGACGAGGACGAAGTTTGAGCACGACGCCGTAGGCGGAGTGCTCAATCGTTCAAGTGCGATATGGACAATCTACACGAGTCGAACAGTATATTTTTTCTACGAAAATCTAGAAAATAAAAACTTCTATAAACTGTAATATAACTTCAAATTGAAAATTTAACAATTCAATTTTATGTTTCCACTAATTTTTTTGTGGCAAACGTACAGTTCTTGAATGTCCAATTTGTATAATGCTACGGTTTCCATTTTTAAATATACGATGCTGTTATAAGTAGATGTTGCCAGTCGGACTTCCTCATGACTATTATCTATAATAATGAATATTCTGCTAAATATTTTAAACGTCTACCTGTTGTCGTTATTAATATCAAGCAGAATAATTATTTAAAAATAAAATTAACAGTAAAAAAACTCATTCACGGGGAATCGAACCCGGGTCTACCGCGTGAGTCTGGTTTGCTTACTACTCGACCACCGAGGAATATGCAAATTGTTTATCAATAACGTCAGATGTATTACATAATTTTTGCCTAAAAGGAACTGAAGTTCCTACCGTGTGTCCCGCGACACGTTCTAAATTTTTTCGTATCTATTGCGGGATTTAGCGGGTACTAGGGTTTGTATTGCGTTATTTGCAGCAAGTTCTATATCAGAATCCACACTTTCATAGTCGGAACTCATGACGATACAATAATACCAAACTGAAGTGAACGCGTCAAAATTGACAGTTCGCAAAATAAATCAACAATGAGCGCAACGCTTGCTTGTTACATGATTCTAATATCAATAATTTTAGGAATATTGACTGATTTTGAGTAAATAATTAACATTATGGGTATTACGATATTCAATGGGTTATCAAACCCATCTCATTTCGTAATATGAATCTTTACGACACTGATATCGTAAATATCCATTACCGTTCACGGAATCTACAGGTGCGCACATAATGGTTTCAACCAGAGGGAGCCATACAGCAGTGCGCAGACTAGAATTACTCCGTCAGCATTTTTATAATAGAAACAGTCTTCGAATATCCTTTTCATTCACCTGATCTGACGCTATCTGATACATACATACATTTGGGGCATGATGAAACAAAAATATTTCACTCGGAAAACCCTTCGGCGATTATTCCAAAACTACGAGAAAGAATCAAAAATATTTTCAAGCAATTACAGCAATTACTTTCTATAAATATGTATGGTAAATTACAAAATCGATATGAAGCTTGTTTGCGTCGAAATAGGGAAAATTTCAAACACTCAAATTATAGACATTAAAAAATGAAACTAATTTTTAATTTTCAGTTTATTTTGTATGATATTGTGTAATGGAAATCAGTCTGAAGTTAATTTTATGTAGATAGGTACTTCGGAAAGAAGTTGTCTGTGAGAGATTATATTAAATTTTCGCGGTTGATTATCCACATTATTCACTCCTAGGAAATTTTAGAGACGGATAGTTAAGTTACCACGGTTCCATATGCTAAGCATGAACACGGAATAACGAGACGCCTACTATACCGGGAATATAACACTTTGATCATCTCAATGCTACAGGCGAAAACAAACTTCATTACTCCTCGAGGGATATTTTTTTCACATTTACAGTCTAAAAACCAGTGACGGTACGGTATGGTATGGGAGGAGGTCATTTCTAGCTATTGATCCAGAATTAGTCGAGCGGATAAAGCACAAAAAAGGCTCAAAGTTCGGGATTTTTTCCCTAAAGATGGATCGGAATGCGGTTTTTTTCATTCGCTTCGGAAAATTATTTGTAAAAAATGTACCTACTTTGTTCCCATTACAAATCGGGAATTGCATCGCTGCAGTCAAAAATGCATGCCAAATGCACCTTTTGGGAAGCCTCTGTAAATAAGAGTCAGAACTGGCTCAAATCGGGTACCCAGGGGTTTCCGAGGTCGCTGATCACGATAATAATGTTGAAATTGACCCTCCGGACACCTGGGGCTCAGGAACGCCGATGAACCTCGTCTCCGTGGGACTCTCCAAGAAATGACGGTGGGAACGAAAAAAAACTCCGCGCCCGGGGGTTTTTCGGGCGGCGGAATTCAAATATGGCATGTGCCCCCGAACCTCGACCTGGACATCATCCCCGAGAACTTTCTTGACAATATCGACAAAAACAGCCCGGAAATTATTGGAGGCGTGTTTTTTGAGGCGCGAAATCACGATTTCACGTCGAAAACGACATACACACCACCTGGTGCACCGCAACCTGCGCTTGAACATCGTCTTCGAGGGTTTTCCAAACAAAATCGAAAACGGTGAACCGAAAATCGTTATAAGGGGTTTTTTGGGCCACTTAATCAGACTTTTGCGCGGGAAACCACTCCCTGAACACCTGGTGCGCTGTACCCTGGCCTCGAGCGGCCCAAAAACCCATTATAACAATTTTCGGTCCACCTTTTTCGATTTTATTTGGGAAACCCTCGGAGACGATGTTCAAGCGCAGGTTCCGGTGCACCAGGTGGTGGAAGGGTCGTTTTCGACGTGAAATTGTGATTTCGCGTTTCAAAAAGCACGCCTCCAATAATTTCCGAGCTGTTCTTGTGATGTTGTCAAGAAAGTTCTCGGGGATGACGTCCAGGTCGAGGATCGGGTGCACCAGGTGTCCGGGTGGCTATGCCATATTTGAGTTCAGCCACCGGAAAAAACCCCGGGCGCGGAGTTTTTTTCGTTCCCCTCGTGATTTCTTGGAGAGTCCCATCGGCGTTCCTGATCCCCAGGTGTCCGGGGGGTCAATTTCAACATCATAATCGTGATCAGCGACCTTGAAAACTCCCGGGTACCC
>CAJUYG010000155.1:509393-537479 GCA_910591675.1 Galerucella calmariensis | reverse complement strand
ACTGACATTGTCTCTCTGCTTCGGTAGTCGCGTGCCGTTCCATTGTTGATACAACGCTCGCCGGTCTCCCAGTTCAGTAATGACGAAGCTTATAGAGTAGTACGTGAACCAAAATCCGCTTGGACCGCTTGGCTACCTACATGTTGCGGAGCTTTCATATTTCTAATAAAATTTCTAATAAAAATATACAAAGCATAATTGTGCAAGGTCGAATTTGGTAGATGACCCTTAAAGTGTAACTGATGTTAATATGATGACCTTGAATTGTATTACAAATTTTATGCAGGTTAATTTTAGTCCACTATATTAATTTGAATTACATTTGAAAAGCATTATCTTCTTCAAAGGGATTAAAAATATGGGTCATCACATTAACAATAGTTACACTATACCAATAGAGATATCAATTAATACAATTTGATTTTTTTCTGAATGGAAGAGAAGCAATTTGAAAAATTGAAAATGAGCGAATTCACTTTAATTGAGAATGTTTGAGAGACTTTGATCGGTCATCTCGACCCAGACGAACTCAACCATTATTTTCTAGATCAGTGAACAATGGGAGCGGACTTCAAAAGTCATTTTATATCAGTCATAGAAGCCTTGACACGAGGCTGGAATACAATTTTCACCCCCGTATTTAACGTTAGTTTTCTCCATTGTGGCTATTAAGACAGACTAGTGAATGATATTCGAAAACATCCGCCCACGAGTAACATAAACGGTTCCAGGGATTTTCACAGGGATTTTCGTCGTCATCATTTGGAATTCTTCCAGAGTGTGACGTCACTAAAAAGGAGAACGAAAACGGAGAGCATCTTCAGATGCAAACAATTTCACGATTTGTTTGTTCTATGGTTCATTTTTATCGTTATAACATATTTCGTATGAGAAAAACGTTTTCTCAACATTGACGGAAATATATTTTACACGAAAATATACTCAAGGGCCAGGGAATTTATAGGGATGAAGAAAAAGTTTTTTTTTTCACGTGGTACGTGCTTCTATAAAATCCAGTTTTTGTCTTGTTTTATTAAGTTACGAGAGAAAGTTAGCATCATTAGTCTCATTATATTTATTGAAGTAGTTATTTGAAATTAAAAAAAGGATATATATACGAATTTATTCCACTGACACTTACAGCGTTTGCATGTAGATACCTCTCGTAAAATTGGACAAAATGATAGAAGGATTAAGGAGTCCAGCACATTTACTTTTCGAAATAAAAATGGATGAATAAATTGATTTGACATTTGGCAGGTCGTTTTTAAATGTAAAAGGGCATATTTTGATGGGGAAATATTTCTTAATTTTTGATCCAGTTGTGTAGATTTGGAAGAGTTTGCTACCTTTTCCCCTCCCATTTTTCACTCCACTGACATTTGAAGCAATTTTTAATCAATTTTGTATACCTCAATGGTTTTCACGTGAAAAACGGAAAACGTATCAAAAAATTTGTAGTTTTCAAGATATTTATTTAATGGTTTCATGAAGTCTGCAAGATCACTTTTAAATAATTAATTAAAAAAAAGATTTTCTAGTATTTTTTTCAATAACTACCAAGTACTCATTGTGATCTTGCAGACTTCATGAAATCATTAAATATCTTGAAAATTACAAATTTTTTGATATGTAAAGGTTATTCGTTTTTCAGGTGAAAAACATTGAGCAATACAAAATTGGATAAAAATTGCTTCAAAAGTCAAAGGCGTGAAAGATGGGAGGGGACAGATAACATATTCTTCCAAATGTACACCACTGGATCAAAAATTGAAAGATATGCTTTCATAATAATATCCTTTTCTACATTTAAAAAAATTCTGCCAAATATCAAATCAATGTATTCATATATTTTAAAGTTATCTTATTAAAACATTTGATTTTTCATAACTTCAACACCCTATATATCGAAAAGTAAATGTGTTGGTCCCCTTAATCCTGACAATACATGCAAACGTTGTAAGTGTCATTTGAAAATACCCCGAAAGGATTTCTCCCTTTATGTAAGTGCTTTTTTGTCATTTTGAGAAATCCTTTTGCAGTTCTTAACAAAAACAACAATTCGAGGCTCTGCTGCATTTTAATTTCATCAAACATTAAAAATAACGAATATGGTTTTCTCTAATATCAATTACAAAATGTCCGCAACTTCTTTTTGTAGACCAAAGTGGTAAACTAAGAGCGGCCCGACAAAAGTTGATTAATTTTATATAAATTTCGAAACTTCTGATACGTCAATTACAAAAGCGCGTGATGGAAAAAAGTGAGAATGTTTTCCATGTCGAGTCTACCTTTGAAATTGATCATTTCTTTTTGAAATTATCGCATCAGCTGGCGTTACTTAATCCAACTCGAAAAGAAGCAAAGATTTTTGTCGAAAAAGAAATCCCACGTAGTGAGTTGACTAGTGAGTAGACGAGCGTAATAAATTTTTAGACGATATTTCATCTTCCTGTTAGTCGTCGGTAATGGGAAAGTGAAAAATAAAGATGATTGGAAATAAATTGGCAACCGACGAAGTGGTTTTGCAACGTGATAAAGCCATCCTGGGAATATTCCGAAATGAGGCAATTTACGTATGAAGAGTACGTTAACTCCTCTTGTTTTTCAGGTGGAACTGGAAATCGCGTGGGGGTTGTACGAGAAATTTACTTCTTGGTTGAAGTTCGACGTAGAAAATTCTAAAGTTCCATTGTTATTGGATGAAATTAGCTTTTGAAGGTCTTCGAAACAAGTTTCATATTAAAACATTTTCAAAGGAATTCTTTATTTTAACAAAAAAAGCCAACAAAAGCTCCGAAGCTAATTAAATGTTCCGAGCTCCGTCGGAAAAAGCATGATACATTCAAGAGATTGACTCAAATGACAAGGAAAGTTAATTTTGTAAACAAATGCTAGATATTCATAATTTAATTTAATGAGAGTCACTATATTTGAAACCTTAATAAATGATATTATGGTCCCACGGGAAAAACAAGTCCTCAAACTACATCATACGAGACACTTATTGAGAGTTTCGTAGAAGTGGGTGCTCTAAGATAGACTGCGTTTCACATTAGAACAACCCACTAGAAGTCTAGAAGCTGCAGTCGTTTGCGCGAAGAAGCTGCACATAACAATTAAGTCAAGAAATCATTGTTGTATTCTGTGTAAAAAAATTTTATTTAAAATTGCAAAGCGCTTTCGGCTATTAAGCCATCTTCAGTGACATACCTGCAAGTAAGCAATAATCGTTGGAAAATTAAAAAAAAAAAAAAGAAATTAGTAAAGAATTACTTACTCCTCAGATATGATACAAGAAACCTAATCAAATGTCTACAACACATTAACGTCACAATGATAAAATTACATCGAATTTAAAAATTTTAAAAATTATCCCCTGATTGGGGTTAAACTGTCTTCATATTTTGAGCATTTTTAATTTCAATTATATTCTTCAGCCACTACACGAACACGTGTTAGTAGACCGGAAAACGAAGTGACACTACTTCAATTTAAAACTAACAAATGACAATTATTCAAGTGGATACAAATGTTATGAGACGTTACATTATGTCACATATATAACAACAAGGAATAGACAGCCTAAGTTTGACGTCACAACTGTGGGCGGAGCCTCTTACGGTTCCAAACAAACTCTCTTTCTATGTAAAAGTCCCATAAGGGATTTTTTATTTAGTGATTTCAACGTTATAAAGGCAAAATAAGACATCTAGTTTCCATATTGTGTTAAAGGAACGTGCCGTTTAAGTGATTTTATATAGGTTTTTGCCAAGATGAGTTAATTCGATTACTAAATTGAGTTGAAAACTTTTGGAGGTTATGTTGGTTATGTTTTGGTGATTGGTTTTTTGATAATTTCTACTATGTTTTATGATTGATAATCACTTAAATTTTATCAGTCATTTTAGTTACATACAAAAAACATTTTTAAACAAATTAAAGGCACTGCAAAAATTAGAGAACCGAGCAATGAGAATTGTATTAAGATGTGGCAGGCTGACCCCAGTATCTTTAGTGATGGAAACATTGGAGTGGTTATCGATTGAAAAAAGGCTGATTTATATGACATTAACCTACATTTATAAGATGTTGCACAATCTTTTACCAATGTTTTGTAACAAATATATAACCTATAACAGTCAAATACATGAATATAATACTAGAACCAACAATCACTTACATATTAACATTCAAACTAAAACGTTTAATACAAAAACATTAATATTCAAAGGATTGATTGACTATAACAAGCTACCAAATGAAATAAAAGATTCACAAAGTTTGCCACAATTTAAAAGAGGATTAATGAACTATTTAGTTGAACGATGAACCTAGAATTATTTTTACTACAAATTGTTAAAGATTTACTACAAATTGTTCAAGATTGAAATGTATGTGATTATTGTTTTTTTTTAATTGTGATAGATGCGGTATGTATTTGTTTATTTTTACATTTATCCTATTATATAGGTACATGTAGTTATTTAATTTTATATATTTATTTATTATATGTTTGTATACTTTAAACTTATGTACAATGTAGTATTTAAGTTAGGTTTTCGTATTTTGAATAAAGCTCTCTATATCTGTTCATTATTTAGTTTGTGACTTTAACCCTTCTTTAACTGAATATATTTTTGGGGCTTTTAAGACACTATGGTAATGTGCAAAGCAAACCTGCAAATTTTTTCGGTTTCCAACAAACCAGGCTAAGAGAAACAAATGGATTTCTCTTATAAGGTGAAGAAAGAGTAATTAATATCATTTTTAAAGAATGTTTTATTGATATATTTTATTTAATCACAGGCGAAAAGTTGAACAACCCACTCAGTTTGTGATAGCCATCTGAAAATAATAAAATATAGAAATTAAGAATACAGTTTAGATGGTTTCAAATGGAATGAACTAGCCAAAATAACCTCAAAAAGTTTTCAACTTAATTTAGTAGTTAAATTAACTCACCTTGGCAAAAACCTATACAAAACCACTTAAAAGGCACGTTCCTCTAACACAATATGGAAACTAGATGTCTAATTTTGCCTTTATAACGTTGAAAACACTAAATAAAAAAGGTAGAACGTGTCGCGGGACACACGGTAGGAACTTTAGTTCCTTTCAAGGAAAAATTATGTAATACATTTGACGTTATAGATGAAAGAATTTCATATTCTTTGGTGGATGAGTAGTAAGCATACCAGACTCTCACGCGGTAGACTCGGGTTCGATTCCCCGTGAGAAAATTTTTTTTACTGTTAATTTTTGTTTTAAATAATTATTCTGCTTGATATTAATAACGACAACAGGTAGACGTTTGAAATATTTAGCAGAATATTCATTATCATAGATAATGGTACGGTACCCTTCATGAGGGAGTCCGACTGGCAACATCTACTTATAACAGCATCGTATATTTAAAAAGGGAAACCGTAGCATTGTACAAATTGTACATTCAAGAACTGTACGTTTATCACAAAAAATTAGTGAAGACATAAAATTGAATTGGTACGATTATGAATAAAATTGTTGAACATTTTTAATTTCAAGTTATATTTATTTTACAGTATATTCAAATGTTTATTTTCTAGATTTTTCCTTGAATGGATCGTAGAAAAAATATAATGTTCGACTCGTGTGGATTGTCCATATCCACACTAGTTGCACAAACTACTTATTCTGCAAAGTTTACAAAATGGAAATGTAGGACATCAGTTAACTAAACGGATATGATTTCATATACATCCTAGAACGTATATGAAATCCACCAATCAGCATTCGAGTTTAGTATCCGTCATTCATCTTTTTTCAATTTAAAAGAAACGTCAAAATAACTGGTCAAAAAAAGTTTCTCATAGAAGCGCACTGGATCAAGAATATTCATTTACAAAGATAAACTTAAAAGAAATAATCCGTACAAATTACCAACAAATACCTAAAACAGAATAAAATGGGTATTTAAGGGGACCTCAGATTTTAGAAAATTATGTATAAGGTACATCTGACGTTATAGATAAACAATTTTCATATTTCTCAGTGGTCGAGTAGTAAGCAATCCAGACTCTCACGCCGTAGACCCGGGTTCGATTCCCGTGAAAAAGTTTTTTTTAATTGTTACTTTTATTTTTTTAAATAATTATTCTGCTTGATAATAATAACAACAGGTAGACGTTTGAAATATTTAGCAGAATATTCATTATTATAGATAATGGTACGGTACCCTTCATGAGGGAGTCCGACTGGCAACATCTACTTATAACAGCATCGTATATTTAAAAAATGAAACCGTAGCAATATACAAATTGGACATTCAAGAACTGTACGTTTACCACAAAATTAGCGGAAACATATAATTGAATTGTAAAATGTTTAATTTGAAGTTATAAGTATTACAGTTTATAGGAATTTTTATTTTCTAAATTTTTTCTTAAGTGGGTCGTAGAAAAAATATGCTGTTCGACTCGTGTGGATTGTCCATATCGCACTTGAACGATTGAGCACTCCGCCTACGGCGTCGTGCTCAAACTTCGTCCTCGTGCGATATGGCCATCATATCCACACTAGTTGGACAAACTACAATTTCTTTCAAAATATGCCTTTTACCGTTGAGTGAAAAAATATAAAGAGACGCAGGGTTCATTAAATATAGCGTATTCGTATTGTAGTATCATCCCACTCTCATCCTACCTCTATCCGTACCGCGACCCCCTACATACATCGTGCTTGTACGGTAGTGCCGCCACATGGCACTTACGAAAAGCTTTTATATCTTATTTTGAAACAAGTCGAAGTCGAGCTTGCTGGTACAGATTAATTTTGGATTTCAACGTTTGGATTTAGAGCTTGTAGGTAGGTACCTAAGTATATTCGTTCTTTTTTGCCACATTAAGAATTAATAAAGGTGAATTCTATGTGATTATGTGATATAATAATATCATTATTCAAAAAGGTGTGATCGAACGAAAATGCCTGACAGACAATACGCAAATGAGGGCCAAAAATGTTTGTTTTTCAAATTTAATTTACCAAAAATTTGAAAAACTGGTCGGAGCTCTCAAAAAACGTACCTACTCCTTTTTAAATGAATGATTAAACTAAATGAGTTGTTTGTGATGATTACATGAATAGTAGGTATACATTGTACCTATGGATTAAAATTATTATTAATTAAGCGGAAAATTTATACCAGAATCAATTTTGCAAATGCAAACCGTTGGGTTCCGTTTTTAATAATAATAATCAAAAACTCTTATATTCTTATAGCGAGCGAGCGCAGAAGCGCAAATCTAGCGAGTGGAAAAAGTGATTTGCGTACAAGTTGTACACAATATTTTTTCTACAACCACATTTATTAATGAAAGAAATAAAGTAATTTATATAGGTATTTTATTTAAACTTTGAACATAAAGAACTTACAATATGAAAATAAATAGAAACATCAGTTGAATGTATAATTGATTGTAAAATTTGACCAATTTTGTATTGAAACCTGAGGTAACAAATTTTCGGTTACAGCTCCAGTCATTTCGATAATATCTGGATGAGTATTCTCAATGTCCGAATTGGACAACTCAAAAGATAAATTATTTTAAATTATTTTGATCTATAGGTTCATAATTCCTAAAATAATGCTTAATGGGTTAATGTTTTTATAATTAATAAATTGAAATAAACAATGAAAGGAATAGTTTACTAGAAGAATTTCAGTTTAGGTTGAATTGTCAAAAAAATTTGACAGTTCATAGGTAGCTTTGTTTGACATTACGGTGCGGAAAAGTACCATAGCGTGTACTTTTCGCATTACTTTTCCAACGGTTATCAAACGAATTAGGAAAAGGCCTGCTTTGCGTATACAAATTTGTGTAGAAAAGCGTGTTTTGCATAGTGGTTGTAGGAAAAGTTGTTTAGAATTGAGACCTAGTTTTGTGATTTTAATTTCTTGAAAAATATTCAATTTTAGCTAGATACATCAGTTTTAGTTAATTGAAAAATCATGTTTCATTTGAAATTAAGCTCGAAATTAAGAGAAGGAAATAACAAATCTAAATGATTCGCGCTCTAGATACAAAAATAGCTATAAAATATACATAAAGAAAACAAACCGGTAGGTAAAGCTAATATGAAACACACAAATACAGTTGGCAGAAGCAAACGTGAGCCCTGGTGGGCGTGTTCATGTCGCTGTAGTTGTATTTTTGTAGTAACAATTCGATATTTTGAATCGATAATCAAATATCGATAACATAAATGTCAACTGTTAAGAGATATGTTTAAACAAAGTCAAAAGTGCTAAAAATGTAACTCTAAATATTAATAAAAAAATTTATATTGGACCAAAACTAAAACTACCGTTTGCCCTAAATGTCTATATTTTCAAATTATATGACTGTAGTAATATCATGAAAAAGAAGGGTCAAGTTTCTATGGAAAGCAACAAAATATGAACTGGTTATAGTCCAGTGTTGCCGATGCAAAAATGAAAATTACCCGAACTTACTATTCAAATTATCAGAATTTGTCAAAATTACCAAAAGGACACATCGGTTATCTAAATAAAGTCTTCGAACCCAGTCAATATGGAAAATCCCCCAAAACAATAGCCATTTTATATATCCCTTCTACAAAATATTCGAAAAACTATTGGATCCAAATTAGTGAAATTGTCTAAAAATCGGATAATCATCCTCGCATTGACAACACTGATACAGAATGAATAAAATGATGTATGTTGATGAAATCACTCGGTCATATTACTCCGATTATTTTCAACAATTACTAATAAACAATCGTTAACATTGGCTCTTGATTGGCTGCTTGCGATGACCTTATTTTAGTTCGCATATTTTCCGGGGCTCATGTTTGGTTCTGACAACTGTACAAAAATACCCCAAATAGACTAGGTAAATTAATTTTGTAAAATTCTAACCTTTCTATGAGGTTTAATAATTCCTACTTTCTGTATTTTTGGAATTTACTGAAGATTCCCACTTCAAATTTCTGAATATTTTCATTCTTATGAATAAAGTCAACATGTAATCCATGTGTTCCCTACATGTTGATTTGAAATGTGATTCATACCAATATGAATGATATTCAAATAAATAATTTTTTAAATGGTGATCAATATTTTTAGAGAGACCATCACCACATTTATATTTGTTGAAAGCGTTATTAAATTCACTTAGTAAGCAGATGATAATTTCGCTAAATTTTTCGGAGGGTCTCCTCAGACACTTAATTTGACTGGCTTGTCTGCTATAGTCCTTGTACAGCATAAACAGTTCTTTTTCACTTAACAAATTATCGTCACCGCCTTTCGTTAGAGCTGCAGAACATTCCTCACATTTGAACTTTTTTTCCAGTTTGAATACAAGATATCCAGCTACATAAACGGCCGAACATGTTTCCAACGATGAATTCGTATTGATTGTATTTTCTTCAACCTTTTCTGAATTGGATTGTTTTTCTGGTAATTCTTTATTCAAGCTTGGATCATGATCAGCTGCATTGTTAGGTGTGTTTTCATTATCAGCCTTGTCTTCATCGGAGTATTCATCGTTGATTGTGAGTATTTCATCGTCCTGAACTTCAGAGTTTCCAGTTTCCACATTCGTTTGCAGCCTTATATTCATATTGTGTTGCATTGCAATACGGAATTGTCTGACAGTGGGAGTTGGATTATATCCTCCTCTATGTCTTACTACCGAAAAAAAATTTTCAATGGCATCCTGGTTCAAAAATCCTGTTAATAAGTACTTAACACCGGAATCTTTCAGATGTCTCCATAGTTGCAAAATTGAGTTTATTGTCCACTGAAATCCATTTACGCAGTAAATATTTTTTCTGATTTTATTATTTTCGAGTATCTCTATTTTTTTGAAGTAATCTAATGCATTGCGTAATAAATTATAAGTTGTGTCTTTAAAAATAGATAATGGTCTTCTGTAAGGATTTGGGTCGTTTAAAATCCTACTATTCAAAACATCGAAAATATTATTGACTTCTTTAATGAACTCTGCAGTATTCGCGGCTGTTTTCGTAGTAATTTGTCTGATTTTGGAAGCAGTTTTTATCGCCGCAGCAACGGTATTCGAAAATACTTGTGCTGCGTACTTGACACGCATTTTCTGAAAATTAGTTGGCCAAATGTGTACGTCGGTGATTTTTAGCATAGCTCTAGCTGTTCCACTTGCTTTATCTATTTCATAGGTTTTGGTAAAGTCAGTCCAGGCAATAGGTATTTTATCAATTAGAAATTGCAATTTTGTGTTCATGAAATTGTTTCTTAGGCTTTTCAATAAATGAGGTATGTCGAAACACGTAAATATTGTGTGGCCATCTATTTTTACTACAGGGTTCTCTTTTGTTGCTCCCAATAACTTCAAAGCTCCACGGTTATTAGAACCTTGATCACCAACAAGTACAAGTGGAGTGAAATTCATCTCCTTCAATTTCTTAACGACATCTATAATAATTTTGTGCAAAGATGAACTGCTTACAGGCCCAGTGGAAACGTAGTAACACAACGGTATTTTCCAGTTATGGAGTAAACCACGTATTAGAAAGACCAGCCCTGTATTTGCTAATTTGGCACATCCTCCCAGAGATCCCAAATTCTCGTATCCTTCAATATTATCTCGCAATCGATTATATTCCAGCTGAGGTTTCAATTTAATTTCATCAAACATCACTACAATTTTTTTCTCTTGGTCCGTCATAGTTTTCGCCTTCAGTGATAATTTCTTGATTAAAGGAGTATCCAATCCGGGCATTAAACTACACACTTTTAGCCAACTTTGTATTGTTCTTACAGATGGTAGAATGAATTTTAGGGAATAAAGCATAAATTTATAAGCTCCTGGTGACTTATAGTACAGAGACATGGCTAATTGTTGTTCATGTTGTGACCATTTTGTATTTTTTTTGTGAAATAACTGCATGTTCACAAAAGTTTTTACAAAAGTACTCTTATGAATCAATAAATTAAGTAAAAATAAGGACGTGGATAAAGAAGTTTTCTTTTTAAGTCGATATGTTTGAGACCGCTTCGCACAAATTTTTTTCTTCATGAAATTAACTTTGTGAGTTAATGTATTTATTTTTTTTTTCAATAAATATTTCGTTGGAGACTCCATTTGTAATACGCGGTCGCTAAACTTGGAACTGACAAAGGAAGTTTCAGAACTAGGAGAGTTGGTTTTACCAGGAATGTTATAATCCAAATATTTTATATTACTAGCCATTTCCGACTCAGTATCAGAATTTGACCGTTTTCTGGCGTAGGTTTTTGAAGCTTCACCAATCCTTAATTCCTGTACATCACCAGCGGACGTTGATGGAAGAGGCTGTACTTTATCTGAAATTATAATAGTCATTTTAATACAACAATAATGAAAAATACTGTGGTATGGTATGTGAAGGTTGGAACAAATTAGTTAAAAGCTTGATTTGGTACAAATGCTCAGACACGTAGTTTCTATTTTTTAAGTTGCGCATTTTTTGGTGCACTCATATTTTTGATAACGTCATCATTGTTCGAGATATGACATTATTTTGATTTTTTCAAATGGGAATAGGTACCCTCTTTTGATACTCCCACTGCCAAAACGATTTTGAAAGTTTCAATCATTTCCTGAAGAGACCTTAGTGTAGAGGTGTTGAAAATCGTTTTAGAAGTGTGGTAAATCCTTATTCTAGGTATCGATGGTGCCAAAAGTTGTAAAAGTTGTGAAACTACACGAATAATTATCATGAATATTATTTCATTTTGGAAAAAAAACATTATTGGCTTACCTTCTTCAATAAACTGTAAGGGAACTGCATTTTTCGTTAACAATTTCCTCTTATTATTCTTAATAACACAAGTAGGAGGAAAATGCACCTCACAAATTAATTTATTCTTCAAATCAATAACTTCCATTAATGCAATGTTTATATTTCCGCACGTTTTTTGCCATTCTTGCGCACGTTTACCGTCGCTAACTGGAAACTTGAAAAATGTAATGTCTTTATCACATCTATTGTTATTTAAACAGTTTTTATACACACACCTATGACTTGCCGTTGTCATATTTGCACTAAAATGTCACGACTATGACTATAAACACTAAAAAACAATATTGTTCTCAAAAAGAGACAGGGTCACAGACAATACAATATATTATATTATTATATATACAATATATATTCGAAATTCGCACGGGTAACGATAATTCCTACACACTTGATACGCAGCGATGTTACTCTCATAACGTTTCAAGCAACACTGACAAACTCGAAACCAAAACGACGGTCGCGCCGGCTGGATTTCGGAACCATCATAGCAAACGCATATTACCGTAAGGCTGCGACTCTTTGTATTTTTTCACTCAACGCTTTTACATTTAAAAACAACCTGCCAAATGTCGAATCAATTTATCCATCCATTTTAAAGTTATCGAATTGAAACATTCAAGTTTTCAAAATTTCAACACCCTGTATTTCGAAAAGTAAATGTGCTAGACCCCTTAATCGCGCAAAAAAATGCTGGAAATAATAGTAAAAATTTATCCAAACAAATTCAAGTAGATCACCGGCACTGCGAATACCAGCTTTGCATAGAATTCAAATATAGCATCGGTGGTTCAGTGGTAGAATGCTCGCATTGCACGCGGGCGGCCCGGGTTCGAATATCGGAAGGAGCATATTATTATGAATCGCTGCTTCGTAAACGAGAGAGAGACTAAGGAGGCACAAGCACGCAAGCAAGGCACATAACGAAGCAAGGCACATAACGAAGCAAGGCACATAACGGAGCAACGTAACATAACGTAGCGTAACGTAACGCGTAACGGTCAGATCTTTTGCGTCGCGACCCCAGGTCGCTCAAACATAACCTGGCGTAAAGAACTAAAGTTCCAAAAATCCCTTATGGGACTTTTACATAGAAAGTGAGTTTGCTTGGAACCAGTCCAGCACTTAGGCTGTCTATTGTGAATGAAATTCAGGTTTGTGTTGTGATCCTGTAGTTATCAAACATATAAAAGACTATGTTCTTCGAAAGTTACAAACCAGCAGAAAAAGTAATTTACCAATAAAAGTGATTAAATGACTCAATTAAACTCTGTCAATCGGTGATATGTTCTCAAAAAGTCAGATATGGATATTCAATTGTCTTGTTAGTAGTGCCAATATTTCAGCCTGTTCCAGATTTGCAAATAAGGCAAATTTGCCTTAATCACAATTTAAAAAAATCCAACATCAAATTTGTTCAATTTACTGTCAAGATTCGTTCGAAATGGGCTTTACGCATGTTAATACCACTCGTTGAATTTCGTCTGCAAATATGCGTAATCAGCTCGCCCACTCGATAATACAATTTTATCGATCCATGCGAAAATCAGCCATGCACGCATTTGAAATCATGGACGCATGATGAGAAAATTGCACCTCAGCAATCAGTTTTTCCTCCTCTCACTACTATTAATGATAAAATTTTAAATTGTTAATAGGATAACCAACAAGTAACAAAACATAAAGTAACAAAACATAAAGTTCAAAAGTACGAATTTTGTTTGTTCAATATTTATTTTTGGAATCATTTATTTGAACCGGATATGAATGTATCTGTTTACCAGTTCTCATTTTCCGCTTTTAAAACGATCGCAATCAGACATATAGCATCGTTGTTGCTTCCATTCGACTAAATTCACCGATACTCTGTATCAAATTACACACAGCAACTGTAGAGTAGGTACTAAAAACCGTAAAAACTGAAACATTTTATGACAAAAATTTGCAGTACCTAATTGGATAGAAAGGTAAAGTGAATTAGAAAATCTTTCTTTACGAAAAACAGTTTTTAACGTTCCTAAATAACAGGTTTTTTTATCGAATACTATTTAAATTGGACAATTTAGTTTCTATGTAAGAAATCGACACTGTAGCAGAATAGTGTCAGTCAAAATAGCGCTAGGATGAAACAGCGGCAGACAAAATAGCACTGGACAAAAACAGCGCAGGACAAAATAGCGCTAGATAAAATAGCGCCTCCACAAAAATAGCGCAGAGCAGAAACAGAGTCGGACAAAATAGCGCTCAATAAAATAGCACTGCGACTAAATAACGCCAGCTGGAAGTATACTTAGAATATTAACTATTTAAATATGGGAAACTCTGGTCGGGAACCGATGTTGTAAACTACTGTTATGACTATTATTTATGAAAAATACACATAGATTCAAAAGTTTTGCATCACCTTCTTCGGATGCGAAGGAATTTTTTTGCGCTAACAATTTTTTGTTGGCTTGTTTATCAATGTTTACCATTTCAATATGTTCCATATTTTTTGCATTATACAGATGTTCACAGTTTTTTTTTGTAAGATAACATTTTTAGTGCGATCATTTTAACATTCAAGGCATTTGATTTTTACGATTCTAGGTGCAAACATGAATCGTCAAGTCATAAGTGAGATTGACCGCGCAAGAAGGCTTTAGAGCAAGAAGGCTTTAGTTGAAGAAGGTCATTCTCAAAGATTCGTGGCAAACAGAGTTGGCGTTTGGCGAAGTGATGTGTCTCGTGTATGGACCCGTATCTCCAGACCAATTCTCTTCGTGATAGACCTAGAAGCGGTAGAAGGCGTGTTACTAATCAGCGGCAGAACCACTATATCCACTTAACTATCCGAAGAAACCCGACCATGGCAATACCAGCACTCCAAAGAGATATGAGACATGCGTTGGGAGTTCAAGTATCGATCTCGACATTACGAAGACGAATACTTGCGACAGGTTTGAGGTGTCGCCGACCAATAAGAGTGCCCAGACTACAACCTGAGCACAGAGTTCGCTGACTACAGTGGGCACAAGAGCACGCGGCCTTGCCTGAAGAATTTTGGAATTCGGTGTTTTTTCCGACGAAACAAGGATTTGTTTGGCACAAGATATCCATCGAATACGTGTGTGGCGGGATCCAACGAGAGTTGCTCAGCTTGCCCATGCTCTCCCCGTGCCGCCCTTCAGAGGAGGAAGTGCTATGTTTTGGGCTGATATCATGTTAAATAATCGCACAGAATTAATTTATGTGGAGGGAACTTTATCTGGTGATAGGTATCTCAGAGAGATTCTACATCCTCACGTGAGACTATGGCGCGTAGCTGTTGGCAATTCCTTCGTTTTTATGGACGATAACGCCCGACCTCATCGGACCAGATCTGTAAATGAGTATCTTGAAACTGAAGGAATCAATCGTTTGAACTGGCCTGCCCCATCTCCATACATGAATCCCATAGAACATGCTTGCCAGGGTAGTGGCTGCACGCAGAAATCCACCCAGGAGTGTACAAGAGCTTGTTTATGCGGCCCAAGAAGAATGGCGAAATATTCCTCAACAGAATATCGATAATTTGGTAAACAGCATGGGCAGGCGACTTCAAGCTTGCATAAATTCTAGAGGTGGAAATACTCTTTATTTAAAGTTCTCATGCAGGTTCTCACTTAACCTTTTCTTTAAAAAGAATCAATTTGTATTTAATTTATTTTATTTCTAAGAATACTTTTTATGTTTAAAGCAAGTTTATTATTGGATAATAAAAGTTTTTGACAAATAAACACGTTTTTTCATTTGATTAATCTCTGATCCATTTATAATGAACACATTTTTTTTCGGAGATTTAGAGTGATGCAAAACTTTTGAATCTATGTGTATTTTATTTCTAATTATGCTAATTTGGCACACGGAGCTATGACATCGTCACAGCGGAATTTGTTGCGGACTATTGATTTCTTATATTTTTGTATATGAAATATGAATAGTTTTTTGTTAATATTTCAACACTAAAGTACCAAAAAAATTATTAAAATTAATGAAGATTATATTACTCTGTCAATTTTTATGGATGAGAGAGTAGTAAAATAATGAAGTATAGCCATATTTTTGCGGCGCTATTTTAACTGACGCCATTCTGCTACAGAGCCAAAAAATTCCATTTGCCACAAAGCAATTGTCACTTTGACAACAGCAGAAGCTACCTGCAACTTTTACAGCGACAAATACACTCGTGTTTTTCTCACTTATTCATTTTCAATCAATTATCAGTTGCCAAAATGAATCGTTTGTCATTTTTGTCAACAACTTATCCAATTATTATACCCTAATAATTAGTCCATTCGGTAAGTCTACGAATACCTAAATTAGTCAAATTGTTAATACCCTTAATACAGTTGCGACTCAATCATCAACCTGGCGGCAATTTTCTATTTTTTGTGATGCTAATGGATATGAATTTGAGCCAGATACTTCCATCAAGAAATTGAATCTAATATTGTTATATTGAGCGATGCGGAAGTGTTACGGAGAAGACTATAAAGAAACGGCATTTGTTATTTATTATTTACATGGATGGAATCAATAAGAAATGCACAAAACCAAGTAGAAAAGCATTTTCACTTGTGCTGGATAAATATTAGTGAGGTAGCATTTGCAGACGCTGTTATATTGATAGCAAAAATGAAAAAGAGCTAGAAGGAAACATAAATGTGTGGAATGCAGAAGTAGACATGAGAATGAAAATAAACGAAAACAAAACAAAAGTTATGGTTGTTGGAAACAACAAAGAGGGAATAAAAGTGAGAATAGATACTGGAGCAAGTTAAGCATCTCCAGTTTCTATAATAGACGAAAACAGAACTCGGGAAGCAGATATTAATAATTGAATGGTAGTTAAAACTAACAAACTATGCCATGAATAAAAAATTCGTAAATAAATAAGAAACATCTAGATATAAAGTTTATTTACAATTTATCCATATTCCCTAGCTTTTAAAATTTGTTATTTGCTAGTTTCCCAATTTTGAATATTTTTATAAATCCACTGGAAAAAAGATTAAATATTTAAACAAAAAATTGTTATTGTTATCTCAAGACATCGAATAGTTCTTGTATACAATAAAGATGCAATTATTAATAACAGTATAACTTACCTATCTGGATTTTATGCTTGATATCAAATGCAACATTCCACATTTTTATCTTTTTAATCCTCGGAGGATATATCCAGAGATATTCTTTCTGCTCCACTGCATCAATTAATATTTCAGTGGGCACGTTTTCGTCTATTCTTACAAAAATACCGGATCTATTAGTCCATCAACACTATTGAGCACCTATCCTACTTCAATGGTTCTAGCGCGTGCATAAATGCTCTCATGAGGTAGACTCCGTTTCACATAAGAAGAAGTTACGTGAAGTTTGCCTACTGTCTTGCGCAGAAACCAAAATCGGTCTTATTCATCTTTGTCGCCTCGTAACGACCATTTTATGCCGTTACAAATGAATCCTTGAATGAAATTATGAATATTTTAATGATACCAAGTATTTCCATGTACCAGTGTCTATTGTATGTGAACATATTTTTAAAAGCTTCGAAGAACTCCCAAATATGTTTTATATATACTATATATATGATATTGAAGGCGAATGTCAATTTTACAATATGGCGCTGGTTTTGACAACAAGTTCACGCATACAACTGCAACTTCAAGTAGGCTCTTCTTACGTGAAACAGAGTCTTCAATGTATTTAGAGTGGCCTTATATCGAACGTCCGGTTGTCAAAAACACTATAGCTAATAATATTAATTTTTTACAGCTCTGACAGATAAATATACTTATTATTGTCATCATATCGGCTGTTTTGTCACCTAGTTTCTACCCCAAAAAAGGGAAAAGAGTGAGTTGAAAATATCGGTGCACACGAATTCCCGTCAGGTTCCTCAATGACCAATATAACACACATGAGTGACCGTCCGACACTTGCAGGTATCTTAATCCCGTACTCGAATTGCCGTCCAGTTTTTTAAATCTGTTCTGTTATCGGAACTGCCCTAATAGTTTACCCTGGTGGGGATAGGTAAGGTTAGGTTAGGTTTCTTATTATTCCTGAAATAAATGTACAAATACCTTTACCATTTAATTTATTTTATATTTCCTTAATCTCCTCAATTTTATGTTTATCTTGTTGCGCGCAATTTGGCTCCTAATTTTGGTGTTCTTACCCGTATTCAGGTAGAAAATGACCGCTGCGCGCAACTCATCCCTGCCCAAATAAACACCTTTTAAACAGGTCAGTTTTCACCCTGACTGGAACTCGAGTGACAGCTTAACGTACCCCAATTATGACACAGGTTATCCCGACAGGAATTCGTGTGCGTCCGAAAATATATAAGAGCTTTTGGTTAAAGGTAAAAAAGGTTAAATGGTCATAAAATCCCATCCAGTATCTGTAAATTGAGTTTGGCATTAGAATTTCGTCGGATCTTGATAAAACCATAATTTAATTTCCATTTTTATTATGAAATACATTTTCACAGCTCAACTACATATAACCCTTGATATAGTACCCTTTGAGATTGATTGAATGACCATCCGACACCACATAACGATATATAGCCAGTGATAAAAATAAATTGGGTCCGGAATAACATTTTCGTCAATAAAGTTTGCCGCCAAAAGATTTGGATGCTTATCTCACCAGCGCGGAACTCAATCTGATAAAAATTATTCAGATTCGACAACATAATATAAAGATTTTCTTTGTTGTTGTTTAAACTATACTATTGGATTCTGATTAAGTTCCAAGGAAAAAAGATTTATTTCACTCTGCTCTTATCATCATTATAATATTTTTTGTACACGACCATTTGATAATTTTAACATTTTACGTGTGCTTCTTCAAGTATAATAACGTACATTATTCACATGACACATATATTGAAGATTATTTATATATACAAATGACATGACGGGGATCCGATCCCATGTCTAGAATTCCTGACTTCACCAAATCAGAGCCGTAAACCATAGAGAGATGTTAAGCGTGTAGAGTTTTGTGGCACAAAGTTACCACTAGCGCCTTCCTTGGCTACTGGTATGAACTAGCATTCAAGACAACAATTTATTAATCTGTTTAATATCTAGATCAGGAAGCTTAAAACTTCTTATATGTATAATTTTTTACTTATTCAATTGACGTACCCCTTTAAACAATTTGGCATCTTGAAGCACACACCAATATCACAGAGTAAGCACACAAATACAGTGTTCAAAATATTAAACCACTTTTTTTCACATGAGTACCAGGTACCTACAATTACATCCTTAATTACATCAATATATATCTAGTACATACATATTATTTTGGTTTGGTCACAAATTTTTGGTAATCCTTCGTTCTTGTCTGCAAAAAAAAACGATAAAATGAAAAAAAATGTTATTATTTTACGAAAACCCAACCTCAAACGCTAGTCTCCATGCTAGAACGTTTAGGGTAAAAATTGTTTTCAACTAACCTATAATAAGTGATGATAAATGCTGTGATAATAGTATTTACTAAGATAATTAATTTATTTGCAGAAAGGCCAATGAATAGATTAAATGAAAATAAATTCAAAAATGACAACGACTAACCTCAAATTAAAATAATACGATACTAAAAATGAAGTTTTGTGTAGAGGGAGGCGGCGTTCGTTAGTTCAGTTAGTTGCTGTAAAACGCCATGCGCAGCTGGCTGCGCACAAACTTTGTTCCATTCCTTTCCATATGATTTAAAACCTCTCTTATTTATTACTCTATGACGTAAACTATCAGGCTATGGAGATATATATTTATTTATTTATTTATAACCAAACAGGCCTAAAGGCCTAATTACATGGTCAATAATTTTTAAATTCACATTCACATTAACATATTAATAATGGCTATAACATATCCCAAGTATGGATTGTATAAACGAATTCTGTGAATTGCAGAGGTTCAAACAGCTTTGCAATAGTCAAATTTATATTGATGTATTCAATATATGCCCTAGTATAATATTGTGAAAAACTTTTTCAGTCAAACTCCAATCAATATCTACTAATACGTTGGAATTATAAGAGGGTCCCTAACGGTTAAAAATACATTATTTGGTATATGAAACATTAGCATTGTGCGAGTGCGACGTCCAGGAACATTAAATGGAATAGATGAAAGAATTTCAGGGCAGTTAATTTTACCATTAAGAACTTTGTACAAGAACATAACAGCAGATAATATTCTTCTTTGCTCTAGCGATAAAGTTTTGAACTGATATCTCAAATGACTTGATCTAACTCTATTATAGTCCGGCCAGGTACGATATTTCTTATAGTATAAGTGTCTGAGGAACTTGTTCTGGACCTTTTCTACCATTTCCAAAGTAGATAGGTATGTATTCTGAAAACCAAATAATTGAAGCAAATTCTAATTTAGGTCTTACTAGAGCAAAGTAGACGGATTTTATAGAGTTGATATCATTAAAGTTTGCCGTTTGTCTCATTACAAACCCTAATAATTTATTGGCAGCAGAAACTATATTTTTCAGATGTGTAGCACAAGAAAAGACGTTATTGTACGTTACGCCCAGATCTTTAGTTTCTGTACATCTTATCAACGCATCTCCTCCCATCTCGTAGTCAAATAAAATGGGATCTTTGGATCGAGTAATACTCATCACCTTACATTTACTAATATTAAAATGCAATTTGTTAATTAGACTCCATTCATAAATATTGTGTATATCCTTTCGTAGCATAACACAGTCTCTGACTGAGTTTATTCTTCTGAAAATTTTAAGATCATCTGCAAACAATAGGCTCATAGTATTGTTAAGAACAGAAGGTAAATCATTAGTGAATATAATGAATATATATGATAGTTAATCAAGATCGAACACCACAATGAAAATGTTATTTAAATGTTATATAAATACATATTCAGTTCCGGTTATCAGTTTTACAAATTGCACAAATTTAACTGTAAACCCAAACAATTACATACTTATTAAATAATAATATATAATCTGCACAATAACATAACACACACAACCCTTTTCTCAATCCTATCAAAATGCCCACTGGATCTAATTTTGAAATAACTTTAACACCTCTTTCAATTTTGCTATTACTACTGATAAGTGCTTTTTTTGATTTATAAAATTTTATTTCTCTGATCTTTATCAATATAATAATACATTTACTTCATTTTGAGAGATAAATTACCGACTAAGTTTCATATATTTTACTTGAAATACTAGATTCCAAACAGCTTCCTAGGTACATGTTCAAATAGTTGAGACTATCAATATTGTTAGAAAAAATAAGCTTCCATTTCACAGACAAAACGGTATTTAAAAAAAGTGTAATTCAATAGCCGTCAGGGTCTATAGCCCGGAAAGAAGTTGTTGCTTCTTAGTAGAACGGTTACTGTTTTTGAAAAATATTATCCAAAACTTATAAGGCGTTAGAATAATTATAATTCTGCGATACCTATTATTGTTATGTTCAACTACTTTTGGTAGTGTATGATGTAAGGGATGCAAAGGTAAAGCAAGTTTAATGAGTCTTTCGCATCCGTCTTTTTTATTTTGATTTTTTGCAAAGTTACAAGATCTTGTTATTTCGCGCCATCTTTTCGCTTAGATGAAACCGAAAACATGGCTCGACCTTGCGACTTATGCTGGTTGGCTCAAACCAGTATTTACTTATCTGACGATCAGGGTTAAAGAGGTGTGACAATGAGGGTTGTGTTTGCGTAGGTGAGAGAGGCAAAGGAACAAACAAGCAATTTTTGTACGGCGGCTTTTGGCTGTACGATGAAGTATGTATGTATGTATGTGTGTGTTTTGGGGTGACATTCACTGAGACCTACTAACTAGTAGTTCCTTTAGCCCTATTTCCTGGAGGAATTTTAGGATGTCTGCAGGCTTCAACTTGGGCAAATGTTCCTCTTCTATCCAGTAATCTCCTAGGTGCTGTGCTCTAAGATTCTGAAGTGCTGTGCAGTTTGAAAGTATGTGGATGGAGGTTTCTTCTTCCATTCCACAAAATCTGCATTCTTCTTCCTCCACTATTTTAAGCTTTTTCAGGTGCCCATTCAGGCGACAATGTTCCTTTAGGATCCCTGTTAGAACTCTTAGCGCAGTTTTACTTTGACTTATGCATTCTTTTGATCTCAACAGGTTGTAGTCACCCAGAAGAGTATTTGATTGTATAAGCCCTACTAGATCTTTCCAATGGTCAGATCTTCTCTTTTTTTCGGCTTTACTTATTTCTTCCAATATTACATTGGGACTGATTCCGCAAAAGGGTTCAGACCCCCAGAAAGGTATTCCAGTCCTCCTCCTTGCTAGTTCATCTGCTATTTCATTTCCTTCTATTCCAGTGTGTCCTGGAATCCATAGTAAGGTGACTATGTTGTTCTCGCCTAGTTCATTGAGCTTGTCTAGGCATTCCCACACCATTTTGGAACTGATTACACAAGAGCTTAGTGCCTTAATGGCTGCTTGACTATCCGACATGATGATAATCCTTTGTCTTCTGTATCCTGTAACGATGAAGTAACGCATTAATGGCAATTTGAATTGAAATAAAAAACAATTTTTGACAAAGTTTATCTCAGAAGTTCATCAAATGTCAATTGAAATCTATGGCTGGGTGTTGCGATTTTAAGTGGCTTAAACTGTTGGTAAAATAGAGCATTAATAGAGTCTAAAAAAATACCAATTCATTTGAAGATGAAGATGACAAATGATAACATTTCCAGACCAAAATTTTCAAAATTATGTTGGCATCTATGATATTCTAACGTATTGATTGGTGATCAATTTGCGGTGATTAAATGTCTCCTTCAGCTTTCAGGAACGAAATAAAATACCTGGAAAATAATAGAAAAATAACCTGCCTTTTAACAACAAAAAAAAAAGAAAATACTGTCTCTTTTACGAAACTCAATCCTAATCTGCTTATTTCATAATCATCCTTGAAATTTATTTTTTCATTTTCCATTCAACGTATTGTTCTTTCTGTTTTTAATTCGGCTTTTAATCGAAGAGATATTGTCTACATCCAACAATGGGGTAACAATGGCATGTCGTATCTCATTTTATATCCATGTTAATTAATTAATAATGCGCTTTTTTTAACAACAATAAAAATTCAAGATCGTATTTTGTTGTTTAAGGAAGTTGACAGTTATATATTTTCATAAACTAACAGTGGAAAAAAGGGGATGAAAAATATTAAATAATATTTGCTTCTGAAAGGTCGAGCGATGAGGAGCTTTAACGAGCTGGCACTTTCAATGGAAAAAATAACTTTTTTTGCGAAAACCGGAATTTTATAAAAGCTTTGTATAATAGTACTCCATCTCAGCTTGTAGCTCGGAAAAATAGTATATTATACACTAAGGTGGTGAAGAATATTTTTATTGAACGAGAACCAAGATTATTTCTTAAACACCATGGTGTATAAACAATTTTTTCCACTACCAGCCAAATTCAAGACAAAAATTAAAAATAAATCACAAACGCCCCACGGAAAGCGTTTACTCCGTCGTCTAACCAAGGTTGCCAGCCCGGGCGATTAATCGCCATTTGGGGTATTTGGGTTCTATTTATGATTCGGCTAAGGGCTATTTTTTGGGCGATATTCGTTATTCTCTCCGGCTATTTTGGGCGGAAAAATAATATATTTATGATGCATTTCTCAGACAAAAATCATAATTAACAATGGTAAATGTATGTAATAGGTCCTGGGATCTAAGAAGATACAATACTTGCCCAAAACTTGCCATATACATAGTAGGTGAAATTTCAAACTTTGGCATCAATTATTTCGAAAACTAAAGATATGTTCACGATTATATTATGAAATTCGTGTTTTTCAGGTCAAAATACGTAAGAACCAAGAAAAATTTTAATAAAAATATAGATCGCATGATAAGTGCAAAATTACTAAAATATGTCATTTTTATCATTCAGAAAAATCGCAGATTCGGAAAAAAAATCGCCGATTTTCAAAATTTTCGCCAGCGGCGCGCTTTTTGCTCGCTACGCTTGCTCTATGACAACTGGCGATTTCGGCGATTATTTTCACAAGCAATGCTATTTTTATTATAATAAAGTTAGCAACCCTGCGTCTAACTAGTACACTGTCAGTTTTCGATATATTATGAACGTGCTCGTTATGTCATCAGTCATTTTTGGTTGAGCGCGAATTTTAAACTAATGGCATTTTTATTCAAATAATTTCATCTTGATAGGTATTTTCAAGCAGCAAATATGTTAAAGACAATCTCCTAGGTATACAAAATTATGTTCCACAAGTTTTTGTTGAACTACTATCCCTGAATTCTCAAAATATTAGAATTTGTCCATTATTGACCCAAATTAATAATAGAAAATTATCAACCACTAACAGAGAAATTCAACTTCTCAGTTGGCTAGAAGAAGCAATAATTGTCAACTTCACAGCTAATAGTGGAAAAAATATGAATAAATCACCAGGATTCACCACTATTTACATTTTTTTTCACACCTCTACAGTAGAAATTTAATAATCCAACCAAAGAAAAAACCGAATTTAATAATTCAATATGTGAATCACCTGAACAGGTAAAAGAAAGTAGACACTCTCTCATCGGGACTGCGATGTCTTTTGCCGCTGTCGCTGGAGTGTCGCCAGTCGGTCCGGGGATTCCGCTGTTGTTCCCTGAACCGGTTGCAGGGTGCTGGGCGGAAAATCTAGCTTACTCTCTTCTCTTCTCACCGATCGATCTCGAAGAGCAACCCGCCGGGGCACGCAAATTGCACCTTCATGTGCATCGCATCACAATGTACTAACCACATTGATTATTTCAGTACCCAAACCATAAAATGTAATAAAGAAATTTTCAAACTGAATTTATCCATTTTCAGGATTCATATTTTTAAAATGTATCTATACGGAGGAAAGCAATTTTCGAGAGAATGGGATTAATATCTACCAACGTTTGAATAGTTTAATTTTATACAATGTGTTCAAAACAAAAATTTAGTAGAGCGCCATAAAAAAGTTTATACAGTGTGGAAACCATTTAGGGAATAAAATTCTTTATGTCATTATTTTAGAAAATTATAAAAAATGCCGAGACACGTCAACTTTTGAATTGAGTTGTGCGTTATGTAAACATAAATTTAAATGTACAGGGTGATTCACGCAAGTATGCCATAGTCAGTGTTGTTTTTTTAATGAAACACCCTGTATATTTGTATATTTTTGAAGTCCTCTAAATGAACTGATTCCAATAAACTAAATAATGTATGGTCAATTATGAATTATACAGGGTGAAATTTTAAAATTAATAATTTCTTACACTTGAAATATTGGTACTTTTTTAAATTAGCTAAATATGGATTTACCAAAAATCTAAACTAACTAATTATTAGGTGTATTTGTATATTAAACAAAACCTGCTACTCCCATGAATTTTATCATAAATACCTAAAAATTGCCTAAAAACGCCAAAATCGGTAAATAATGTGGATTGTTTTAAATCGGTAAATAATGTGGATTGTTTTCTATTCTGTCAGTTGTTAATGTGTTGACAGTTTATACTGAAAAAGTAAAATCTTTGTCAAACACTCTTTCCTTGTCGACATAACAATGAAATATTTAACTGAGACTCACCGAATTGAGATTTTAATGATGATCGGGTACGGGGATAACTACAGAAGTCAAGTTGAAGTGGCAAACTTATTTAATCACAGGTATCCCGAATTGCCTAATATTTCACAAAGTACTGTGTCTAAATTCATGCACAATTCAGAGAACTTGGACATGTCAAACCATTGAAAAGAAAACCACACTTCGTTGAAGATGATGTGAAAGTGAATATTTTGTTAAGTGTCGAAGAGAATCCAACTTCAAGTACACGTCAAATTGCCCGTGAGAATAATGTTAGTCATACAACTGTTCTAATATGTCTTCATAATGAAAAACTTCATACCTGCAAATTAACTTTTGTGCAGGAGTTAACAGAAGACGATCCAGATCGTAGAATGGATTTCTACGAAAGATTGATGAATAAGCTGAACAGAAATGAGATAGCTCTTGGTACCATTCTTTTTTCTGACGAATCAACATTCACATTGAATGGAGAGGTAAACCGACATAATTGTAGATATTTGTCAGCAGAGAATCCTAATTGGATACGTGAGACACATACTCAGTACCCTCAAAAGGTGAACGTTTGGGCCGGTATCATAGGCGACCATATTATTGGTACTATATTTATAGATGGAAATTTGACAGCTGAGAAATATTTATATATGCTTAGAAATGAAGTTATTCCTGCGTTGGCAAACTTATATCCCAACGCAATAGATCCTAGCTTACCGAATGAAAATATTTGGTTCCAGCAAGAAGGGGCAACACCCCATTATGCTTTAATGGTAAGAACTTATTTAGATAAAATCTTCCCCAATGAATGGATTGGACGAAGAGGTACTATTGAGTGGCCAGCTAGATCGCCAGACCTTACGCCGTTAGTTTTTTTTCTGTGGGGTTATCTCAAGAACAAAGTATATGCAACACAACAAACTAGCATTGTTGACCTCAAAGACAGGATGACTACAGAAATACGGAATATTTCACCTCAAACTTTGATCAAAGTTAAGGAGGAGTTTTATAGAAGACTGTGCTATTGCCAACAACTAGGTGGAGAACATTTTGAGCATTTATTATAATGTATTAAAATCAAATACACCAGGTATTTTATGTATGTGTTTAATAACTGTAAAAATAAAAATTTCACCCTGTATAATTCATAATTGACCATACATTATTTAGTTTGTTGGAATCGGCTCATTGGGAGGATTTCAAAAATATGCAAATATACAGGGTGTTTCATTATAAAAAAACAACACCGACTATGGCATACTTACGAAAATCACCCTGTACATTTACATTTATGTTTACATAACGCACAACTCAATTCTAAAGTTGACGTGTCTCGGCATTTTTAATAATTTTCTAAAATAATGACATAAAGAATTTTATTCCATAAGTGGTTTCCACACTGTATAAAGATTCATTGACTGGCCCTGTACTCCGAGGCATAAATCTCGGGAATGCGAGTGGATACAAATTTGTTTGAATGATACAGAATTTGCGTAAATACGAGAAATTGCTGTATAAATGAAAGTATATGGTTGAAATAATAACCTTCTTGGTGTGCGTCATCGATTGTGACGTATATCCGGGTTTTCGACATGTCGTTTATTTAATTTGATTTTTTTGACATATAGCTAGCCTTAAATTTGATAAATGAAATCATCAGGATCGTATTCAGCCAAATTCGGAAGGCTATGATATTAATAATTACCAGCTTCTTTTTCTAACTGAAAATACTTGAGAACTTTCAAAATGCTGATGTTTTTCCATGTGTATAGGCATATTTGTGTATGCTTTAAATAAATATAACTATAAAATTGATATCAATTTTTTATAAATAATAATTGACCGTAAACAAAGTACTGACTTGACGAGAACTGTCAGTGGGACATTGGAAAGAGACGTAATACACGTTTCGTTACAAAAGGTACGTCTGCATCATATTTTGGATGTTGTAATTTCTCCCGATTCATATAGGTCGCTCTCGCGCGTAATCTAAACATCATAAAATAAAATCAAAACTCTCATTCGAAGGGTTAACGTTTGTAACATATTAAAACGGTTCATTATTGTGATTTTTTGGTTTGGTATTAATCACAGACCTGCCTTTTCGACCTTTTCTTCCAACGTAATGTGTTAGAAAGACATTAACAATCGATAACGCACACCAAAAGGGTTATTATATGAACTCTGCTAGGTGATTTTTGTACTTAAAATAGGAGAAAGCGGAACTGGAAATTCATGTGTTGGGTAACGCGTCAAGGTGGCAAACATTTTAGTATCTCCGGCGACCATGGCCATACTGCTAGCATCGTTGGGAAATTGTTCCTCGATACATTTCAATTTTCTTCAGAAAACAATCATTTTCGTGTCACAATAATCGGTTAACGAGATGACAGGTTCAATAGATGGGAAGGAACCATTATTTATCGATAAGAAATTTGTGGCCGGCCACTAGTGTCTGAAAATAATCGCGCGGCTAAAAATACATTGATGTAAATGGACGAATTCACACGAGACACAGATGAATGCGTCTATTTATATTAATGTATTTTTAGCCGCGCGATGCTTTTCAGACACTAGTGGCCGGCCACAAAGTGTCT
>CAJUYG010000155.1:491614-509383 GCA_910591675.1 Galerucella calmariensis | reverse complement strand
AGAAATATCCGCATAAAAATTTCATACTTCTCATGTTGTTTGTTTAGGGTGTACGTATTAAATATCAGCCTTCATTCTAGGTAACTAAATTTAAATATTCATCTCGCAAACTTGATTCAAAATACCCATAAATTATTCCATCGCACACAAAGATTTTGTGATAACATGTTATCTTGTATAAAGTGCACCACCTAGAAATAATAATATTAACTAGGATAACAAGCATGTATTTTGCTTGTTGAAAATTTCTAATTAATATTCCACATTTCCGGTGAACTCATACTGTCAGTTTTGAGCCCAAACTACATTTAGGTGCCTATTCTGTAACTTGTCGTTATGCAACGACGTCGTTACGGTAACGATTATTATGTTAACGATTATTTTTTTCACTTGTCAAAATCTGACATTTTGGTGGTTTTAACCAATAGCAATACATTATTCTAGCCAATCATTCGGTATTATACTGATAATTCTGCTTCTTCATCGATAATACCTTGTTTACATTGAAACGTCAAAATTTTACTTTGAATTTGTCATTATTGACAACTAAAAGTGCTTCGAAGTTCATAAAAAAATGAACACATGTGTATGTATATGTACAATTCCTTCACTAATGAATCGAAAGGAGCTTCGTTCCATCCGGGTGTCCCTTGACACCTCTCAACTTTTTTTTTTCTGGTTCCTCCAAATCGAATCATCCTCAGCATCGCTACCATCAATTTTAATTTGATCACAGCATCCGTTTTTGTGATTTTGTAACAAAATTAATCAAATGAAATATTTAGTAGTCTATAATAGTCGATATATCGATTATCCTCCTTTTAAGGATAGGTACCTAATAAAATTATTAAAAACAAGTAAACTTTAGGAAAAATCACCAAAATAGCTACAAAGAACAGCAAGAAATATAAAAATGACCTTCAACAATAAAAATTAGTAACAAACAACTAGAAATATAAACAATTAGGAAGAAAACAAAAGCAGATTAATATACACAAGATATAACAAAAAACAGCAAATAACAAAAAAGAGCAGTGGAAGAACAACAGGATATAACAGGGAGCAACAAAAACTGTATTTTTTATTAACTTTTAACCTCACAATGATGTATAAACTTGCGTCATACCGAAAGTAAAGATGTCAACTATTTGCTCTTGACAGAATTTATATATACCAAAGTGAAATCAAGATGAATACCAGAGTATTATACTCAACATGTAGTGGGAAAAATCCCGGGAATATTCCAAGACAAGTTTTTGTTGGAAAATGTAAATCGTATTCATGAAATTTTCATCCAGATGTTCTTACCGCACCAAATCCTAAGTGAAACTTGTCATTTTTGAGAAAGCATAGAACTTCGCATTCACGTTAAATCTTCGAAAGGCAAACGGATTTGGAGATCTACCGTTTCGTATACGTACCTAGCGTGACTTTCGCAAAAAGCGAGATTTCTATTTATTAAATTTTGAAATGGTTCATATGATTTTGTAATGAGAAACTTACAACAAACGAGAGTTAGCAGTTGGGAGACTATATTTGTCTTTTAGCTCACACTAATATATCTGACTACATTTCCAATTAATGTTTCGTACTTGAACAAATTTCTGATATAAAATTCATCAGTGACTTTAGCGAGCGCGATAACTTTACTCCAGTCATAATTTTCATTTGTTGCTCTTTCCTCACCTGCCTTCTATTTATAGACTTAATCCCCTTCCTGTTTCCTTTCATAATTGAATTACGTGCTCCCGGCCAACACCTTCCTTTCACACTGTTCTTCCATTAAAAGCAAAATTAACTCTTGTCTCAAGACACACACAGTTCATATTAGTCCGAAAACTTCATAAACTGACTATCTACCACGTCTAGCCAGTCGAATTAGAGCGAAATTTTAAATTTCTTAATGGTTTTAATATACCTAATAAGTAAAAGTATACAGCTTTGCAGTCTGTTTTAATTGAACTAGTAATTAATAATACTGAAATTGTTCATTGATGAAGCTGAATAAATAAGTTAATTTGACTAACCAAGCTGTAGTCCATGGAGACTAGGTATAAGGAGCACAAACAAATATGAAGTGTCCGTCGAAAGGTGTGAAATTGGGAGCGCTAGTATAGCCAGAGGGTGAACAGTTTTTAGAGGAGTGACGGCGTGGTAGATACTGGGTACTGATAAATGGTTTAAGGTTATGTAAATGAGGAGGGATTATGTCAATTTCATTAGGTTACCTTTTATGCTTGGTTTTAGCAATAAGATTTCGCTAGCTGGTGGTTAAAGGTGAGTTTCTTCAATATCAAATTATTTCACGTATTGTTAGCCAAAAAAAAGATCGACACAGAGATGCCTATTTTCCAACAATTTAAGTCTAGCTGGACAACTTTTTACAGCAAAGGCTCTTACCATTATTGTTAATTTATTTTAAATTTTCATAAATATAAACACCACTATAGTTGGATATTTTGTTAGGTTAAGTTGGTCATACTTCAGTCTGTCATTTCACCCTTCAGCTCTTCTCGCGCCATCTGTTATTAATTGCTTACCGCTGGACATTTTTCCTTCACAAGTTCATGCTCCTTATATCTAGTCGCCATGCTAGTCTTTTCTTCATTATAAGAAAGCAAGGGGATGTCAATCTGGAACTCTTCTTTCTTCTTTTAAGTGGCCTGCGCTTCGTAATGCATGAATCGGAGGTGTTTGATTATAATTTACTTAAAATAAATAATAATTAGGTAAAAATTGTTGATAAGATTTCATCATAATTGTTGGCACATATGAAATGATGGAACATTATAAACTAACAATAATAATATAATAATGCTTTTGAATGTTAAATCTTCAAGTTATTTGGCACCTCATCCATCAAGGTCACATCATGATATTTGAAATAAAACTCACGCATTACGCATTTTGCGCCATCTATTACAATATATATATGGAGCAGAAACTAAACCTGTTACTATATTTCCAAATCTCCCATTAGACATGCACATCTTGTTAGGTTACTTATCTCTGCTGCTATATAAAAATACAAAAAATAAGATATGACATCACAAATATTGAAGCTTGGGTATTATTAATCCTATGAATACTTTACAAATTGTGTTGTCAGAAAAGTATCTTATTTGTGGAAATGTCGCGATTCATTAACGGGCGTATTCGCCGTATACTTTTAAGCTGAGCTTAACAATACGAAATTGTTTGCTTTTAATGCGAGCTTAACTCAAGCTCAGCTCAAAAGTATACGGCGAATACGGCCGTAAATTGTCCGACCAAACTACACTTTTTTTTAGTTGAAGTAAACTTGACATTTATAATCCAAATTTTGCTGCCATTATATAGGCAATTCAACTCAGGAATGGCCGTAGCAGTCCAAGGCAGTTTTTTTCGTTAAATTGCCAGGCAACAAAATTCTCATTGATGTCAAGTTTACTTCGACAAAAAAAAGCTCTCGTTTGATAATTAGTAAAAAAAGCACACATTTGCATTTTGAATGCAAATTCGCTATGTGAGGAATGTCAAATCTCTTTTTCATTAGAGTGAAACTGACTATTATAGCTGTGGCTAGAATGGCGGTTCACATAAAATGAATAGGTTAAAATTCTCTTTCACCTATAAATTTTTTAGGTCAACGTGACACCCATGCTTCAGAGTGTTTAAGAAGGCTGAACAGATATCTGCATCATAGTAACATTCGGTTATGATTCGGTTGTTCAACGTGGTTGTGTGCGACTAGCGGCACTATACAACCTTTATAGAATCATTTGCTTCCTAACCTCAAAGTGGTGTATTTTGATATTTCTATTGTCTTGTCGGTCATATCAATTTGTGAAAATAATGTTTAAAATAGTCGAGACTATTGAGGAAGGTAACAAAGAACTCTCTCTCTCACTCAATTCATATACTTTAACTGTATGTGTCACCCAACAAAATAAGATATTCCAATGCAAAAGTCACTTCAGTTGTAAAACGCAGATTTTGGAACGAACTTATTCTGTCATACACAGTTTTATCCTATAAGGCATTTATAAAGGAGATAGGCTTATAGTATTCAAAGCTCACGTATAAAAGTGTTTTATAATGCAACGCAATTGAATGATATAAAATATTCATTATCCCTTCGGCGGGCGCGCTATGGCACTGTGTACCGAAGTTTTACTGTTTTGAACGTCACGCGTCTCCTGTTACCCGAAACACCTTATGCTTCTGAGTATTCCATGTTGACTATATCTGTTGGAGACTGCTGAAGTCAGAAATCTTTTATATGCACTCAATCAGTCTCAGTTCAACGTCAAACATGAGGAGTTCAGTTTTCGGCACTGCGTACAGTATTTCGTGTAGAATGTTTGTGTGTAAAAAACATAGTGAGCATAGAGTTTATTGTAACATGTGTAATAATGTAGAGACTGACGAAAGTGATGTTTAATTTTCTACTAGCTATGTCAAATATTTTGTTGGTTTCATTTTCTATTGTCCTTTCGTCAATGTTCCTTGCCATTATTTATGTTTATAGCGCCTTTTATTTTTATTTGTTTTTTTGAGTTCCTTGTTGTGTTTTATGTTCAAAATATGTTTAATTGTATTTTTTTAGAACGGCATTTGTATTTTATTTCATGTCTAAAATGAAAAATGAATAGCGGTACAGAGTACCGCCGCGCGCCTGCTCATGTGAAATTCTTAGGCGCGCCCGCCGAAGGGTTTTAAACAACATTATACAGCTTCAAGACAAGCTTAAGTAACTATTTTATAATGTTGTAGCTGTTAGTTATAAAGTATATTATAGAACTCTTATACAATAGGTATAAAAGTCTTATAAAAAAACAAAACAAAATTATCGCGACAAAAGGCCTAATAAAAGCAAACAGTCCTTAAATCAACGCTATTCGACTGTTATACAACAATTCATTTCTCTTAGAATGCCATTTTGCTAGTTGGAAGGAAATAGTCCGGCTGCTTATTGACAACGACTCGCATTGAAATGTTAGCAGTAGGGGAAAAGAGTTCAATCTTATCTACTTGCCTAGGTCAGTCAATGTCCACGTGATTTTATTTTCGTGCGGTTGAGAACGAACCAACTTCAGTTCTTGTTCCTTTTCACAAATATGAAGTACTCCTAGTTCTGTGTTAGGTGTTAATGAACGGTTTGACCAATATAGATATCGTCATAGACGAAAATCATGACACATTATTTTACAAACCATGTAGAGGTTACCATAGATATAGACCAGATCTGTTATAAATGCGTTTTTTCACGACTAGCTGTGAAGTTGACAATTAATGCTGAGTGGTTGAATTTCTCTATCAGAGGTTGATAATTTTTTCCATCATCAACCTAGGTCAATAATGGAAAAATTCAAATATTTTGAGAATTCAGGGCCTAGTAGTTCAACAAAAACTTGTGCAACATAATTTTGTATACCAAGGAGATTGTCTTAAGCAAAATATATACCCCATGGTGTTGAAGACATTCATAAACCTCGCAACCTATATCTTGGTGCTCGGTCAATAATAAAAGTCTTCACCACTTCAGTTGGATCTGTTATAAATGCGTTTCTTTCAGTTTTCTGAACTATTATTTCTCATGTCCTTGCTCTTTTTATGATTGTACCTGAAAATTTCGTCTGAACGGCCTAACATTGCTATCATTCTATCACAGTGTACAATATAAATTCTACCTACACGAATTTTCGTACGTAGTATGGTATTTCAGTGTGAAAATAATAATCAGGACCACGATATAACAATGGAGGGATGAGTGTGTCAACGTAATGATAAATGGCATTCATTAAAATTGTGATGAGAACGTATTTCAGCCTCGAAAGCCCATTTTGTATATTTTCTCTTTTGTACCATAAATTCATATTTCGCTCTACCTTATTATTTGGCGTTTTATTAACCGGACTACAATGGAATTAAGCCTCATCAAAACACAAATATAACAGAAAGAAGTGTTATTTAAATGATTCCTTATTTCTGTTGTGATTCATGATTACCCCATTTTTATTATCGTTTTCGATTCTTTTTTCCACTCTCGATAACTACATTGAATTTTGTCATGAAACTTGTAATTTTGGACATTAAATTGACTATTTTAAATTGCATTTATTTGAATATCACAATATTGTGTTGCTAGATAATGTACCAAGAATAGCAATAACATTACATAAAAATTGCCTGAGAACAGTGATTTTTTACACATGCTGTTACTACGGAAACTTGCCCCCCTGGGAAACCAAAAGTTTCTTCAGTTACCAAAATGAAGTTTAAATTGCAAGTATGGTCGAACGACACATAAAACGGTAATTTAATTGTCTACACAACTTTGTAATTTTTGACATCTTATGATATTATATTATATTATATTATTATAAATAAGTGATATGAAATAATAATCCAGTCAAAAAGGTAAATTATAGGCTTATTAATTGGAAAATAGTGGCAGCCACTTGAAATAAATTGAATTTTGTTAAAAAGGTTGTGTCAAATCCGATTTCCCTGGTAACCCATCTGAGTACTACCCGTGTTCCTCTACAGTGCTGTGTCGACGCCAAACATTTTGATAACCCTCCTATCTGCAATAAGTACAGTAAATTAACGATTGAAGTATAATCCGTAGTTGTAGAACACTTCCGAACATTGTACGTAGCTATGGATAATATAATTGTGTATTTTGCATAAACTAGACGGCGCGGTAGTCAGTTAATGAATTTTTGCGAAGGCGTTGAAGTGCCGAGCGCACTGGATGATGCTTTTATTCTTAACGCGTGCTAGGAGAGCTCCTTCATATGAATTAGTAATGAGTCTGGAAACTTGTGTGTTTACTGAATACCAAGTGGATTCAACTGGAAGTTCGGAAAACCAGTCTGATACTCAAAAATACACTGGAACCAAAAGTATATTACTATTAGTTGACTATTTGTAGTTTTGAAATAAACAAAGTCTAGCATCTGGTTTGTTGAATTTCTTAATCTGTCACTGCTGGTTCCAATCGATAAAAAGAATGAAACTGAACAAAATTTGATAACTTTTTCCAACAATTCAAGTGTTTTTGTAGATTTTGGCCAAACTCATTGAAATTTGAGATTTTGTAAATTTTAAATATCAGTGAATTTGAATCTTCCAACCTGTTAATTCCAGCTCCCTTCAGCCTCTTTTCAATTGCTTAAAGTCCATTTTCCACGGTGCGAGTTGACGCTGCACTTGGTTTTTTTTTTCGTTGGGCACTTCAGTCGCATGAATTAGAGTTTGCTCTACTTTCGAGCGAGAAGTCGCTGCGACTTGGTAACTCTTCTGGTGGATTTGGTCGCATCAACCCAAATTATCTATTGGCGCTCCGCTCTGACATTGCCGTCACTGTCAATCGAGCTGGCAACACGTTACGTTTCCCCTATGCCTGTATGAGTCGCAGCAACAAACTATCTATATGCTGATTGTACTTTTTTTTGTCCCAGCAACAAGTCGCTGCGATTTGACGCAACGTGGAAAATGGACTTAATTATTGTGGAACTTAAGTTAAGATTAGATTTGGCGCTATTTTTTCAGATCTATTAAATGTTGTCTTCTGGATCTATATCACAGTCTTTCTGTCTCCAACCAGCCTGGAAACAGAACCTGTCATGTAGTGTCTAGTCAGTGGCTTCTTTGCTTATTAGGTTGACAGTAAAACTTGGCTAATGTTCTCCAATAAATTCGCTTGTCTCTGTCCTGGTGAGATTACCCACCATTCTGAAGATTTCTGTGCCACCCACTTCCTTGTGGCCATATTTATTGTCGACTTTGCGACGACGCAAAAGGGATCCGCTACAATGAATGGCATTGAAAAGCCTTGTCTGGCCGTTTCATCATCGTCCAAGTGTTTTATAGTCTCTTTACAATCACAGTGGAATTATGGTAGGGGAGTTTTAGTGAATTGAAACCAGTCTTAAGTGTTCTTGTAGTTTATCCAATTTATTGGAATTTCAAATATGATAATAAGGATAAGAAACGAAGAAATCAGAAGCGAAACTAATCAAGACCCAAAAGAAACAATTAAACTGGTTTGGCCACCTAGTAGGAATGAAGCAGGATAGAATTGCGAGGAATGTTATGGACATGGGAATATCAAGAAAAAGACAAAGAGGAAGACCCGGGAGGAAATGGATAGACCAGATTGAAGAAATTGGAAAGAGCATAGGAAAAACATTGGGAGAGATGAAGGCATTAGCCAAGGACAAAAAAGAATGGAAAAAATGGGTACAGGAAGAACTCAAATCCGTCTCCTGAGAAGGCATAAGGATAAGAGAAAGATAATCTCAGTAGTGGAGTTCCAATTTATCAAATTTTGTTTTCAAGTCATATTAACTTAATTTTTACATTTTGTTCAGCTATAAAATTTGAGCTTGAGCGGCATAGGGATATTTTTCAAACAAAACAATACTAGAAGAAGCTTACAGAAGATATATTTTTACAAGTAGAGTGGACTTTTTATTCAAAATGTTCAGTACATTAATAGTTATTTATTGTTTACATGAATGTGGATAATGTGACTGTGGATGAACTATATTTATAGATTTTTTTTTGCCGAACTCATTAAAATGTACGGTTTATTTAAATTTCTTTGAATTCTTTAAAAGCAGTGCAGTGGCACTCGAAATTTCGAGCTCTTACGCAAAACTATTCGCTGGGCACTGGGACTGTATTATTTTAATGGAAATTTTTGAAAATTTTCATAGTTTTTCGTAAATATTTGCTCAACTCTATGATATCCTCAACATTCTAATTTTTTATTCCAAAAGAGCCGTCCCTTCGCCGGTACCACCTCAGCCTCCTGGGCTTATTGTGGATACTCCTAGTGTTCTGACTACAGCCTATTCAGCCAATCCGTTCCCTGTATTAGCTCATACAGGTTCTTTGCTGGTTGGCTGTAGAAGTCTTCTGGAGTCATTTGGGTTCTGCTATATATTTTTTGCCTTCTGTGGTCCAGCGACTCACAGTTGCATAGTATATGCAGAACTGTTTCGGTATTCTTTTTGCATCTTCTGCATGTAAGGTGTCCGTTATACAGCCCTATTTTGTTTAGGTGCTCCTTTGTGGGAAAGTGTTCCGTAAGTAGCCCCGTTATGGTGCGTAGTTTGTTACTGCTCATTGAGAGCAGTTCTTTCGCTACTTTTTCTGATGGTTCTTTTATGAATTTCTTCCCATGTATTTGCCTGGTCGTATTCTTCCAGAGTTTATTGTGTTGTTCTTTCACCCACCCTTTTAACCATGACCTCGTTATACATCTGGGGATGCCCACAGCAGGTTCGGGTCCGTTCATCGGAGTTGAAGATCCTACTCTTGCGAGTTCGTCAGCTTTTTCATTGCCTGCGATTCCTTTATGACCTGGGACCCACTCCAGTGTTACACTGTTCCGAGTCGCCAGTCTTCTAAGTTCTTCGCCGCATTCCCATACTAACCGAGATGTCACCCTATGGCTCTGAAGTGCTTTAAGGGCAGCTTGACTGTCACTGTAGATCCTGATCTGCCTGTTGTTGTGGGCTCTCATATTATTTGCTCTTGTACATGCAAGTATTGCATAGACCTCTGCTTGAAATAAAGAGGCGTATTTTCCTAGCGAAACGATTCCTTCATATTTGCTCGTCTTGCTGTATATGCCCGCACCAGTGCCGAGTTTATTTTTGATCCGTCTGTATAACAGATCAGTTCATTCGCTCTACTAAGTGGTGGTGCGTTCTCTTCCTCAAGCTCCTTTCGATCTTTGATGACAATCTCGAAGTTCTTGCGAAAGATATATCTGGTGGTCATGTGGTCTGTTGGCATTCTGAAAATGTCATCATCCACATGCCTTATCTCTGTGTGTCCTCTCCCATGTGCCATGTCATGGTCTGATGCTTTTTCCAGTTAGGTTAGTGCTACCCTTGCTTCGCACATTATGACACAATGTAGCTAAGGAAGGTCTAGCATTGTCTCCAGCGCCGCTGTAGGAGTATTCCTCATTGCCCCTGTAATACCAATTCATGCAAGTCTTAGGACCTTGCTTAGCTTTAGCATAGCAGAGGATTGTCTGATCATTGGTCACCATACCAGAGATGCATATGTGAATATTTTTATTATAGACCGTGAAAATTTTAATATGCATTGAAAATAAAAAAAAATATTTCCATAAAACCGACTCAATACACATAGATACTCTATTAAATTGGCTTCGGTTGGAACCTCCACACGACATTGTAAAAGCTAATTACACTCAAGCCACAACAAAACACCTGATTTATTAATCCCAACTAGTTCGGAACACAAACAAACAAATTTATTTACGAAAAAGTATCATTCTTGTTCCATTTTAATTATTCATTATAACAACCTTTATGTGTGTGGGATTGTGCTGCATTCGTCGTGAAGACTTGTGGTGGAGAATAAAGTGACTGAATTGGCCAAAATAAAATCCTTCGCTTCCAAATTGGAGATTGCAACGTTACTGAATATTTGGTGTACCATTTTAAACTTTTATCGTGCTCTTAACCAGTGATGAGAATTAATATAATTGAAAATACCCTGTGAAATCGCCCAGTATTTGAATTTATCAAATTAGAAATTATATACAGGCCACAGTTTTCGTCGCACGTCAGCTAGTTAATGGTAATGATAAGTAACATCATCCAACTGAAACGTCATGGAGATTGGAAAAACTCTTCTACAGCCGAGAGATACATTGAAAAAAGCATTAATAATAAAATTGAAACGGCACGATAGTCTTGGGTAAATGTGAATCATCTGAAGTGCAAATTGTTGAATCAGTAACAATGGCGGAGCATACAATTTAAAACTCATCTAGACTTTCTTCATCGTCTGGACTTGTCATGAAAAATTGTAGGAACTTCACTTTCAATACTAATTTTAATACACAAATAGCTGTTACTTTACTCAAGTTTTATTGGAACGAAGTTCCTTATCGCGCGTTGTGAAAGGGGGCTAGACGGATAAAATTCTTACCAAAAGTTGTCACGACACTTTTTGATATAGAAAGTTATTTAAAAAAATTTTCACCATAGTCCGGGCGAACCATCAACCTACGCGTCTATATCAAGGCATTCAACATATGCTGCCATGAGCTCTCATGTGTATTAGATGCGAAGAAAGGTATTACATGCAATGTGCGATTATATACAGATAATAATAATAAATGCTTTTGTATTTTTAGCAAGTACGCACTATAACCTCTCTTCATTATTGTGCTAACCAAGTCATACGCATTATAATCTCCACATTTTGTGTGTTAAGCAAGTGTACGCGACATAATTTTTATAAATTCAAAAACAAATCATATTTTAATATTACAATTTCAGAACGTATGTATTTAGCAAGCCGTGCGTGTTCTAACCTATACGCTGTTGTGTTTACGAAATCGAGAGAGTATATATATATATATACACTCTGTTGATGTGTTTACAAAGTCCCGCGCATCTATGACGTGTATGAAAGAATAGACAGACAGAGTACATATATTTATATGTATATATATATATATATATATATATATATATATAAATGTTTCGGTGTGTGTATGTATATGTACAATTCCTTCATTAATTAATCGAAAGGAACTTTGTTCCATCCGGGTGTCCCTTGACAGTTTTTATATTACTTTTACCTTCCATGATAAATAAAACAACACCACAATATGTACATTCAATAAAAAAACTCTTCTTATTAGCGAGTTAGGTTTTTTTGTGGTGACTTTATTTTTTGTACGACTGTTTTCTTCGCATTCCACCGACTGACGTTACTGAAAAAAATATATATCTATATACTGAAAAGTAACGGCTTATTTGTTGTGAATCCATACGTTCCGAAACCATATTTCACTGTCCTAAATAAGATTCATCTGGTTATTTACATATCCATATATCTTTCGAAATATAGCGGAAAATATACGATAAATTTATAAGCGAGGATTTTTTTCGTGAAAATATATCTTGTATCTTATCGACGTCATTGGAAAACAGGTTGTGAACCGACTGTGGATGATATATCCACATTTTGTAGGAAATTGGTGGTTGATTCTCAGTATTTCAAAAATGAAGAGTTGAAAATATCTAAAATTTATCTTTCGGGGGAATACTCATAATGAGGAATTGAAGTGTGATTTCACTATTTCTACATTTTTTTTCTGGGCCATGACTTAAGTTACAAAGCTATCGGCAAAAAGGTTGTTGGGTTTATCAGCATTTTGCTTGATTTTTGGGTATTTCAAAATAACTTTCCTCAAGATGCGGTTAAATAATAAGAAAGTTCATCTCCTTGTGTAACTCCTGTTTTTATTCCAAGCTCCCATACTTTTTTTTATTATGATCCAAATGAAAATATACTCTTTCTCATTTGAACGCCTCGTATAATAGTTGCCACTGGTTGCGCTGTCGTAAAGCCGCAATCAATTTTCCTCAAAAATGCTTCTTATGTTTATAACATAAATAGTGGCACTATTTATAACGGAATATACGTGGCTAGCCGCCAGAACAATGTATAGCGTAAATCCTCTCAAATCCTTGACCTGGTGCTCTTTGGTCATTGGGACTCTTGGCTGGCCTTGATCTCTTGATGTTTTCATTTATTCGATATTCCGTTGGCGCTAAATATTAATTGTATACAACTTAATTCGAAACATAAAATAAATGGATGCCGTTAAAGAATGGAGTTTTTCAAGGATTCGACAATTGAATAAAAAGCTTTTAACAAGTGTGACTACCCCCCTTATACAAACCATCCATAATTTATTTATCATCAATTTTTGTTCATAATAATTGAAGTTATTTTGATTTTGACACTTTAAGATTATTTTTCGCGTTCAAAAAGCATTCAATTGAATGAAACACGATAATATCTAAATTAACTATACCAATCTCATGGTTATACTTCCAGAAATACCCCCATTCCAAACCATCTACTTCACTTTTCAGAGCCCCCAGCTTGTCTCCTTGCCTCTTCAATTCTGACCACCTGCATGTGTTAAACAAACTGGTTCCATATGCAAAGTCCCATACCGATCTGACATAACTTATTTACACATAGTAGCGTCCTTAGAACATAAGACAGACAGTCTTGTCACTCATTAGCTGTATAAAATGCGATGGAAGCCATTTGCAACACCCTAATTATGACTCATTTGTGAAGTTGACGTTTACTGACGTAAATTGTAGGCACGTTTTTTCATATCATTTATTTACCATTGGTTGGATGACGTCAGTCTCCGCTGCAACGACATGTTGGAGTCATCAGTGGCACATAAAAAAACGCAGATGTTATTTAAACCATCTATTTCTGACAATCTATTTCTAAGTCGATTGTTGTTATTAGCAGCTCATCTGATAGTTCCACTTTAAATTTTTTCCATTTCTGACGCTGTTAATAGCGCCGTCAATACATGGTTACCACATTTTAAATTTATTTTTATCAATCCGTCCATTTCTTTGACTGCTTCAAAAAATCGTTAGTTTTTTGAGGTTAAGCTGTCATTTTGTGAACCACCAAAGTTATCCACCACCTCGATACAACGGTGGAGTGGTTTGCAATTTTGGCTGATGCAACAGTAATAAATCAAAGCGTCATTTCTTCAATCTACAATCCACCAATGAATATAAAAACGCAGTTGGTCGATTGGTGGATCTACCGGTGAATAAAAGAGCATGCCTTGTTTATGCCCAGTTTTATAAAGTAGAGTTAAATATCTCGAGTTACCTCGAGGGTTAACTCTCGGGTTGAAATACAAAGATCACTGGCATATTACTGCAAAAATATATAAAAGAAGAAAAAGTAGGGCCATAAAACAGTGCTTTCTCCTATGAATCGGGTACAACAGAACCTATGGGCTCACATTTTTTGTTTATATAGTGACGTGGAAAATTGAAATTACTATATTTTAAAATGGATTTTGCCAGTTTTAATAGAAGGAGTTTGAACTTCTCGGAAAAAGAAGTTGTTGTACTGACTGCATTTCTATTTCTAAAAACCCTAGGTTCTGGGGGTGTCCGAGCTTATAAAACCGGGCATTATGTAGTTTTTTTGGTAGTTCAAACGAAAGTATTATCAGAAGTATTATTCTATATTCTTATTTTCATTGCTCCTAGACAATATTGTTTGTATAGGACATACGACAGCTTATAGTTTTATATTTAATACCATAGAGAAATAAAATTAATTTGTCTATGTTTAATACATTTCAATAAGCTACAATTTTAAAATTTCACATATCCCACACCCTATACAAACAGTACGCCACTGTCAAAACGGAAACGACTATTCGCCATTTGCAATAATATGTACTTATTATGGTTCTCAGTGTATGCCAGAGTTAGCTGTCACCTTCAAGGTTATTTATCTTTGTCTCTACAGCATCAAGGATTTTCGCCATGGGTAAATTCTTTGCTATGCTCTCGCGCTCATGCTCCCAGCTGAATATTTTTTTTGTTTTGGTAGCTTTTATTTCACTGGCTGATTTGTTGAAGGGTCTTGTATAATAAATAAAGTAAAGTGACATGTTTGTTAATGGGTCTTATCTTATAAATATTAAATATAAACATGAAGTATTACACTCGGTCATTCTAAAAATTGGTCTGTCCTCAGACCCTAAATACATTATTCTCTTATTTAAATGGAAACATCCTATACAATAGCATATAATGAATGTGATACGCTAGAAATAAATATGAAATATAACAATATGAATGGAATTATAAACTAACTTCTCCACACTATTATTTATTTATAGTTTATTTCCAAATATAGAAAGAAAAGAAGGAGAGTGGCATTTATAACTTGCCGAAATAAATTCAGCTGAACGGAATGTCACAAACTTAGTAGTTGAGAGAAGTTATATTAACCCAATCGCGTGATGGCATAAACTATGCCATTATGGTTCAACTTATTTGGTAAGGCGTGCTACTTTTCTTGAAAACATCAAATGGGACTATTATATTTGTACACGTCGATATGAAATAAAGGAAAAATAATTGACAATATTGATTTTTAGTCCAGACATTCATTAAAAAATAAAACGACAGTTAAATTTCTTGATAGCTAATTCCTAAGGGAAAATTAATTTTTCGACTTTGATATTTCAGATACTGAGCATGTTGTGTTATAAAAAAATACATGACACATGGACAGAATTTATGCGTAAGTGTATCGTCACTTTTAATATGATACGCTGAAGCGACGATACATGGGGAGTGGGCCTAAGTCTGATCGTCTTATCTATAATATGAAGCTGACACTTCACATCAAAAGATATTGCGTTATATTGTACTGACCTTACTCTACACTCTCTGCACAAGTATGGAGTATTAAATTATTCGACACAATATTTATAGCTACCCAAATTGAATAAACTGAGTCATATATCAGGCAAAAATATTGTATTATGATTCACGCTTTTTGTTCACCCAAAAATTACACATACACATCGCGAAAAGTCCATTCGAGCCATACGATTTACACAATAGACTATGAGCCCATGGGGAAAAAAGTGTCGCGATTTGAAACAGCAGCAAACCCATTCAGAACGACAGTTTATCATGCCACCATCGGACATCTTGACAAAATTTTGCAAGCTTCAAAGAAACGTTCAGACTTTCTTGAAACAAATTAAATTTATCTGTGTCACCTTTTGACGAGTCAAATGTAGGTAGGTACTATTTATTTGTTATATACATATTTGGGAAGAAATCGTCAAAGTTCATCGGAAGAACATGCCATGGAAGATATAAAACAATCTAGAAAAGAATGGGTTTGGTAGAAAATACATTATTGGTTTTTGAAGTTAAAAAGAAGGAAGAAGGTATCTCAGAAGTATTTGAAAAGTGGTTTATTACACTTAATCCGGCAACATGAAGATAACTGTTGGAAATGTTTAAATTAATACTGCATATTGCTCTACAATGCTATTAATTTTGTAGTATTGTTATTGCTAGAAAATATTATCAATTGTCATATTCTTTTCAATTTAATTGTAATAAATATAATTAAAGTAACTTGACTATCTATAATTCTCCATCATCAACAATGACCATAATTTGTTTGTTGTCGATGTGAATCTGAATCTTCTTATGTTTGAATAAGAAACGAAACAGGAAAAAGTCTTACATTTTGTTTAATGCGTAGGTACATCTGAAAAATATACTGCAGATCAGAGCAGAAATCGACTTATGACTAATATCTTTGCTATAAAGGCATATTTAATAATTTTGGAACACGACTGTTGACTACGTTTTCGGAACACACCCTTTTAGTAACTAATCTGGTAACTTTTAGTGGTGTGGGTAAGGCTTTTCAAATTACTCCTCCTGGTTTTCAAATGAACTTTAGTAGAATCATAGGAGATCGATCCAGACTCTATGGCGTTCAAAAATAATCGTTCGGAAAATCTAGGAACATTTTTAAAAACTCTTATTTTTCACCCCCTGAAACCGTGATATGAAACTGTACGCCGTTTGTTAAATTTGATAGTAGAATCATAGGAGATCGTTCCAGACTGTATGGCGTTCAAAAATAATCGTTCGGAAAATCTAGGAAAATTTTTGAAAACTTTTATTTTTTACCCCCCGAAACCGTGATATGGAACTTAACGCCATTTGTTACATTTGATAGTAGAAGCCTATGAAAAAATGGGAAGCCGTGAAATATTTACTGATCCAGCTGTATATGGAGAAGTTTTTAAAACGATACAAGAATATGTATGGATCCTGTATAATGTAAAATCGGTGAAAACCGTTTATGCAGCTAGATCAGTAATCTTTGATCAAAAGTATAAACCTAAAAGTGAAAAAGGAAAGCTTCAAAAAAGCACTGCAAAATTGTCATCATGTCGTTTTCCTCCGTCACGCAAGGAGTTGGAGCAACAGCACAAATTTGGTGCAATTCCAACGTAAAAAATCCAACACAGTTAAGTCCCGTCAATTATGGGTGGAGAATTGACCAGAACAGATATGTTTTTCATTCGTTTGATGGCGAAGAATGCCCTGAAACAGTAATGGGCCTAATTGAAGCTGATGAGCCATTGGATGATAAGAAGTGTGATGACCCATGTGATACCCAATCTGATATTCATGATCAAGGTGAAATATACATATTGCACATGATATATGTTGATAATAGTAATAAGATAAATATTTGTATATTTTTGCAGATGACGATGAAAATATAGATCCGGAATGTATAGATTTTGAAATTACTTCAGATATGGAAAGCGATACCTCAGATGAAGAATAAATTTTTCTATTAAAATTACTTTTGTTGAAATTAAAATTAAAATGTAAAATTGAAATCTTACATCTATATTGCTGACAAAAAATTAAATAAATAAAGAATAAAATTGACAGATTATATTATTACTATCAGGAGTGAATATAATTCAAATTATTTTTTTTTGGCTTTAGGGCTGTACCCTTGCAGCCAGAAACTATTTAAGTAATGAAGAATCGGCTACTCTTTATAAATATTGGCGCAGTGAGTCAGTGAGTCTGAATGTACTAAAAGTCTACAAATGTATTAATTGTGGGAAAACAAACAAAAAAAAGCAGACAAAAGAAAATTAGGTATATAATTAATATTTCTAAGGGTAATAGTAATAACATACTTGTAATTCACATACTTGTAATATAATATATTGTATAATCTACAGAAACCAATGACGTACAGTTTGAAATCACCTTTTTAGAGGGTAGAAAATAATAGTTTTTAAAAATGTTCCTAGATTCTCCTAACGATTATTTTTGAACGTCATAGAGTCTGGACCGATCT
>CAJUYG010000155.1:450324-487393 GCA_910591675.1 Galerucella calmariensis | reverse complement strand
ATGGACATAATTTAACCATCAGCGTATTCTCACTTTTAATGTGATACGCTAATGCAACGATACATGGACAGTGGGCCTTAGTCTGATTCTAGCATATTATTCAATACGTCTTAAGAAAATCGTAAGTGTATACCCAGATTATTTATCTGTGGTGTGTATATAAATAAAATTCAAAAATATTTTATTGTACTCTGTTTAATAATCATCTAATGCTTATTCTATATTTGATGTTAACAAATATCGAAACAATTTAAGCTAAGTTCGGAATGGTAAAAATGGTGGTGTATTAGGTGTTACACACTGATCACTCCATCCTTACACCATCAGCACGTGACTAAACTCTGCACTACACGAACACTACACCATAACCGCACCAAAAAGCCATTCCGAACTCACCTTTAATGTATGATACAGAACAAGATTTATATGAAAATAACATCAAAAATTGTGGAGAAAAACTAGCTAAACAACTAAAAAGTATCAACACAATGCTTTTATTTTTTTATTATATTGATACGTCAAACTCATATATACTGTAAACAAAAACAAACAAATCCCTCATAGACTTTGACAGTTCTTCAAAGTTCAAATTGGAATGGCCTTTTTGCAACTGGCTATCGGTTCATAAAACTTATAATCAGGAAGTAGCTAACTTCATATCTTCTGTACGTTCCTTATGGCATTACTTATTCTTTTTTCTCTTATTTTTTGATTCCCGAAAAATTAAGAGAAAAAAGAATGGCTAACTCCATTTCCAGGTTTGCAACATACTTATCTGTAGTGAAAGCTACAACCTAATTTTCCTGAAATAACCAGTTTATAGAGAAAATTTTAAATTAATACTATCTGTATCTGTAAGAATTTGAAGGGTGGGTGACCCCCACAGCACTTATGCCACTATTGGCCCATTGTACATCCTTCTGAGGTTCAGAGTTCCTTCTATCTCGTCATCCAGCCTACTTGTTTGAAGTAGGCGATAACGTCGCCGGAAGTAAGCTCCCTCATGCTGGCTTGTGTTAGCCTGTACTCGGCGAATACAGAAAACCTAAATTGAGAGTGTGGGACATTCACAAAGAATGTGTTCGACAGTCTCATCTTCCTGTTCACATCTCCTACAGAGTAAAGTGTCAGACAGACCCAGTTTGTAGAGGTGTTTTCGTAGGTGGCAGTGACTGGTCAGAATACCCGTGGCTGTTCGAAGGCTCTGTCTGTTCATAGTCACGTATTTTTTGGCTACTTTGCTGTCCGGATACTGCAGCAGTTCCTTGACAAGCCTGCAACCTTCTGCATCGTCCCATCTACCCTTAAACTTATCAAGGGAGTGTTCCGACAGACCAATGAAAGTGCCAGGTCCCAAGAGTTTTTGGGAGGCTGCTTTCCTGGCTAGTGAGTCGGCAATGTGGTTACCTTTCGATTTACTGTGGCCCTTGATCCAGCCAAGAGTCACTTCGTTGTTGCCACAGGCTTCGATCAGGGACAGGTGACACTCCAGTACTAGGCCTGATGTGATACGTGGTCTATTCAGGGCCAGTAGTGCTTGTCTACTATAAATTGATACTAATATATTTTAATAAAATACCAATAACCGGATATCTGTTTAACACCACATTGTTTATCGTCAGTGTCAACTTGTCAGCTGGTGGACATGCTTCTATTAACTTGTCAGCTAGTGGAGATGCTCTATCAACATTGTTATATTATTTACTCAAATTTTATTCTGTTTGTGTTGATCATTTGAGGTAATTTAATTACTTGTGATTTTATAATATCCCTATATAATTATTCTGCTTTAACATTTTATACTGAAATTGTGCTCGGCTGGTTGATAAAATGAATTATAGTAATTATTTTAATATGAAGGTAATAATAGAGGTTCAGTTGAATGAATGAGACAGGGGAGCTTTTAAAAATATAAAATAATACAGGGCCTTTATTGACGTATCTTTTGGCGTATAAAAAAAAGATTCCGCGCTGTATATTTTTTTATGGCTAAGAATTAAAAAATTATATTAGAAAGTTCCCATTTCGCATGTAGATGTTTATTATCACGTCGTTTGTTATCGCGAAAGGCGTGGCAGAGGCAACTAGATTGCCTTAATTGCGCAGTTTGTTTCCTTAAAATAGCCAAACAGCCCAACAGTCGGAAATAATCTCGACCGACTTTACCGGTAATCGAACCGGTAATCTGGTTGGTAATTAGAGACTACATCTAAACGTACCACTGCTTTAAATTAAAATCCGTTTTTTTTCATTCTGCTACTATAAATAGAAATAGCAAGAGATTTTTTTTTTCGATGTAGTTGCACGTTCGTTAATTTTTCTAAAAAAGTATTTATTTTATAAAAATATTGTCATTTCACTAGACTAGATTCATATAAAACAAGTTTTTGACATACTGTGATATATATTGTTACAAATAATAAAATAAAGATACCACAAGGTAGTGTTTTAAGGACACTTATGTAGTTATTTTAAATTAATTATGTCTAGAATTCTAGAACTTGATACGTGAACAATGTGACGTCCACTACGCGAGATCTATTGCCGACTGAAACCTTCTGGAACATTACGAAGGAAAAGTAACGAGAATATCCCGCAGGAACGGAGAACTACGTGGAAGCGTGTTCATACGTTGTAAGTCTTATATTTCAATTCAGTAGCGGATAGTAAACAAGCGCTGCAGAGCGACCAAAAATATTCTAATCAGCTAAAATATGTATTTTCTTCCATAAAATATAAAATTGATAATATATTTTGTGATGCATGTAATGATAAAAAAAACTGGAAGCACAAGCCAAAACTTAAATAACAAACCAAATGCACAGATGTCAGAACGAAAAATGAGCCCCGGAAAATATGCGAACTAAAATAAGGTCATCGCAAGCAGCCAATCAAGAGTCAATGTTAACGATTGTCCATTAGTAATTGTTAAATATACTTAATCGAAATAATATGACCGAGTGATTTCATCAACATACATCATTTTATTCATTCTGTATCAGTGTTGTCAATGCGAGGATGATTATCCGATTTTTTGACAATTTCACTAATTTGGATCCAATAGTTTTTTGAATATTTTGTAGAAGGGATATATAAAATGGCTATTGTTTTGGGGGATATTCCATATTGACTGGGGTCGAAGACTTTATTTGGTTAACCAATGTGTCCTTTAGGTAATTTTGACAAATTCTGATAATTTGAATAGTAAGTTCGGGTAATTTTCATTTTTGCATCGGCAACACTGGACTATAACCAGTTCATATTTTGTTGCTTTCCATAGAAACTTGACCCTTCTTTTTCATGACATTAATGAAGTCATGTAATTTGAAAATATAGACATTTAAGGCGAACGGTAGTTTCAGTTTTGGTCCAACATAAATTTTTTTATTAATATTTAGAGTTACCCACATTTTTACCAAGTTTGACTTTGTTTACATATCTCTTAACAGTTGACATTTATGGTATCGATATTTGGTCATCGATTCAAAAAATCGAATTGTTACTACAAAAATACAACTACAGCGACATGAACACGCCCACCAGGGCTCACGTTTGCTTCTGCCAACTCTATAAGTAGAGTTCACCAGTGGAATAACGAACCTATTTCGCACAATCGTTGATATTTGATAAAGCTGGGCTATACGAACGTCTGTGAGCTGCACACTTCTCCCACCTGACGATCTAAAACCAAGCCGTGATTTTAACAAGATAGTTTGCAGCACTTACTCCGAATAGACTTAATTTAAAGGAAATAGTTTGTAGGAAAAGTAGTGCCTATAGAGACTCTTATTTTTTGCGAACCGAAAATAACGACGGATAGAGTTTTTTGTTGGCGAAGGAGTGCTTAGTGCGTGATTCTTATTTTTCCTGTGTGGCAATTGACAATCGTTCCAGAAATCCAATATAGGCGGAGAAAGGACGATAAAATGGATGGAAGACAACCCCTTACAGGATACACTTTTTTTCGAAAATTGCAGAACACCTTAAAATTTTTACCGCCAATGCTCCAAATGAGAACTAGAAATATTACGGCTAGATTTACGGGAGGTGAAACTTTCTAGAGGAAATTTTTGTTCTTTGGAAAATATTTTTCTCGACTACCAATAATTTCTGAGATATTCACTTTGATAAATTGTTTATAATAATCGTTATAGTTATTCTTGAATATTCCATATGGCCATAATCTTTTAAAAAAGTGATTGAAATAAGAAATTAATTAAACTCAGACACCGAACATAATTTTACGCGTCAATTCTCCTTTCTAGATACATTTTTTTGATAAACTGTCACTTCAAAACAATTTAATCGTCGAAGCGAAACAAAACAATCGTAATCCTAATTCCCGACGACTAAAAATATCCACACGAAAAAAAAAAATGTCTACGATTTTATCTTGGTTCGAAAAATATAATCGATCGGCTTCGCTGCAAAGTTTTCACTTAGATTAACGATATCTTTTCTAGCAAGCAACTTTCTTGAAGCTACTTTTATCACAACTCACGTTGAACTTTGACAAAGAGATCATTCACTTTAGTTCCTTCATCGCATGCAAGATTTACTTCGAAAGCGAAGGAATTAAACTCGTTTAATACAAAATGTATACAAGGCAAATATACAGATAGCGAAAAATCTATTCGCGACATACGATTTACACAAGTACGACAAGGAAAATATAAGAAAAACTATTTGAAAGAGAGAGAAGAATAATTGTTCACAGTCAGCGATGGTTGTGTGTTTAGTGCCACCGCGAAGAGACTTCTCGCAATCTGTATAAAACCAGAGTTAACTCCAGCTTTCTTATTATTATTTTTTTCAAGATGGGGTACTTATGTTCAAATGGGTCCTAACCATCAGTACCCAGACACTGATTTCCGGTTTCCACGGGAATGCTTACCAACCAGACTCGCCGTTATTCCCACCTCCGAATCACTACCCCAGCATACTTCAGGGTGTCTATTCACTAACAGTGAGAGCTCCTACGAGAATAAACATTTATAAAGTGCGCATGCGAGCGCTCTCTAAATTGAAAATTATGGTACAATCCGCATGCGCACTTTATAAGTGTGTACTCTCGTACAAAAAAGTTACTGTATGTTTAAATTATTATTCTCTATTTACATTTGATCACAAACTAAAAGTCAACAGAAGTTTTGATATCGAGAAATACCATAATAATGTACTATAATGTAAGTAAAACTTGATGTGGAAATATTTACAATAATGAAGTTTCACTTGGAAATTTATATTATTAACAGGGAAAAACAAGCATAGATTTTGTACATCAGACTGAATAAATAATAAAAACAGCACTCAACGTAGTGGAATATAATACTTAGTTATAAATAAAACTAACATGAAAAGTATGTACCTTATAACGATTTAGGTTATATTTTCAGTAGTAATACCCCTAGGGTCTTGATAATACCGAGATAATTTTGTCATAGAGAATGCTGAAAGCGTGTTGCTTGATAATAGCCCAAGGCCGCAGGCCGAGAGCTATTATCTTTGAGCAACACTCTTGAAGGATTCTCTACGACAAAATTTTGAGTATTTATCAAGACCCGAGGAGTATTCGATAAGATAATTTTTTACTTTGTAGCTTCCAAAAAATTGATTGCCAATCTGATGTTTAATAATTTTCAATACAAACTTTATCAATTTTAATCAAATAGTATTCATTTTTTTTTAAACTACAGTTGTGAAAAGTACAATTGGTAAATTAATTGAATCGTAAGATGCAATACCCAATATTCGCGACATTTTTAATCCAGTTGTCAGTTTGACGTTTAATTAATGTTTACTAAAAAGTAAACACCAAACTGAAAACACCACATGTAGGGTATTATCGCTGTAATACAGCGGTGATTGGATGAAATTTGAAACATGACTTGAAATTAAGTAATTTGATTGGTTACTATATCCAGTAAAAAATTATCATATAAACACAAAACTGACAAATATCGTTGTCAGTTCTATCAAAAAGGCTGTTGAATCGGGCGGCAATTTAACCAATCACTAGGTTGCAGAAATGCCAACTTAAATTCAAATCGCTCCAACAAGGTATAGTTCATTTTCCAGTTTTCTCAAAACTTCTTCCATCATCTAAACACATGTCCCACCTCATCCTCCAACCCTTGGAAATCTATTGGTTTTTACACCAATTCAAGTTAATTTTACATTCTAGCGAGGACTTCTCGGCTGTATTATAATACGATTTTCGACAAGTAGAAAATCCTTTTGTATTTTTTTATTAGAGATCACCTGAATTAAATGTTCATTCTCTTTTCGAAGACCCTATACATTTACTTGACGCTCAGCCTGTTAAGAGCAGGAAAGTTTTATGCGGTGATTTAAATATTGACATTGCTAATGATTGTGCCACTTGTCTTTAAATATTCAAGTCATTTCAACTAAATATGCACCCGACTTTCTACTTCATTACGTGAATCACAGAGCAGAGTTTTTTTATTGCATAAAGCTACAAATCTTGAAACTGCTCTTTAGATACTTCAAGCATTTAGACATGCTCTTTTAATTAGATAATAATCATCAGCTTAAAGCTGTCCTTTTTGGACGTTCCTTCAATCCCCCAATTGAAGAGTAATTACACAAAGTACAGGATATCCCATGGAAACCATTTTTTACGGTGATCCATCGTTTTTTCAACTCTCAACTATTTATAAAGCGAGACAATCGTTCTAAACGAATAAAGACGTAGTCTTAGATTAAACTCCGTTGCACAATTGTTACATCATAAATTTTATTGTTTGCGTGATACATGTCTACATTTTATTACCTCAAGTAAATTACATTTATAGTACATGAAATGCACACAGTGTACAAGGCTTCCTTCCTGTAAATTAAGTATTTTTTTTTTCAGTAAGGGTTCGCGAATAATTAACACGTTATAACGTTCTTGAATTTTAAACAGCATCGGAGGAGAAATGTTATTTTAACAAGAGAAAGTGGAGGGCTTCAAGCTCTTTTTAAATATTGAAAGGGTAATCAAATATAGTATACAGAGGTAGCAGAAATTGATATGGTGGAACTTCAAAGGATGAGCTTTTTAATGAAAATATTATTCTACTTTCTGTTGTTCATATTTCCTTATTGTAGCATCAAGTATATTGTTTTGCATAGTAGAGCAGCTTTATTGATTGTACCCAGATGGTTAAGGAGTAGTTTAGAATTCCAAACCAGTTTTGAGCTCTTGGAGCACAGTGCAACATGGCTGGCGGAAGCATTTTCATTGGCCTGTTGAAGGACCTCTCCTTTTTTTCCTCTCTTTTATGTATACAAATAGGCCCAATCTCTCCAGTCCTGTCCACTTATCAATAATCGAATTGCCTTTAATATGGCAATATAACTCTTAAATACAGATTTGGCGTAATTAATTCGCTCTCACATAATTCATTGCTATCGCCTTCTCCCGTTTTCGTAAGTGGAAGATACGCCCAGCTTCTTTCTATTATCTTCCAATCCAGATGCGAGATAAGTGGTTTTGCATTAAGGTACTTCTCCGCGCCAAGCTAATTTAAACACTAAGAATTAATATCATTTTTTGGAACGAAGTTCCTTATCGCGCGTTGTGAAAGGAGGCTAGACGGATAAAATTCTTACGAAAAGTTTTGTCACGACACTTTTTGATATAGGAAGCTATTGTAAGCTGTGCGCATCGCATGTTTCTCTGTCTGTATCTTTCTCTCTTATAGAAAGCAAATAAATTGAAAAAAATTTCACCATAGTACGGGCGCGAACCATCAACCTACGCGTCTATATCAAGGCATTCAACACATGCTGCCATGAGCTCTCATGTGTATTAGATGCGAAGAAAGGTATTACATGCTGCAATTTCTATTTCTATTTCGCATTGAACAGTGTGGTGGCGCGTCGATTATTTTTGTTGAGTGTATACAGGTTTTTTGTAAATAATAAATAATAAAAAATAATAATAATAATGAATGAATTTTAATAAATTCAAAAACAAATCATATTTTAATATTACAATTTCAGAACGTATGTATTTAGCAAGCCGTGCGTGTTCTAACCTATACGCTGTTGTGTTTACGAAGTCGAGAGAGTATATATATATATATACTCTGTTGTGGTGTTTACAAAGTTATATATATATATATATATATATATATAAATGTTTCGGTGTGTGTATGTATATGTACAATTCCTTCACTTCAATTAATCGAAAGGAACTTCGTTCCATCCGGGTGTCCCTTGACACCTCTCAACTTTTTCAAGAGATGATTCACTAGATGTCCTCCAAGCTATTGGGATTTTGCGCTTCAGCGTTAGGTGCAGTACAATTTTGAATTTTTTATAATAATCATTTTGTGGGAAGGTAGCGTTTTAGTGGTGCTGTATAAATTGTTCCAAGCAGCGGCTACACTTAGAACCAAAGTCTAAAATACGGATATTTTAAATAAAAAAAATCAACTTCCAGCTAAATGCTTTCTTAAAAAAGTCCGGACTATATTTATATTTGTTCTTATTACCTTTTAAAAGCATCCTGAGAATTTCCTTGTCGCATAATGAAATTGAGTTTAGAAAAAAAAGCTTATTTGTGCAATTGGAACATTTTAACAAAAACAGATAAATTCTATCAAGCTTAAAAATGTTATAGACGTGTTCTACTTCTTTCGCTAGTAGCTAAAAATAGCTAAGTAATTATCTTCCTGCAATCGACTGAGATATACAGGCTTTTGAGACTGGTATAACTGGTATAACGCAAAAATGACACAGTTTTGATATTTTCAAATAAATAGAGGAATACCGTTGACGATAAAAAAGTTAATCGCACCAATAATATACCAATTACATAGCTTTTGTGGCGCCCTCTAGAAAATACACATCAAAATGGAGGAAAAACATTTTTGATATTCCAGCTTTGCCACCCTGTATCTTTTTTATCATCAATATTTTATTAAAGGTAGTTACGTCAGATTGTTATATTCCTAGGCCATGAATCTTCCATTTTACTTTGGTACATTACTTACGGACCACCCTGTATATAGGGTAGTCTATATACAGGGTGGGGAAAGAAAAATAATTCTAGTCGTACTGTAAATTATCGCCCTCTGCCAAAAGATACCGTGAAAACCATTCCCTAAGAGTGTCAGACCAATGTTATTATTTTTTTTTCTATCACAAACCATTGTAAGAATCATCTTATATTATATTAAGTCATCGTCTACACGAGTCAAAAGCACTTGACAAAAAATCTCGAACAGAGACCAAAATACTTATAACTACCAGTTCGACTCAAATGAATTGTACTAAACTTACTCAAATAATGTCTTACCGACTCAATAATCATACTAATCTGACTCAACGTCTCAAATAATTATGTCTTACTGTTTCCTGTTTCAATGAATCGTTTTTTGTCTTGAAACAGGGACTCAATGAATCAAGGGTTGATTCAAACGAATTTTTGAATACAAAATGGCTTAAGGAATCAGAATAAAGGACTCACTGACTAATATACTCATATTTTTACTAATCAGACTTAAAGATTCACATGAAAATCAATAATGAGTCCATAAATCACTTGACTTCTCATGCAGAGAAACAATAAGTTATACTTGAAGAATGATCCAGTGATATATTGCTATTCATACCCGAACGCGACCGAGCTTTTTTTTTCCTGGAGCCGTCCCTTCGCCGGTACCACCTCAGCCTCCTGGGCTTATTGTGGATACTCCTAGTGTTCTGACTACAACCTATCCAGTCAATCCGTTCCCTGTATTAGCTCATACAAGTTATCTGCTTCTTTGCTGGTTGGTTGTAGAAGTTTTCTGGAGTGATTTTGATTCTGCCTTCTGTGGTCCAGCGACTCACAGTTGCATAGTATATGCAGAGCTGTTTCGGTATCCTTTTTGCATCTTCTGCATGTAAGGTCTCCGTTGTACAGCCCTATTTTGTTTAGGTCCTCCTTTGTGGGAAAGTGTCCCGTAAGTAACCCCGTTATGGTGCGTAGTATGTTCCTGCTCATTGAGAGCAGTTCTTTCGCTACTTTTTCTGATGGTTCTTTTATGAATTTCTTTCCATGTATTTGCCTGGTCGTGTTCTTCCAGTATTTATTGTGTTGTTCTTTCAACCACCCTTTTAACCATGACCTCGTTAAGCATCTGAGGATGCCCACAGCAGGTTCGGGTCCGTTCATCTAAGTTGACGATCCTACTCTTGCGAGTTCGTCAGCTTTTTCATTGCCTGCGATTCCTTTATGACCTGGGACCCACTCCAGTGTTACACTGTTCCGAGTCACCAGTCTTCTAAGCTCTTCGCCGCATTCCCATACTAGCCGAGATGTCACCCTATAGCTCTGAAGTGTTTTAAGGGCGGCTTGACTATCACTGTAGATCCTGATCTGCCTGTTGTTGTAGGCTCTCATATTATTAGCCATTGCACATGCAAGTATTGCATAGACCTCTGTTTGAAATACAGAAGGTAATTTGCCAAGCGAGACTATCCCTTCATATTTGCTCGTCTTGCTGTATATGCCCGCTCCGGTACCAAGTTCATTTTTTGATCCGTCTGTATACCAGATCAGTTCATTCGCTCTACTAAGTGGTGGTGCATTCTATTCCTCAAGCTCCTTTCGATCTTTGATGACAATCTCGAAGTTATTGCGAAAGATATATTTGGTGGTCATGTGGTCTGTTGGCATTTTGAAAATGTCATCATCCACATGCCTTATCTCTGTGTGTCCTCTCCCATGTGGTCTGATGCTTTTTCCAGGCGACCGAGCTTACTCTCTCCAACGTAAACTGAACGTGTCCTACGAACACGTTTGAAGCGCTCTTATCTGCTCTTTTTGTTGATCAGTTGTCTTGTCAGCTGTCTTTCGCCGTGTTTATAGGGCATGGCCACGACAGTCGACAGTTGACAATACCCCTGAGGGAAATAATAAACAATTAATACGATCAATAATTATCAAACAACTATCAATCTATATTATGTAGTATTAAATGCAAGCTCAACAATTAAAATAACTTCAAAACTACACTGAAGCAAAACTAACTAAACTCAAACACGATCTATCATTATAAATCAGCATAACCTCACTATTAAGTACCACGTGTTCTGAACGCTTTGTTTATTGTTTCACCACAAGGCTGTGGTCAAAATAGTTTGTGACGTTACGTGAACATGCCCTATTTTTATAACACGTATATCTGTATTGTCGTATATTTAGTTCTGAAAACTTAAGCTCTCCAAACTTTCTGTGCTCAAGTAGGCTTCTTCACGACATTTTGAGTTCAAATCTATGAATTCAACGCCAGTTAATATAAACTTTTGAGGTTGGGTTAACGTTATTCAACTATCTACTTTTTTATATTCACTTTATGGAGCAAGTTCGCGAACAGTATTGTTACAAATATGAAAGAGCTAGGAAAATTATTATCTAAATATTGCAGCATGTCCTCTAAAATATATGAAAAAATGTTAGTTGCAAAACTACACGAAGACATTAAAAATTTTACCTCAAAATCCGATGGTTTGCTCTCCGTGGGGAAAACGTTTAACATAATTCAAGTTGTCATCCCATTACCAAAATACTTACTACTAGTAACAACGTCGTGTTTAGACATGCCTAACATTAAGAGGACGTTGTCTGATGGTTGAGAGAACGTTGTTGCATAAATGACTAATTTTGGCAAGAAGTAGAACGTTAATTTTGGTGTATTATGTGGGTATCGACGTCGAAATGCTACTTGGGTAAGTGAAGATATAGAAGTTGAATTATAGGTACAAATGTTTCTTAATATTTTTATCCATTTCCTCAATCTTCGTAAATCAATACGAATAAAATTATGTTAATGAATCATGTTCTTCCATCGCCGATAACACAAAAAAAATCGTATTTTCAAGTAGTTAAATGCATGCTCCAAGAAATAATATTTTATTACGTATATTTCAGCTCAGTTCTCCGACTGACTGCCCTACTCTCCGTCCCAACGTCAGCGAACCTCTTAAGCATTATTACAGTTCATCTTAGATGATAATAATCCACTTCTAAAGCGTTTCCACACAACAAAAATATTCATTCATTTTTCTTGATGAGCGCTACAATGCCGCCCGTTAAATGATCCATATAATTTGTTGAGTTAGTTCTGCTCTAGTTAGTCGCATCAAAGGCGTCTATACGGCAAGAAAAGGGTAATCGTTAGTTCGAATACCACTTCCGAAGTTCTTCAATAAAAATTTTAAAGTAGGTACTTGAACGTTCCCTACAGGGGGTGTAGTTTGTAAAATATGCGGGTTGTCTGCTTTTTATAAATGGTATACCCACTTCTGATAGGCGTCGTTTCTAAAGTAGGTATTGTCTGCGTAGGAGTAGTATCCAGCCTCCCTCATCTCCCTTATGTTTGGCACTACTGGGTTACCCTCCATAATGACTTATTTCAAGGCACACGAAAAATTTTTTGATGTGATCTCTCGGAAAAAGTCCATTGCTGATGCGCTGGATATATAACACTTTTTTTTCTAGAGATGGCTGAATATACTTCCAGTCTAGAGATAAGGCTCTCGAGGAAATAGGGCCGTAAGAGCAATGATAACGTCCAAATCAGTAGTGTAGTGGGCAAAGACACTGCAATAGCGAGCTATAGGCTGTTAAGTATCCATATTCACAAACAGCCAGGCTGCAGTGAAGACACTTGATTTCATAGAGGTTTGTTCCATGCTTGGATGTTCTAAATGCACACGTAGACCTTTGCAAAGTGACGGTAGTCTGGCCAACGAAAAGGCGGGTGAAACGGCCAGACAGGGCCCATCAATTTCATACATTGGACCAGACTGGATCCTTCTGCGTGGAAAGTAAGCAAGATACAAAAAAAATTGAGTACGTATATCGATACAATGGTGTGAAATCTCACCAGAATAGAGACAGACCAAATTTTTAGTTGATTTTCCACTTTTTACTTCATTTTAAAAACGTGGATGAAAACATGTATTCCATTTATTGTCAATGAAAATATTTATCTCACTATAGCGTCTGGACTATAAGCATCCTTAAATAATTAAGGTTGCTTTGAACTTAAAATACACAATTTTATATCATCGTCTAATTTTTGTAGCTTTTAAGTGAAACGGATCTTCCACAAATCCCAGTCTTATTAAATTCCTATCTATTATGAAAAACCATCTGTTAAGCTTTTAAAAATGGAAAAAAGAAAACACGACGTGAAGATTAAAAGATTTTCCAGATTAAAATACCGCACAGAAATAGTCCTTTATATTGTTAGGTTTTTATAATGATGACTTTAAACTATAAAGGTTGAAATGACTATAAATAGATTCGAAGAATTGTTTTTAATACAAAACTGTAGAAAAACTCCTAATTAGCGTATCAGTGACAATTCTCGACAATTTAACATAAAAATTTTTATCCATTAAAGTAAAGCACAATTAAAATAAATTCAATACAACAAAATTTTCATGATCAAAACTATATGAGAAAATCTGTTAACAATGGTATTGCAAAAACAATAATTGTACTTTTGGTACGTATAAAATGTATGATTATGAATAATCTCCGTTTTTATTTGAATCAGGTGGATGATTATGCAAAAGGTTACCTTTTTTCCGCATTAAACAACTAAGCTACGGCTCCAGCTAATGTATTCGCTGTAGTAGAATGTTTCAAACAATAAGCGAGTTAAAAACGATATCATCTCATGATTTTTTTCTATTAAATAAATTTAAGATTTGATAAAACCCTCAATTTTATTACTATATTGTATTTTTTCGTTTAAACTGGCTCAAATTCGAGTCCAAATGAGTCCGTTGCTAATATAAGCGTGTTAAATAGTATATTATACACCAAGGTGGTGAAGACTATTATTATTGACCGAGCACCGAGGTTTATAAATGTCTTAACCACCATGGTGTATATACAATTTTTTTCACTACTAGCCAAATATAAAACAAAAATCATAAATAATTTACAAGCGCACCACGATAAGCGTACACTGTCAGTTTTCGATATACAGGGTGTAACAAAAAGGCAGGTCATAAATCATACCACAAATTCTGGGATTAAAAATAACTCGATCCAACCCAAGTTACCCTTGTACAAATTTGCATGCGAAAAAAGTTACAACCTTTCGAAGTTACCAAATGAAAATTGATTTTTTCAAATATTTCGACAGTTGTTCGACATATTATAATGAATAATAAAAAATTTGGGACCCTCGAAAAACTTTAAAATTCATTGACTTTAATAATGAAAAATAGGCCGTATCTCGATAAAAACTGATAATTGTAAAAAGTACTAGAGGGCAAAAAAGTTTCAAAAATAATGTGTTTGAATAATGGTGCCACAATAAGCATCAAATTGTGACGTACACAAAAATTCTGGGGGGGGTTAGGGGATCTCAACTCCCATAAATTTTTAACGGGGTGCAATAATTTCTTAATTTTTTTTTCAAGATGCTCTAATCATAAGAAAGCCACTTGTCAACTTTCATTATAATATGTCGAACAACTGTCGAAATATTGGGAAAAATCAATTTTCATTTGGTAACTTCGAAGGGTTGTAACTCTTTTCGCATACACATTTGTACTAGGGTAACTTGGATTGGATCGAGTTATTTTTAGCCCCAAAATATGTGGTATGATTTATGACCTGCCTTTTTGTTACACCCTGTATTATGAACGTACTCGTTCAATTTTGGTTGAGCGCTAACTTTAAACAAATGGCATTTTTATTCAAATGATTTCATCTTTACAGGTATTTTCAAGCAGCAAATATGTTTAAGACAATCTCCTAGGTATACAAAATTATGTTGCACAAGTTTTTGTTGAACTACTATCCCTGAATTCTCAAAATATTTGAATTTGTTCATCATTGACCTAGAATAATAATATACAATTATTATCCACTAATACAGAAATTCAACTCCTCAGTAAGTTGGAAGAAGCAATAATTGTCAACTTCACAGCTATAGTGGAAAAAATACATTTTCCAGCTCATCGACAACATCCTCTTAAGCAGCTTTTAGATGTTGTTGGGTAAGAAATTTGGCCATAATTATTGTAGTAAGACTACGAACAATTATCACCAACTCACTTATATAACTATCACAAATCAAAAGTGTTCCTAATGAGAATGCAAAGACACAAAATTTCGATACCCTTAGATCCTTCAAGGTCAAAGACAATAAGTGAAAGGTAATGTTCTAAACTGCGTAAGTCAGAGCTTAAAATAATGGTGAAATTAGTTATTTAAATTAGAAATGTGTGTGAAATACGAGCTGTGATGTCAGAGAATACGGGCAATACCCGTGACGTCACAGTGCAAGCGGAATTCCCGGACCGGCCAGGAAAGTAGTACTGTCTAGAGTGCAGTCCGTGTGCCCTGAGGTAGCCACCACGGCGGGATCTGATTGGCGCAGTTGTCAATGCGTCAATCAGAATGAATATACGTGCCAAAGGGCACTAAATCAGTCTATCTCTGAGCTTCGGCTCTAGATAGTTATTATTATAAATCTTCAAGTTATCTACGAGTAAAAGTTATCTTCGAGCTGCTAAGCCAGCAAGTGAATGTACAGTGGAAAAAATTGACCTTTACCCTGACGCCACTAACAATGAACAGTAGTAAACACAAACTTTATATCCCTCATCCTTTTTTACTGACAATAAAAACACATCATACAATATACGTACATTTGTCTTTCAAGCAATGACATACGTTCTTTTGTAACTCTACTTATTACCTCCAAATGTTGAAAAGAGATAGCGCCAAAAACGATCAATCGGTTGTATTCATAAGAAATTATTCTGACCTCTCATGACAACTGTCATTATTTTGATATATCAAGTTTTGTTCAAAGCGTTTCATCATATCCATTCAGATACATTCTATAAAATCGGTTTTTTCATTTTACGGCAAGTACAAAATTTTCTGTCTTGCATTTAATTGATATTTCCTACTTAACCTCACTTCTTAGACGGTAACTGAACAAGATATACAATCAGTGAACGTATTTACACACACGACAAAGTAACAGTAGCCATTTTTGACTCATTGATTCATTTCGGCAAGTTAGTAGGTATGACGTCAGGGTAAAGGTCAATTTTTTCTACTTTATATTATATAAATATACGAATCCAGTTCAAGCAGAGGCTTCGGCTTTAGACAGCCAGCCACCATAGAAGTACCATCTTTAAAGCTCTGACTTACATAAACAGATCGTGGTGAAGCTAAGGAGAAACTTTAACAGACAATCCATCGTTTTATTATATTTTTTTTCCACGGAAGAATTACCAATCCAGAGGAGGAAAACTCGTTATTAAATCGGCACGGTACTCCTCCAGCATATTCAGGGTACCATTTTATAATCACACCCTGAAGGAGGAGTTACAAAGTCCCCGATTGATAACAGTAAGCTGCACCAGCGACTGCTCCATTCTTTCATTACAGAATACTGAAACTATAGTCAGGCCGCTCTTGGTTTACGACTTTCGGCTGATCTGTTCATCGGAAGTTTTAGCAGTAGATATTCAAACGTTATTTTTACCTGGCTTGTAGCAAAAAATACCTAAAGTGTTGTCGTTCTTTGAGATATTTAGACACTTATATTTAATAACGAATTTTATGGTAAAAGTTACATCATGGAATATATTGGGTACAATTTAGAAAATACCGGGATATAATTAAAATTCTTCAAATTAATATCTCTTTTCATCTTATTAATTATTATGAATAACTTTTGAGTACCTAATGCTGAAGTTTCCGTCGGAGAGAACATCTTATCGCTATAACTTTTGAATCCGGAAGAGGTAAACTAAGAGCGGCCCGACTATATTTAGCCAGTGGTGCCCTAATGTACCAATTAGAGGGTAACAATACAAAAATAAATTAAATATTGATAAAAATAATTTAAAATGTACTTTTAAAAAAGGTCAGTTTTTGTTATGTTTTGGAATATTATGAGAATATACAAAAGATAAGTAGTTGAAATAATACCCTTCTTGGTGTGCGTCATCGATTGTGACGTATATCCGGGTTTTCGGCATGTAGTTTACTTTGTTTGCTATTTTGACATTTAGCTAACCTTAAATTTGATAAACAAAATTATCGTGATCGAACTCAGCCAAATGAAATTAATAATCACCAGCTTCTTTTCCTAACTGAAAATACTTGAGAGCTTTCAAAAAGATGATGTTTTTCCGTGTATCTATGCATATTTTTGTATTATTTAAATAAATATAACAATAAGATTAATATTCACTTTTCATAAATGATAATTGACCGTAAACAACAAAGTACAGACCTGACGAGAACTGTCAGTGTGACAGTAAAAAAAGACGTAAGAGACATTGCCGCTACGAAAGTAACGCCTCCATAGTATTTTGAGCTTCCGATTGATAGGTTGCGCTTGTGCACTTGTGTTAACGTTTGTAATACATTTAAACGGTTCATTATTGTGATATTTTGATAAGGATTAATCACAGACCTGCCTTTTTTTCCATTTCTTCCTACGTAATGTATTAGAAGGAGATTAACAATCGATGACGCACACCAAGAAGGGTATTATTTCAACCATACCATTTTCTATATATTCCTTGCATTTTATTGAAAACATGAATGGTGTATTATTTAATAAGTGGTATAAAATTCACATGAGTGATTTATAAAAATTTCAAATTATTTTGTTAGTCATGTGAAGAAAAACTAAACTGATACGTTACCAATGGTAAAAAATGGGTTAAGCATTAAGTTGCTGTCGGCCGCCCATGACCAGAGGCGCCCGTTAGGTGTGCTATTTCTGCCCACGCCCGATCAATACTCGGTATCATCGCGCATCTTACGACATAGCTATCTAGATGCTACACAGCTACCAAACTCTCTCTCAACTTTTAACTTACAACTCTCTCGCACAATTACACAACGCAAATTCGTTTACATCTTCATTCACAAATCCGGATACTGGCTTCGTATCACACTCGATGCTTCCAAAGGGAAACGCGTTTTGAGATCGTTAAAGTGTTAATAACAATTAACGTGTACTCGAAATTTTAACAGTGAACACATGATTGTTACAAGAATAATTATTAATTTATTCTTTATAGGGATTCAATTTGTCACTTTAGTGGCGATTTCTTTAATTTTAAATGGACATTTTGGAAACTGTATTAGTAACAAGATATGTTGAAAAATGGGAGTGAAGTTGACGAAGTTGTCTTTTTAGGGACCCAGCCTTATGGTACTAACACATGTCTGAAATGTGTGTTATTTTCGAAGTTCTACGAGAAAATCAAAAGTGTCAACTTTCTATTATTGGCTCTAACGTTTATTTTTAAAAATTTGAAAAAATGACGAAAGAAAATTTTATTTTATTTCACATTGACTGCCTTAGTAAGTAGCTTCCCGTTTTCTACGACGTTTCGTGCCTTCAAAGAAACCATCAACTTTTTCTCAAATATGGACTTGAACTTTTAACACTTGTATGTATGTTTGTTTGTTTGTAGCCGACTCCGTTGGACTCAATTTTGACCCAATTTGAAGGAGCAGATTAATTCGAGATTCTGCACACTCAATTACCGATGACAATACAATAAAGTAATAAAATATAGGGTGTTATTGAATCTTGAGCTTATTGTATTAAAAAATTCATTATCGCTTTTGCTTCAAACTACTAGAGCAAATCCACTAGCTGGCGCTGTAGATTAGTTGGCTAAAGCGCATGTCAAGTAAACAGCAGATCGCTAGCTCAGCTAAATACAGGGTGTCCAGAAACTCTCCTGCCAAATGGAAACTACACATGATTTTATGTAAGAAGCACAAAAAGTTTAAATTTATTTTTCTCGAAAATGGTTCATGATATCGATTAGAAAGAAGAGAACATTTTTCATGGAAATTATCTTGTATTTCACAAATTCGGTTTCGGAAACTTGGAAATAAAATTTTTTCAATAAAAATATCTGACTGACACGCTTGTGATGGATCTGAAAACAATTATTTATAGAAAACGACTGGTTTGTAACTGTTTATTGTTTATACCAAGTTTGAATATTTTGAGTAACGATATTTTTGAATAATTTGAAGAAAACTCATATGAGGACGTCTTCTTCAAAAGGCTGTAGCTCCCTTAGGAAGCATTTTCGGATTGAGGTAATTTGAGCTAAATCGACTTAAAATCGCCCCTAGTAACTGTAGTTTCCGTTTGGCAGGAGGGTTCCTCGACACCCTGTATATTATTTTAGCTCCACTTGTACTGATGTAACCGTCTCATTTGGACTCGATTTTGACCTACTTTAAATGAGAGGACTTAATTAAAATATTGTACACTTGTCAAGGACAAATGACAATACATATAGTGGTAAAATATAGGGTGTTCCATTTATGAGGCGATTCTTAAATTCGATTTTTTTGAGTTGACCACAACAGGAAGAAGAGATGAGAAAGTGCGCGACTCTACCCCACAATTTCCTGTAAGGGTATTTATATACCCAACCATATATCTTTAATGATTCACAATGAATCCATCCCTAAACTGAACTCAAAACCGAAAGTTTGAGTTTGAGGGAACACAAGAAAATGTATCTCTATAAACTAATACCCTCTGGGAGTTTTGTTATAATAGTATTGTAGAAATAAGGTCGTTAAAACCTTAAAAGCCATTCACATTGGTTTGAATTAATGTTAACATTCACGATGTAATATAAAGTTACATAATGCTGGAAAATAATATTTATAATTCGGTTGAAATAATGAAAGTGAGTTAATAAATAAATAAATGATTAAAATTTCACAGAGGAATACGTATTGTTAATGTTTAAAAAGGATTCAAAGGAAGTTTGATATAAAAAAGGATAAAATAAGTCTTATTAGCTCCACCTGTATGAAATTAATTGTTTTCAAAACGTCATATTGAATTGTAACTTTGTACACTTCTTTAATAAGTCGATCCAATATCCTGATCAGAGCTATCAGGATCATACCTTCCCATACCTTGGCAAAGATAATAGAGATCAGGATTTGTGCGAGGAAGGCGGGGATTTAATTCCAGCTCCTGTCCGATATGATAGTCCTCTTTGACGCTAAATAATGCATGCAGGTACGAATTTTATGTGGAAATAACCTTAAAACTGTCGGATTAAATTCGAAAAACTGATTTTTTTTCTGTAGCGTCGATTAGCAAGCTTTATGGAAGAATAACCACTTCTGTCACTTTTCATTTAATGAAACTAATTGAAACATGTTTTTTATAAAGATAGAGCTTACCGGTTGCACTTCACATTTCACAAAACATATTCTCGACATTGTCTCTTCAAATAAAAGTCCCACTATAAACAATAAAAACCAACTACGCATACTCAACACACACACACAAATGAGCCAACGAAAACTGGACAAACTCAGGGTAGGGGATCTCTGAAGGCGCGAGGGTGCTGCCACATAGGGAGTCCCGTCAGTACCTCTAACACAAATCAGATGATTGTGAACTTCGCTAACAGCCGAAAAAATGAATTCTTGTTATTTTACAGTTTTTGGCAGCATATTCAAAATTACTGTAATTTTACTTCTACTGCAAAATGACATTAATGGTCCATTTTTTGATATTTCATTTGAAGTTACTCAACTTTAAATTGATATTACAATTGTTGCTTTGGTTTATTTGGACTTCAAGCACTTGTGCGTGACGCCTCAGTCGTCACGACTTTTGAGCAAATCGAACACGATTTTTTTGGATGCTCAAAAACACCTGATATGTGCCAATGCCAATGAATTTCCTGTGTTGTTAGAAGAACAGCTTTCAATTATAATGTTCTTGATAATAAAACAACAACAATGCTGGGAAGTTCAAAGCTGTAAGATAAATACTTCTGTCACTTTTCATTTAATAAAATAGGTTTTTCATAAATATAGAGCTTACCGGGTACACTTCACATTACAGTCTTCCACAAAACATATTCTCGACATTGTCTCTTAAAATAAAAGTCCCACCATAAACAAATCCCATCTATAATTATTTTTTTATCTATGGACAAACTCACGATACGTCAGGCAGTGGTCAGGTTAGGATCATAGATAACACCATAGAGACTAGTCTCCATGGATAACACGTTAGGATGCCAGCGCGGATATATGTGGAAGAATCTGCAACTACCACGATCGGCGTTACAGTTCTCACTAAATTAAAAATTTTAGTATTGACGGGACTCCCTATGTGGCAGCACTATCGCGCCATCAGAGATTCCCTACCCTGTTCCTCGTTAGAAATCGCCGTTCATGAACGACAGCCAGAAACGTCACTTTGGGTATAAAAATTTGTCTATTTTCGTGATAAGATTAATTATTTCGGTGAAAATTATGTGAATTGTTGAAGAGGGAATTGATCGGTGGTACGGTGTAGCAATGTAATATTCAAATGGAAGTAAATGGAAGTAAAAAATTCGTAAATTCAGCTTATTGACATATAAACGTCAATTTTTCTGCTAAGCTTTTCCTTCATCTAACCATAACAAAGAGCCATAACCTCAAATTGCAGTTGAAAGTTGAACAACGTTGTCACACTGCAAACTATGTATTTTAAAGTTGCAGCGTGTAATACCTTTCTTCGCATCTAATACACATGAGAGCTCATGGCTTCATGTGTTGAATGCCTTGATATAGACGCGTAGGTTGATGGTTCGCACCCGGACTATGGTGAAATTTTTTTCAATTTATTTGCTTTCTATAAGAGAGAAAGATACAGACAGAGAAACATGCGATGCGCACAGCTTACAATAGCTTCCTATATTAAAAAGTGACAAAACTTTTCGTGAGAATTTTATCCGTCTAGCCTCCTTTCACAACGCGCGATAAGGAACTTCCAAAATCCAAAAACTATCACACACCTTTATTATTTACATTTATGGGTTTGTGCAGTATATTAAATAACATAGTAGTGTAGATTTTGAAAACATTTACGGATATGTATTTATATATAGAATGGATATTGACTATACATTCTTCATCACTTAATTATAATGTAATTCAAAAATCTGACAACGCTGTGATATTTTGCTCTACTACCCATTTGAAAACGTCCAGCTTTCGTTAACATCAGAAAGTAGTCAACGAAAAAGATAGAGAATAACGTTTCAAAATTTTTCGTTCACACTTCCAATCGTTTGTAAACGAAACCGTTGCTCAACGAAATATTACAGAATAGACGCCTAAGAGCGCTTTCAGACGAGACACTTTGTGGCCGGCTACTAGTGTCTGTAGTGTCTGAAAATAATCGTGCGTCTGAAAATACATTAATATGAATAGACTCATTCACTGTGTCTCGTCTGAAAGCGCTCTAAACTGGTGAAAACAGCTTCCATTAAAAATAATGAAACCTACACGTGTCATGGGCTACCGGTCCAACAGCTTTACAGCTTTAGAACTTGCGAACGCTATAACATAATATGTGAATAAGTTTAAAATCGTGTACAAAGTTCGTTACTAATTAAATAAGGGAGATTGAAATTTATAATAGCCAGCTATAAATTTCCATAGGGTTGTTATTTTATAATTATCATCCGTTTTACACAGAAATTGCATTTTCAGTTTGTGGTTATTGTAATATTATCCTCTGTGATTGTGAAATATAATCAATCAGATTCAAAACTGGTTATTATCCATAATATATAATATATCACCTACAAGCTTCGAATGTCACGAATGGTAAACAACCAATTATTATTAACATGATATACGTAGGCTGGAGAGCGGGAAGTAGTCCAAATTTATTTTTAATATTAATACGCCCTGTTGATTGCTGATTTTTAAAGTGTTATTTCGACAGACTATTTTACGTATCTTTTCAAAAATAATTTGGGGAAATGAAAAATTAGATTTGAAACTTCCAGGATGCAAATCGGAGTCTTTTTTTATTTTAAAAATTTGTAACTATAAGAGATGGCAAGCAGAAATTAGAAATCAACAAGTAGTGATGAGTACAATTGGTCTTGGTCTAGCGAAAAAGCTTCATACGCCAGACTAAATAAGCAAGAATGAGACCAAAACTGGACGATCTGAGTAAGATCAAGACACTTGTGATTTAGTTTTAAATTGACAATCCTTAACCCGTCAAATACTTCATTAACATGTTTTAAATGCTCATCAAAAGTTTCGGAGATGATCATTATATCGTCAAGTTATACTAGACAGGTTTTCCAGGTTAATTATCTTTCCTTCTCTTCTTCCATTTTCAAAAACCATACAGGGGGTCCGGAAGTATTCTTGTATTTATCATATACGGTTAATCTAGTGTTTACCTCAAGCAAATTTTATTTCAATTTTTTAAACTTCCTTCATTTTAACAACTTTAACTTGCACAATCAAATGATGTCTCACTATCAGAACACATAGCTCCAATCTAGCTCTTATACTCCAAAAAATCAACCACAAAATAACTAAAGTAATGTCAGCTGTCCCGCTTTTTATACTTTTCACCTACTCCAGACAGTTCTCGACTTTTTTATGACATTTCTAGACTTTATGATGACAGATCCAAAGGTATGTCTTCTTATTTTTCTTTATGTAACTTTACATAAAGGTACATAAGGTGCAGGTCCGACGTAACAATATTGAACAGTAGGCATTACATCAAATGTATTCTGTCACTCTGACATATTTCTGACGATGATAGGTCAATATCGAAATAATCATCAATAAGTATATATCTAAAGGTCATTTTAGATTAGACAATTTCTTGTGCAATATTTAGTTCAAGTTTTGGAACAATTCAAATTGTTAAGTCTATAATTAAAAATTGTATTACAAATTGTTTACCCTGTCAAACTGTAAAAGAAAATAGAACAGGTTCTATTTTTTTTCTGTAAGTTCCTTGTGGCATTACTTATTCTTTTTTCGACGAAAAATCAAAGAAAGTGCTTTAATACAACTAAATGCAGATAAATGTGTAGCTAGTATTTCAGCCGAATGTAGTCAAATTTGGTTACCAATGTTAGAAAGAGAAATTTCCAATAATCAATTACCTGCGTTATCAGGATAGCATCATAAGTTTTTATCCAGGTTTTATTATGCTTTATAATTGGAATAGTTGTTAATCGATACACACTTCAATACACAAAATCACCAAACTGAGTTATACATGTTTTGAAAACAAAAATCATCATACACAAAAAAGTAACAACAAACGCGTTTTATTAACAACATTTCCAAAATAAGCTAAAAAAAGCGCTATCCCAATAAAAACCGTTCCTGGAACGTGCACTTCACTGGATTCTATTTCTAGTAGACTATCATATCGTTAGAATGTCATAAAATAAAATATTTTATTTCACATTTTATCAGAGTGATCTACTATGAATGGACCTTAATAAAATTTGACAACAAAGTTTTGTAGTCTTAAACATCAAAATATTATTGATTGTATAGTTTCGTTGTGTCAGATAGGGACCAAAAATTATTTATTATTATTTATTTATTATTTATTAGTAGTTAATCTTGCCAACGGTAGCTGGAACGCTACCGAAACGTCGAAATAAAAAGTAAAAAACATTATTGTGGTTTGATTCCCAAAAGAATGAGAGAAAAAAGGTTCTATTTTCTTAACAATTTAATTTATTTTTTTGTGTTTCTGTTTCACGATGAAAATGTTCTATGAAAATGTCATTAATTTTGAAAATTTTTTGACAATTCCAAAAACCTATCAAATTTCCTCATTTTATATCATATGAACAATCTCAGCCAATCATGTCAACATTACACTGATAACAGGCCATGGGCAATTATCACACGTTGCTATGGATACATATTGATTTATTTCGATTTTGAAGTTTCGAATATTTAATATTTCGAAATGTCACGATTTGGTTGTAATACTGAAACAAAAAATTTTCTATCTGAATAACCCTCGGACATTGATAAATGCTCAAAAATCTTATGAAAACTTTCTCAAGCTTGTTGCTTGTAGGCAACAGACCTCCGCCTACGGCGTCGGTCTGTTTCCAAGCTTTCGAGATCTGTCATAAGATTTTTTCGAACAATTATCAATGTCCTTGGGCTATCACTACTGATAATTTTTTATGTATTAAAGTGGTTGAAAAATATGTCTTGGAATGAATGAGAGATTGAAATGTTAATTAAGGAAATCTCAAAATATGTAATGTAAAGCACTCCTTCTCCTCTGTTTTAAAGTTAATATTCGCTTAGTGACATGAGCAGCCGTGCAAATTAATAAACACCTTTTCAAATTTTCCGGTTCCATAACTAACAAAGTTTTTATAAAGGTTATACTTTATTAATTTTTTCTACTAACGTGCGGAAAGTGAATCTTTTCCGCACTAAAAAGCGTGCGGAGAGTCACTTTTCCGCACTAGTGCGGAAAGTAAATTTATTGACATTTGAGGAATATACTGACATTTGAATATTCAAAATATGTATTTTGTATATCCAAGTTTACCAAATGACTGAAAAATTAAGAAATTTATTATAATTTTACTATAATTTTCAATAAAAAAACAACTTATTTTTCAATCATTTTTTAATGGCCCTGGTATAAGCCTCATCAAATGAATGTCAAATAATAATAATTAATTTGTTAATATGCATTTAATAAGAAATGTATCTTTATGTTAACTTTTGGGTTATTTTTCGCATGCTAGAAGAAAAAATAGTGTACCTAACACGTGCGTTAAGTGACTTTTCCGCACGCGGTTGCTGGCCGAACTCGCTAAAGCGTCGTTCGGCCATCTGCAATGGCGTGCGGAAAAGTATCACTTTCCGCACTTGTTAGGTAAACTACTATTATCATCAAATCTAATCACTGCGCAGAATCATGAACTAAATATTGTTCAATAAATTGGAATAGTCTAAAATAGCTTGAAACAGTTGGCCAATATTTCACACAAGAAATCTATCTCAAATATTGTTCCAAAACTTGAGCTAAAAATTGCACGAAAAATTGTCTAATCTAAAATGACCTTCAGAAATTCCCTAATTTTCCCATTAAATGGTGGAATGAATTAGAGACAGTTAATTCCATTTATTCAGAAAGGTAAAAGAAATATGGGTCATAACTCATTTCTTTTCAATAAATTCATTCAATGCGGCATTGGAAGCTAATAAAAATACAAATCAATTATGTCAATTACCAAATGCTCAATAACTCTCGAAATAAATACAGATACAAATTTTTTCGACGTTTGACTTGTGTCGTGTAAATTAGTTATACAAAACGTCAACTTCTTTCAAATCAGCTGAACTGAATGAGAGGAAAATCGATAGGTTGGTATTTTTAGAAATAGGAAATAATTCAACTGCATAAATTGGAACATTGATCTAATTTTACACAAATTTATGAAAAAAAAATATTTCCTTCAATCTTAGATGTTTTGTGAAATTATTTGCTCATTGGAAATTATCAGTAGTAATACCCCTAGGGTCTTGATAATAGCGAGATAATTTATAGATATAAAAAAATTGATCAATCTGACGTTTAATAATTTTCAATACAAAATTTATCAGTTTCAATCAAACAAATATTATTCATTGTTATTTAAAATTACAGTTGTGAAAAGTACAATTGGTAACTTAATTGAATCGTTAGATGCAATACCAAATCTTCGCGATATTTTTAATCCAGTTGTCAGTTTGAAGTTTAATTAATTTTTAATAAAAAATATACACCAAACTGAAAACACCACATGTAGACTGTAGTCATGAGGTGATTGGATAAAATTTGACACATGACTTAAAATTAAGTAATTTGATTGATTACTATATTCAGTAGTAGTGAAGGGATGGACACGCCAGGGCAGCCACTGAACTACCAAGGAGTAGGCTAAGGAAGATGGCAGGACTCCTAACAGGGCACTGCTGTATGAGGAAGCACCTCTACAATCTAGGAGTAGAGGAAAGTTCCCTAGGTAGGGGTTGCGGCATGACTGATGAAACGTCAGTTTATGTTCTCTTAGAGTGTCCACACTGGGCTGTATTACGCAGGCGAATCTTCGGAGTCACTGTCATGGCTCCTGGAGACACAAGCAGGCGTCCACTGAAAAAGGTTGTGGCCTTTATTGAAGGGCTCGGCTTCATGGATGACTAGGTAGCAGGAATGGCACAATGGGCCCGCCAGTGGCCTCAGTGTCGGAACCTTGGCTTGAGTTGTCCAGGCTCGCCTGCACATTTAGTAGTAGTAGTAGAATATTCAGTAAAAAATTATCAATGGTAATACCACAAGTGCTTCAAATTTTATCGTTAATATTTTCTTTTCCACGAAAGCTTGTTTATTTGGCAGAAATATGAAAACAAACCGATTGATAAAATCACGAGTCCGTCCAGGACGAGAGATTTTATCTAAATTCGGTTTGATTGAATGCTTTTGCCTCGAATAAGCAAGTTTGAGTGATGAAAATGAAAAATCATGTGATACAATTTGAAGAACGAGTTGTATTTGGGAAGATTATTTTTTTCAACAATTGCTTTATTTTTGAAATGTATTAAATGTTCAATATTCTCTCGGGTGATGGCACTTTGTGTATTCATTTTTCAATAAATTCCGAAGCAAGAATAATATAGTGTTATTGGTTGAAACCAACAAAATGTCAGATTCTGACAAATGAAAAAAATAATCACTCAATATTTCCCAACAAATAACAAAAAGAATAAGGACACCACAAGAAACATACAGAAGATAACTATCACTAAATTCCTGAAAATTCAGTTGTGGGGAAGAATCCCTTTTCCAAACCAGTTCAACCATGACCTTTAAGGGAACGATCTATTCTAGAATGTCTAGTGAAATATGTTCGACGATATGTCAATAGAAACTGACGCACATAATGAAAGTTTGCAGCTTGGTTGTGCAGTGTTTTCTACACACTTTCTAAAAAGTGTTGCTGAGGCACTATTCGTCGTTGTTTTTTATACATTCCTTAAATCGTCTCTTTCCTACACTTTTCGTCCGTGCTTTCCCTACACTTTTCCTTCTGCACACTTGCTTATTTCGGCGCGCTTTCATGCTATGGAATAAAATGGAAGGTAAAGAAAATTAGAGGAGTCTTAATTGTGTCGAATACCATGCTGCTCCCCAATACTATACAGAGCAATTTGTTGTACAGAAATGCTTGAACCTATCGATCATTGTTTAACGGGAAGATGATATGGAGTAAATCTTTATGTTATCTTAAAAACCGTTGGGGGTGTCAATTGGACTGTTTTCTCGGACTTTGGTGGAAAAAATTGCCTTTTCAGGCATTCTGGGTCAAAAGTTGAGTGATTCTAGAAGGTTGCTTCGCCTTGACGCAATGTCGGCCCTGCGATTGTGACGACCGCAGTTAGGGTAGGTGTATAACTTGGCTAAACTTACATACTTGGCTTGACACTGTACAGCTGGTACAATATTTTGGTATGGGAGCGAGAAAGAGATTGGCATTTGATGACTCACATCTGTGATTAGTGCCTTGAATGAAGATTCGTTTGGGAAGGCTCTTGTGACAATGTGTTTCAGAGTCAGTTACAACCATGATTAGGAAGGTGGGTGTTGGTGGCGCTAGCATATTTCTCCTTTAGTTCTTTAAGTTGAGCTAGGAGTTTATAAAAGAATAACCAGGGGTGATTTACCTAGGAGAATTGGTGGAAGATTGATGGAAGAGAGGCATGTTGAATTTTTGTTTGAAGACTGCTTTTCTGTGGTAAAATTGGGGCCCCATGAAACAAAGAGGCTTTGGCAGTTTTCCTGTCTTTGCTCATAAGGTCTGCCGTAAAAGTTGGCGCATGTCCTCCAATCAACTGTTCCGCCTGTCTCTGTCTGTGCATAAAAAAATGTGTCTCATATTCTTGACGAAGGTACAACTTCTTTCTTACCTTAGTAGATTTGTTTATAACTGATGCTTTTGTATGAGCTGCCAAATACGAATTTAAAATGTTTATTAATTCGCCAGCAGCTTTTTTGGAAAGTCTGTATATTTTTAGGAACTAGCGGTCACTTAGATTGGAGGGATCTTGCCTAAAAGGATGAAGCATCGTTCTTGGCGTTAAAAAATAATCCTCCACAAGTTCCACAACATAATTTAGCACTATTTGATGCAGTTCCTCTAAAATTGCCAGGTAGATTTGAAAAATATAAAACGTTCTCGCATCACTCTCGCCTAACCAACAACTGCGTATTACTATGCTAATTACTAGTAGGTATATAGAGTAGGTAACTAAAAAGGTTCAAAAAGGTAGTCAAACTAAAAGGAGGGATGTTAAAACTATACAAAGTTTCTGACAAAACCACAACACAGAATTCTAACACCAAATAAATCAAAATTTCGCAAGTGAAATAAGCGTTTTGACAGCTTAACAGAATTCGAATTACATTGGTGAACATTTTTCGAATTCGAATTTTATTTCTCACATGAAATTAGTTCAAAACTTGGATTGATCTTAATCAATCGAAATATAGGAAATTTCACTAGTGAAATATTTCAAAACCAGCTCCCCTGGTGAGACCACTATGTAGTCGACTGTAATTGATTTCCGTATTTTCCCCTGCTGCTCTACCACCGATCGTAAGAATATACACAGTCACAAGCATAAAAGGATATTACGTTCGTATACATACTTGAAATAGTGAATGACGTGGATTGTTTCAATTATTTCTCATATCTCGACATTATTTATCCACAAACAACCACCGCATAAAGTATTTACACAGTAATTTCCAAGATATCGAAGAAAGAAAAAGGTGTACTTTTTACTCCAATTTGTGATAACTGGAGATGGGCAAAATGCATCAAGATATTGGATAATGTAGAATATCGGTTGTTTGAGGTATTTGCAATAGTAACAACTGGTCAACTAAGGGCCGGTTGTATCAAAGAAAGTTAACAAACGGTTCTACTCAACCGCGCGTCACGTTGAAGAACAAATTGGTTGCACCAGTGAAAATTGAGCTCTGTTCTATTGAACGATCAATTTATATTACATTTTTGTTAGGGTTGGTAAAGTTTCCTCGGATTCCAATGACTCGCTTATTTTTATAACCCTGAAGTTACCTGCTTGTTTTGTTTATAAACTGTGTTATTTATAAGATGCGACTTAGGGATTCCTGTACAAAGCTGTCAAACACGTGATAACTTTTTTACGGGATAGCGTTCATAAAAAATAACAACAGATTTGGAAAGATCGTTGAAAATAAGTTCAAATGCACTTTTAATTTTCTTGAATTCGCTCTGGTTCAATAAGAAAAAAGGCTAGATATGCTTAAAAGAGAACTTCATTTTCATACCACTTTCGAATACTTTCAACCACTCAGAAGATAGCAATGCGGGTAGGAGCACAGAAAGTTTTGAAGTTGAACCTGAAGTACGGCGGTTCGACTCGCCGCTGTAGTGAAACTTTCTTGTGTGTTTAGCTCTTTTCCACAATTTTTTTTTGAAAAACATTACTTAAATAAAAAATAAAGTTATTTGTTTCAAAAATTTTGAAAAAAGAGCTAAAAACAAAAAAATGTCATCGCATCCGGCGAAGGAATCGCCATACTTCATTTAAAACTTCTAAATTGCCCGAGCTTTTAGCAGTATGGCTATCTTCTAAGCAGCTAAGAGTATTCGAAAGTATGAAAAGGAGGTTCGACTTTTTTAAACATGAATATCCATTTTTTCTATTAAACCAGAGCGAATTTATGAAAATTAAAACTGCACTTGAACTTATTTTTCAACGACCTTTCCAAATCTGTTATTGGAACTTTTGGAACTTTGGTTCTTTACGTCAGTTTATGTTTGAGCGACCAGGGGTCGCGACGCAAAAGATCTGACCGCTACGTTACGTTATGCTACGCTACGTTATGTTACGTTGCTTCGTTATGTGCCTTGCTTGCGTGCGTGTGCTCTCTCCTGAGTCTCTCTCTCGTTTACGAAGCAGCGATTCATATGCTTCGGCCGGGAATCCAATTTGTATAATGCTACGGTTTCCCTTTTTAAATATACGATGCTGTTATAAGTAGATGTTGCCAGTCGGACTCCCTCATGAAGGGTACCGTACCATTATCTATAATAATGAATATTCTGCTAAATATTTCAAACGTCTACCTGTTGTCGTTATTAATATCAAGCAGAATAATTATTTGAAAATAAAATTAACAATAAGAAAACTTCTCCACGAGGAATCGAACCCGGGTCTACCGCACGAGAGTCTGGTTTGCCGACCACCGGAGAATATGCAAAATGTTTATCTATAACGTCAGATGTATTACATAATTTTTGCTTAAAAGGAACTAAAGTTCCCACCGTGTGTCCCGCGACACGTTCTACCTTTTTTATGTTTTATAAACGCTATTTGGTGAAAAAGTTCGCGTTTGACAGTTTTGTACCGGAATCCCTCTATCGCATCTTATAAATGACACAAAATGTTCAGCTGGCGACAAACTGACCAATCAGTAGTAAGCAGAAATGCCAACTTAATTTCAAATCGCACCTTTCTACTTTTTACACTACAATATAGTAGTGGAATAAAACGTTGAAAAGTTAAAAATAATTCTCAAATTAAGAATAAATCCCCAGCCTTGATTATTTATCCAAGATGTGTTTCCTATTTTTCTATCCCATATTGAAATCGGAGATTTTCATGAAACTACAATAGAAAAAAAATCTATGAAAGCTCCAAAAAAAAGTTCACAACTGTAAATCACCACCACTGCCGACGGCGTCTCCAACGTTCGAGGCTTTTCATGAATGAGGCATATATACATTGATTTACGTCAATCGATCGAAGCCACAGTCTATGGTCTAAAAATAGTTTCTACTAAAGAAATACAGAAGCAAATTCTCGAGAATTAACTTTATAGGTCGAGGTATTGTATTATTTTAAGTATAAATTCGTTATTTCCGTGTTTTGATACGAATCGAAAATGTCTTAATCGATTTAGAAAAAGAGTAGACTGAAACGATCGGAAGTTTCATTTCTGTACAAATTTCTAGCAAGAAGCATTTTCACTCTCAGATAAGAATAAAAAATTGAAAAGCTTGCTGAAACCGTTGAGTGATAAATATGTGAAGAGACGCAACGCAATGCTTACTGCGCTACCTCTACTGCAGGTAGCCAATGATTGAATTTAACCCAGGTTTTTGTTAAATAAATATACAAAATACAAATAAAACAGAACACAGAGCCAAATGCTACAAATGCAATACGCATATATACAGATGGCTCAAAAATGAAGGAAGGCTCAGGATGTGGAGTTTACTCGAAAGCACCAAGCCTAAGGATTAAGTGGGAAATGGGAAACAATACCAGCGTGGTTCAAACAGAACAGAACTAACAGGTATATCAATTGCCACAAAAAAACTAACCAGAGAAGGAATTTTTGGCAAAAACCTAACAATCTGCACTGATAGTAGACAAGCCCTATTAGCCTTGAGCAGACAACGTGTTATATCGGAGCTAGTACTAGAGTGCCACCGGCAGATAACAATATTATCCTATTGCTGATTCTTTAGCCAGGAAAGCGGCTGGGCTAAAAATTTTAGGACCCAGTGACAACTACGGCCTAACGACTTCGACAATTGCGGAACTAGCCTAACGTTATCCCATGCTCAATCCCCTAAGAGATGGGATGGAATCAAAGGATGCAGTCTTGCCAGGATCACCCTGGGCGACCCTGGGAAGCTGGCGCCGAAGAAATATTTGGCGATGACCAGGAAAACCTACGTTTAACAGTAGGGTTTCTGACTGGCCACTGTCAACTAAGGAAACACCTCCATACTATGTGGCTAATGGACACACCCCTATGCAGGATGTGTGAACAGGAAGATGAAACTGTCAGGCATGTCTTATGCGAGTGTCCGGTGTTATCGTCAATAAGAGATTGTGTGTTCGGTGAGTCTTGGCCTACACCTGCCGATATAAAGGAGATGTCTCCTAGTGACCTGTCCACCTTCCTGGGAAGGACAGGATGGACGATGACCTAGGAGGACAACTCCTCGGGAGGATCACATGTGGCCTAAGTGCTGTGAGCCTACATTTACCCTCCCCACTCTACAGATACAGATACAGAACGCAATGTAAAATTTTGTGCCTTATGGAGATTCCAGATCATCATCCAGCGCTGTAACATTTATCTGAAAAAGTTTGAACGTATGTGATGTGAATTATCTTTTAAGATAATCTAATGTTGTCGTCTGAAGTTTCGCCCTTTTTAAAAATCACAAAAGTCGTCTGCATAAATTTTCACGTCAGTAAATCGCAGTTTAAGTAATCCACAGGTTATACACAAATTAAACTTTCCACTTTTGTGTTATTTAATCCTCACCAACATTCTCGCCCGAAATTAATTTTGGTTTCTGATTCAACCAGTCAAGTTTCAGTTCAAGCGGTTCTATTAATAGATATTCGATTGATTAGAGCAGAGCTAGAACTTTGTTTTAGCTGGGCAAATTATTCACCGGGATGCATTTAGGCAAAACGTACCACATATTAACCATTGCTCTAAAAGCTGCCGTGCTGATTGGTCCGCGACTAAACGCGGTACGTTTTGTCTAGATAGGGTCGAAAGCAGGTATCGATTGCCCTCGTATTAGAATCTATTTACGCATTTCATGCCTGTTATTGTGTGAGCTGATTAGCGCAGTTGGTAGGGTATTGGGCTTGTAACTCAGAGGTCGTAGGTTCGAAACCGGGTTGATGCTTGGTTTTTTTGTTTTTGAGTTTTTTATTTCTTATTTACTGATATTTCTATACATAGTTACACTTTGATCAACCGGATTGGTCCTTGGCTTTTTTGTTTTTTTTTAAGTTTTTTATTTCTGATATTTACATATTTATTTCAATATTGGGTTAAGTGCTGTGAGGGCAATCCGTACCTGCTTTCGACCCTATCTAGACAAAACGTACCGCGTTTAGTCGCGGACCAATCAGCACGGCATATTTTAGAGGCGGACCAATCAGCACGGCAGATTTTAGAGCAATGGTTAATATGTGGTACGTTTTGCCTAAATGCCACCGGGATATTACTCAATTGAGAGGAAAGAAAAAGAAAAACCCAACCAAACCTAAGAACACTTACTACTTATGTTGGGAAAAGAAACAGAACTATAATCTTCATTTCTGTGGCTAACGATATAGAACTAAAAATATTCAGCAGTGTGGGTGGCGTTGACAAGTGGTAGCAGTGATATGTGACAGGTGACGGTCACGCCACTAACCTATAAGCTTTGCCTAACAAATAAACAAAAAGATAGGAAATTATAGGTACCTAATAATAGTATATTATGCACCAAGGTGGTAAAGACTATTATTATTGACCGAGCACCAAGATTTTTTTGAAAGGAGCTTTGCCCCGAGCGGAATAAGGTGCGAGGTCCATGAATGTCTTCAACACCATGGTGTATATACAATGTTGTCCACTGCTAGCCAAATTGAATACAAAAATTTAAAATAATTCACAAACGCAACAAAAACTTGTGCAACATAATTTTGTATACCCAGAAGACTGTCTTTAACATATTGGCTGCTTGACATTACCAATCCTGATGAAAGAGAGTTTTCGAAAACGTACATATACTGATCTGGTAGCGGTTAACACGACTATTTTGACAGATAAATATATAATTGTTTTCAAACCTCCTGCGTCCCAACCAGGGTAGGGGATCTCTGAAGGCGCAAGGGTGCTGCCGTTGGATGGGTGACGACCATGCCAGGGAAAACCATCGTATAGGGCCCGTACAGCCTGCAGCGGACTAGCATATCACAGCTCGCAGGCATTATACCAATGAGCACGAGGTATAATGAAGATATGCCGTCTTTCGGAGGAGATGTAAAGCCGAGGTCCCGAGTCCATGGATGTTGGGCTCGTTAAAGAACGCTACCACTGGTTGGAACACTAGTGGGTTCGCCAAAATTTCCGGTTAGGGGTAGAGTGCTCCCGGCGTCGGGGATTAGCCTCATTCGCAGAAATAGACCGACGTTAAATAACAGAAAAAAAAAAAAAAAAAAAAAAAAAAAAAGTGTGCTGCCGCCACATAGAGAGTCCCGTCAGTACTAAAATTTCAGAATTTCAAAATTTCAGTTGCAGATTCTTCCACATATATCAGCGCTGACATCCTAACGTGTAATCTATGATACTAACCTAACAACTGCCTGACAGCTGCAGATCAACGTTTCACAACGTGTATCGTGAGTTTGTCCGGTTTTCGTTTTTAAAACTATTTTGCTCATTTGTGTGTGTGTGTTGAGTATTCGTAGTTGGTTTTTATTGTTTATAGTGGGACTTTTATTTCAAGAGACAATGTCGAGAGTATGTATTGTGAAAGACAGTAATGTGAGGTGCATCCGGTAAGCTCTATCGTTATAAACAAACAATGTTTTATTAAATGAAAAGTGACAGAAGTAGGTAGTTATTCTTCCATACAGCTTTGAACTTCCCAGCATTGTTGTTGAATATTTATTTTTCTTCATTTTTGTCATTGAAATATGTAAAAAAACGTTTCACTTATTGTATACGTTTTTTATTCAATAAAATATATAAACTTGATGATTATTGCTTTATTTTTCTCACTTCAGGCACTATATGGTCCATTTTTTGACACTTCATTTGATTTTACCAGAATATTTGATTGTATATTGTTATATCAATCTAATGTTGAGTAACTTTAAATGTAAAATTACAGGAATCTTCTTTTTCGGCTGTTAGCGAAGTTCACAACCATCATTTGTGTTGAGGTACTGATGGGACTCTCAAGGTGGCACCACCCGTACAAATAGAGGGCGCCACGGGTCAGTTTCCCATGTATAATTATTTTTTAATCTATGTTCCCAACGGTAACGGTAACAAAAGTTTTTGTTTGTTACAATATTATTTGATTTGTGCTACCCAGTAAATTTGAGTGAATTTTGTGGGTTCTGCATAAGGGTTGTTTGCCAAAATTTCAGTTAGCAGAATCTGATTGTCTTCCTCAAAGAACCGAATACTTCTTCTTTTCAGATTGTTCAAGATACATTGTTAGCATGATAATTATTAATAATATGTGCTATCGCAATTCGCAAAGTTGATTGTTGAAATTTTAGTGAAAAAAACAGATACCAGAGACAACATACAGAATACAGACATCACTCATTGAATTGAGGTTAGATTTTTGGTCTTTTGTGGCGTTTTCGTTAATGCAACTGCTATGTCAACCGTCCGTAAGATACCGGTGGTGTACGGGAACGGTATACGCTAAGTGACCGTATGTCAAAGTTGTCAAATAGCGTTAATCGGAGTGTTTTTTAAACGGCTTCGAAAATTCTCTGTTATTTGACTGAAAACGCCATTAGTTGAAAATTCGCGCTCAACCAAAAATGACTGATAACATAACGAGTACCTTCATAATATGTCGAAAACTGACAGTGTACTTGTCAGTCAGACTACGGAAGAAATGCTCGGGGTGCGTTTGTGAATTATTTTTTGTTTTAAATTTGACTGGTAGTGGAAAAAATTCTATCCTAGCTACTCCCATGACCACGAGGTGAATTGGAGGAGGACCAAATAAGGCTACTAGTGCTGACTTTGGCGTGCTGCTCATGCACCGCCCTGCAATACTGAGACATGTAAGTCTCTGCATATTGCTATTATCATCATTGCATTCTTTTGTGTCGTCTTTGCCCACCAGACCAAAGACGCATGTGTTTTACCACTACACTGTATATCCAGTATATCATGCGCGGGCTTAACCCACATGTTTTCCCACAAGTTTGCCTTGTCATCAATAATCTCCGATCTTGCTGCTACCTTTTCCAGTTGTTTGGTCCATGTTATTATATTTAAACCCACCTCTTCCGTCCTTTTGTTGCATGCTTTCTCTGATTGTACCTTTCTGCATAGTCGTACATAGTAAATTTCCGTTACTTTTTCGCCAAAAGAACAAAAACTAAATAAAGTCTTGGTACATATTTCCAGCACAGCATGAAGCCTTCAACTTCCTTCCCAGTTAATTGACAATAACTTTCAAACTTCGAAGAATGTCTTGACCAAGACTCCAACAACATTTCCCGTTGAAATTATTATCATCAATCTGACTAAATTCGAAATCTGTTTCTGAATGTGCTCGAACGTAACTATCCGCTTAAACACCATAATACACCATT